>CM032663.1:5221878-5240421 GCA_019095985.1 Streblospio benedicti
CACACAAGTTCAATATTTCTAGAGCAGCAATGGGTTTGTTTAGCAATGTTTAGAATCAATGGGCCTGTTTGTGATGTACCAGGTATTATCGTCAGTGTATTCCAATTGAAGTTATCAGCAAGATGCATGCGTGATTGTGAAATGCATATTCAAACCGGTCAGATCAAATGGCCTGTTTATACCATTAGTAGAATTAATTAAGACAAGCAGTCGCAATGAGCCGCTATGGGCGTGTGTTATCAATTTTCCGCGTCCATTGATTGCAAAGACAGAGGCGAGGATCACAAGGGGCCGAATGTGGAATCTAAATGTTGCTTTGGTTTGGCCGGGATGAAACGAGTTCCAGGGTGTGGGGGAGCTAATGATCAGAGGGAATGGTATCCATTGTTCATTTCCAGATTTTTATTCTGTGGCGTGATTGGTCCAAGTTTCTGGCTAATTGCGTATTTACACTGAGTTGCCTGGAGTTAGCAATCAGTTTCACAAGAAGACAAGATGGATAAAGATGATGTTATGTACCTCGATATGTTCAATATTGAGGGACCAATGAGAGTGTTTAAAACGTCTTATGGAGTGAACGTGTTTAATGATCGCCTAGTTTTTGACGCTTACGCTGGCTGTAGGGTGATCGAAGTAGAGTTGGATCAGTACTCAAATACCACAATTAATAGGGTCAGCCACAGATGCCTCCGGTATTGTTTTGGGGACGGCTACCATTCTTTAATTAACAAATGGGGTTTTTGCAACATATTGGTTGGTGTTGATAGCCCACATAAATCCATAGCAATAAATTAGCATAGGTTGCCATATATAACCAACTCACGTAATATATATATATATGTAGCATTGTATGTTAAGTAGATGCCATATAAGGATATAAACCAAGTTATATATATATAGTCAGAACGATCCACAAATGATAAATTTGAAGGCAGTTTATCATTTGATAAAAAAAATAATAAATTATTTTTTTATTTTAGGCCCCTAAGGTATTATGGAGGAAGAAAATATGCTAATAAAAATGATTACAATAATGAACCAATAAAACAGTATTAAAGAAATTAATTATTGATAAAGCAACATTGTTCTGCATAAAGATCATTCTGGCTATATCAGTCATAATACATATATAAACTCATTATCATATTCATTATTCTAGTAAGTGTATAGACCAATAGGTAACCTAGTAATTAGACCACCCAAATATGTAAAGGACTGGCAACAGCGCGAGCAGGAGCTAGCCAGCGAGCGCTGTGGCCGGCACTTGAGAATAACTCATCATGTTGACCACAACCTGAGCTTGTGCTCAGCAAAGATCATTCAATAGTCAATAGTCAATAAATAATAGTTTCATGTGACAATAGACAATAAAGTTATAACTTGGATACAGTTGTTCATTGCACTCAGATTGGACTCATCCTTTCAATATAGCGTTAATTACAATTGACATTAAAGAGCTACATCAACCCAAATATCTTATAGCAAAGGATAGATCATAATAAAAGACAACCAATTTTATCTCTCCACTACAGATTTGCCCAAATCAATATTTCACAACAAATATTAGAAACTGTATTCAACCAGACTCTTTGTTCCTCCTCTTAATAGAGCCATCAGAGTTTTTCTTCATTGTGATATGATTCTCGAAGATCAACCAACTCTACAACTATCTCTGATTGTCTACTGTCACGACCTTGTACAAAGGATATTCCAACGTCATTAAACCAAATCTTCACGCCGACCGATTGAAGAGTCAATTTCCAATCAAAACTTCCAACCAAACACTTGCCGAAGGTAAGAAAGTGTCATGTAACGCATTTGCATCAGTCTCTATGCGCCATATCATTCGCTGAGCCATCATGAGACAGTTGGTTGTTTATGACCGTAAATAATCAATACAGCCTGGTGTTTGGCTCGGATGTATATTGGGAAATGAGCAGTTTGTCATGAGCATTTTTGAATGAACGTGCAATAATTAAGTGATGTAATCCTATTTGATAATGGATGTGATTTCGTTGGGATATACACTTGAAGTTAAGAAAGCCCCAAGACAATGAGAAGAAGGGCTAAGACCACAACACACTTTCGGCAAGAGTGAAGACTATTGGAAATTGGTGAGAACTGACAACTCACTCGGGTTTCTAATGCCAGAGGCGCTAGATAAGTTCGGAATGTATTGTGATATACAGTAAGCACTCAATGAGCACATACATGTACTAGGCGCTATCCAGTGAATGCATTATAGGAAAGAGGCTATATAAGCAAGAGTGAGCAGGCCGAGGTTAGTTGATAGTAGCGTAATAAATAGTAAGAGTAATAGAATGTATGTTTCTTGAATCATCACAGTGGTGGAAATGACTGATAAAACATCCACACCCGATCGGTAAGCCCGTTTATTTAAACTGACTGATTCAGATACGAATCGATCACGTCTGAGCACACTCTTAATACCCCCCGGACGTAACTGTTGATAAAACTTTTAAATTCAGGCCGGCCTGGTGCCACGTACTTTATTTGCATACTGAGCTTAATGTTGTCTTGAAGTAATCAGGGGCTATGGAGATGTCAAATTAATTATCGGAGTGGTCGACCATCCTTGGCCCTTTGTGTTAAGCCTATGAAAAGGGCTCCGTGAGTTAGTCGTTGGCCACTTCTATTTTTGCGTTCGTGCAGGTGACACCATCTATTAAAAATGTTTCAATTTGATGCACCAAGTGTATCAGTCAAAAGTCGCTACGTAGTGGATCCAGATCGGACGATCCGGTTCCATGGTCTGGTTGGCTGCAGCCAGGCAGAACTTTTTATCGACTTACATTCCAAGGTGAGGCACAACCGTGTATCAAAAGGATGCCTCCAGCGTTGTTTCGGTGCCGGATACATGGCGTTGGTGAACGATTTTGGATACGTAAACCTATACGTAGATTTTGGTCAGCAGCCTAAGCGAAGCATAGCTATTAGCTGTAAAGTAGCTATTCACTGGTAAGTATATTATTTTTTTGTTTTGTTTTTGTTACCTCATTGATCATTTTAGATACTTGCAACAAGTGTCATGTGTGGTTTTGACATAAGAGTAGGACTCGAGTTTGATCCTTTTATTGACTGCCCTCTACACGTTTGCAAGCGTTTATATACCAGAGCTCGTCCTGGTCTCTAGACTGATCAGGTCTGGCATAGACTCAGAGGCTTGGTGCCTGTAGTGAGTAAAGTGTTCTATGACACAAGTTGTTGTTCTTTCTTTCCCTCAAAGAAAGTGAGTCTGAGTTCCTTACACCTTGGGGTGCCCGTGAACTTTTTGTATTCAACTTTTACTTTACGTGAATTAGGAAGTCACTGTGTTCGCGAGAGAATAAATTGTTTCAAATTACCCTCAATGATGCGATACCTATTAGATTGTCAACTTTATACATTTTGAAGGCACAAAAAAATGTCATCCCATGTGTCATGTATCATGTACAGCTTGTACACAATGTATCGGTAAGATGTAAAAATGAAATAAACAAATGGATGCATAGAGTTGTGATTTGACTAGGAGGTAAGTCAAAGTTAGTAAGTAGATAAAATGTAATATGCATGTGAGAAATCTTGGTATTCCTGTCATGGTGGATATGTTGGGGATGGAACCCAAGACCCTTTCACAATGGGGTGGAATTTTAGCCTAAGTGAAGAGAGGCCTTAGGGTTCCGGTGTACACCCTCTGACAGAGGACCTTGCCATAGACCCACTTGGGGTATATGGCAAGTTTGAAATGAGACACGACCCCTCATTCCATCTAGGATGTGACATCCTATAGAATGTAAGTGTTTTCAACAACAAAAAACTTCCTCTTCTGCATAATTATTGCCCCAAAAACACCCAGCAAACTTACTACTTTAACTGGAAACTCCATTGGAATACAATAGACTGGTAAGTATATTATTTGTTTGTTTTGTTTTTGTTACCTCATTAATCATTTTAGATACTTGCAACAAGTTGTTCTTTCTTTCCCTCAGAGAAAGTGCATCTGTGTTCCTTACAACTTGGGGTGCCCGTGAAGTTTTTGTAGTCAACTTTCACTTTACGCGATTTAGGAAAGGGGGCGGTGTCATGTATGGTCATTTTTGCTTAAAAGCAGCATGTGCTGTGCATCAGGCACCAGAATTTGGGATTACACTCGATAATGGCTTCTAATGCTGTGTTCGATAGCGTGACCTTGGACGGCGTCTCAACTATATTCCGTGACGCAGTTTTCTGCGTAGTTCGGGACATGAGCATTCAAGCCGGCTTCGCTCGCAATGTCATGAATTGGTAAGTGTTTGAAAATATATTATCTCCTTTATAGGCCATTTGTGGGAAAAAATTGGAGAAATTGGCATGGGTATATCACTGAGTATAATTTGTGGAGTAAAAAAATCTATTATCTGGGCTTGGCTGTAATAACTTTTGCTGATTTTAACATCAGCCACCTGTAATTGTAATCAATACATCTGGTTGTGATTTGCGGCATTGTCCTACTGTATTGGCTGTTGACTATTGACTAACGTTGTTTTGAAAACATTGATTTTTCGTGCGAATGTAGCGGTCATGTAGAGAAAAAAATTCATTGAGTATATTGTGGGTTAGAAAATCTGTAGGCAGTGATTATTAAGTGGATAGATTAGTGGTTGTAATTGCTAACTGTAGAGCAGGCGGCCAGTGAGCAGCCGTCTGACGAATACGAGATAAACTTGGATAATGATTCTGAAATGTATCTTGAGGGTCAGCTTGGTTCCACACCGTCCGTCCATCGTCGTGGATTCAGGGCAGCTGACGTCCGTCAGCGACGGCCTTCTAGATGTGCGTTCGCAGGTGCCGAGGGAGAGTAAGTTTACTTTATATTTTCTGTAGTGTTATGTGTATACACATTTCCATAGTGATTGGCCTCGGTTGATATCTTATTGTATTGTATTGTATCAGTTTATTTCACATAAAATGCATAGTAAAATATCACAGTCCATATCAAAGTTTAGTTAAATATTAGTTGTAAAGATTATTTTTAAAAAGATGTTTTCGCCAACTCACAGAGTGACTAGAATAAAACTTAAAATATACACTTTGAACTATATCACGTGTAATAAAATTGTCACAACTAAGTATCCTACATCTAAAGTTTCCAATAGCTTTTCTATATAGTACTTTAAAGTGGTCTACACCATTAAACATATAATACTGGGACATAAGAGTGACATTATGTACCGTGAGATGTTTAATGTTCAAGGTCCAATGAGGGTGTTCAAAACCCCTTATGAAATAAACGTTTTTAATGACCGGCTCGTGTTTAATGCTTATGCCGGCTGTAAAGTTATTGAAGTGGAGCTAGATCCATATTCGAGTGCGAGAGTTAATAGGATTAGCCACAGATGTCTCCAGCGCTCTTTTGGAGACGGCTACCACACCTTGATTAATAAATGGGGTTTTGCCAACATTCTGGTTGGCGTGGATAGCCCATATAAATCCGTGGCAATAAACTGTAAGGTAAGTGTTGGAGCAGAGGATATTGCCTTGATAACGAAGGACGCTGGTTCTAGTAAGTGTTTTATTATCTTTTGTTTAATCATGTCTAAATGTTACTATGGCAAAGCAGGTGTGATTTCTTAAATTGCCCATCCGATCATTATGCAGAACAATGCTGCTTTATCAATGGTTAATCTCTTTAATATTGTTTATTGGTTCATTATTGTAATTATTTCTATTAGCATATTTTCTTCCTCCAAATGAAGGTGTCAAATTTATGAATAAAAGTTTATCTCAATGCCAGAGAGATATCTCTACGGTAGAAATTAAATTCATTTCCAAAGAAAAACGTTGAGGTCTACTTGCTTCTTCTTTCATTCAGATTAATGAAATTATGTGTGAGTATCTAAAAGAATTTGTGAAATATGATGCTGCAATCCAGAGAAAAATTTTATGAATTACACCTGTTGCCACCGCCTCAGCCATGGTTCCGGTCCTGGTGGCTCCTCCACGACATATATCCATCTTCCTTCAGGACAAGGTACCAAGAGTTATATATTTTGATAAACATCAGAGAGCGCTTGATGGATATACTTGGTGTCTGTGCTGATCGCGGAGCTCGCTGATGTTGATGTCCAGGAGATTGTGCTGGGAGACACAGCATTGTCTGTGGCCAGCCAGGATGGGCACCCATCTGTTGTACGTAAGTTACTACACGCACAAGCACAAGTTGACCTGCCCAGCATGGACAGAGCCACTCCCCTGTATATATCCTGCCGGAATGGGCATGTGTGTTGCACGTGAACTGTTACAGGCACGTGCCTCTGTTAATGAAGCATATGAGACCGGCCTCACTCCCATTATTAAGGCCTTTCAGAATGGTCACACAGAAGTGATCGATCTGTTACTGCAGTATGGGGGTGACATTGACCACCCCAGCGTCCACAACGTTACTGCCTTTTTCCGGCGTGTATGTATTGTCAGGTCCACCTAGTGATTAAATATGCCAAGTTGACCTGCCCGACATGGACAGAGCCACTCCCCTGTTTATATCCAGCCAGGAGGTAAGTTATTAGACATGCTAACCTCTCAGTCATGTGAACAGTGTCAGAATATGCTGTATGAAGCACCTAGATATACACAATGTATTAGAAGACTTGTAATTCTGAGGCTATTTATGGCATAATAAAAAAATCCCTAGCAGCCCTCTCAAAATAAGCCGGCAACAGGCTATTTCTCCGCCTTTTCTAGGTCTTCTGCCAGCTCCTTTGTGAAAAAAACCGTGTATTTTTATTGTACAATGACTTCATTACAACACACAAAATGCTTGCCTTTTATCTAACATAAGGTCAGTTGAAAACGCAGACAAGAGACATTGTCAGGTTCCAAATCTATACGGATTGAGAGGCAACAATTAATCTCTCTACCGCCCAATTGTCAATTACAAGGTGACTCAGCAAGTGCCTTACCCACAATATCTAATTGTGACTACACACATGAAATAAAGTCCTATTTCACGTATAATCTAGGCATAGGATTGCATTACAATTTCACGTTGCCAGGGGACGGCTTAATGGTGTCCCGCAGTGTTCACTTTGCTACAAGCATCTCAGGTAGAAAGACCCAAGCATCTCGCTGTGTGGTGAAGATTTCTATCTTGTTGTGAACATATTGTTGAAAAGGATGGCTGAAGAATATTATTTCTTTGTGAGGGTTGGCCATCTGAGTTTCAGCCGTGCGGCTGAGTTACAGAGCGATGTCAACAGCGTACTTGAACGGTACGCGTGCACAGACGTAACGTAATTGCTGATGATTGTTTGAAGTAATGTGTGATAATGCGTATTGACGTTCACCGTGTAAAGTAGTCGTGTTTGAGACTGTATCATTGTATGTTGGTGTGTCATTTCATTACACCTTCGTTGTGGACTTTGCTGAGTTTGACATTAATTTGGACTACGATCCGGATGACCTCGGAGGTGTTACACCTGTCCATCGTCGCGCACCATGGGCAGCTGATGTTCGCCAGCGGCGATTCAGCCACACCCTGCTAGATGCTCGCACTCAGGAGGTGCCAAGAGCGAGTGAAGTGCCAAGGCGGGATCTGTGCCGATGTGCCTTCGGCCATGCGGCTGGGCTGAGCAGGGGTGGTCCACACACCCAGGGATGGTTCGACCGTCAGGTGTATCTTACTAACAGTTATAGCAGCAATCAAATATTGAAATTCAAATATTCACAGCATATGTTGAAGTATGTCTTACCAATGAGATCTATAATGTGATAACACACAGCACACTTAAGTTAGGTAGTCATAGGCAGGTAAATGTAAATGCAACGTGTAAAACATATTTCATTTTTAGTTGAATATATGCATGTGTACTATCATGTAATTATTTCAATCAAAGTAGCATAATGTCGAGTACCATAGGATAGGTAACTGATTAGAATGATGTAAATATGGTGTGTCCTATGGTGGCAGGACTTGTAATGTGGCCACAGGTTTTGAACATTGGACTTGAATAGTGATATTAAAGATGAAGCACACCATATAGGTTGAGCGTAAACAGAGTTGAGGTTTAGATATCCATAGGGGTTGAATAGTGTATAGGTACTCGTCATTATTAGCATATAAGTAAGTAGCTCATACTTGGACGTTAGTTGGAGTCATCGTCAGTAGTTGGGACTTAGCCATTTTTGGTTGAGAGGCAGCTTAGTCTGTGAGTGAGAAATCACTCTCAAAGACCGGAGGGTTGTCGTGTGACACAGTACAAAAATGGCTGGGTTGCAGTGATGGAGCATGAATGACGTCCAGGGATGAGGAGGACTACGAAATTCCCCGCTATGACGTAATGAGACTGATTTAACAGCAGCCACCATCAGCCGAGATGAGGCTGGTGCGAGCGGGCAGTCAGTTGCATTCTGGCGGTGAAGATGTAGAGTGGAATTTGCGTGCTGAGGTTCTACCTCCCAATGGGCTTATGAAAGATAGAGCTGCTTACTAACACCGGAATTGAATAAATGGATTTTAAGATTATATAGATTTAGTATTTAATGAAAAGCAGCTATACATCCACTTACATAGCCAACCCCTTTACCATCCCAACAATACAAGTGAAGCGAGGAGCGGACCACAGTGGCAGATCCAGGAAGCCCCTTCAGACGTGGCTAGCAGATCCGGTGTGTCCGTGCTCCCAGCCACTCGAGACGAGACGAGGCTAATCGGTAGTAGACGTGGAGACCATCCCCCATGTTCCCCCATGGTCTGACCAGCGCTCACCCAGCGGGGGAGGATGGTGACAGTCGCCTACATTGGCGGCCTTGAGGCGGTAGTAAAATATTGACTAATCGTGGATAAAACACAAACAAACTGACTTCCATGGATTAAATTTGGTGTAAGCATGTGGATATAACTGTAGTTCTCATAATTATGCGTTAACTGATTCCTATTATGATTGGCTTGTGCAGCGGATTCCAAAGGCGGTGGATAAACAGTGATGTTTGAGATTGAAAGTGAATAATTTAAACATTGAACTGACTTCCTGTGTGGATGTGTGTGTGATAATCGTGTGTCAGCTGGGTACTTTATGAATTACTTGTGCACGGGAACGCAAGGATGTGGATAGACTATGATTTGTGAAAGTGGATAATTCAAACACTAACTGATTTCCTGTGTACATGTGTGTGTGGATTACGTTGTTATTGTATATCGATGTATTCGTGTATGCCAGGACACGGCTTAAGTCCAATGAGTAAAGCACCGCTCCTCTCTGAGCATACGGCACCTCGCTTAGGGAAGTCTAGGGATAAAAGGAGATAGCGCACCGGCCTCGGGGAGTTGGGACCGGAACAGAATGAAATAAACATTACAACACTCATTACACCTCTCGTTACTCAATAACGTCACGTTTAAACTTTGAGGCTGAGTCGAAACTGATGAAACAACCCATACAGTTACAAATCCCAGACTTGGTAAACTTACAAAAAGTTTTCTCACAGGATTCAAAAAAAGGACAGTGAATACAGGATCTTGATGAGTGACATTGTCCGTCAGTCACTTTGAGGAATCGAACCAAGTCAACAATGAAATGAATCCATTTTCAGGCCTAAATTTTGATGCTGGATTCAATATTGACATTTTTCAGACTTTGGATTTTTGTTACATTCAAACTTTGTTGAATACAAACTTATTTTCATTAATTCTGCACAAAAAACTTGTGCTTTTTCACTTGTGGAATACTGACTTTGAACATTATGACAAACATTTTCGCATTTTTAAATCATGACAAACACTTTCGCGTTTTAGAACTTTAGAAACTACCATTTTCGGACATGATACATGGAACATGGATTGGATTCAATATTGACATTTTTCAGACTTTGGATTTTTGTTATATTCAAACTTTGTTGAATACAAACTTATTTTCATTAATTCTGCACAAAAAACTAGTGCTTTTTCACTTGTGGAATACTGACTTTGAACATTATGACAAACATTTTTGCACTTTTAAATCATGACAAACACTTTCGCGTTTTAGAACTTTAGAAACTAAAAGTGGCATTCTGGCAGTGAAAATGTAGAGTGGAATTTGCATGCCGAGGTTCTACCTCCCAATGGGCTTATGAAAGATAGAGCTGCTTACTAACGCCGGAATTGAATAAATGGACTTTAAGATTATATAGATTTAGTATTTAATGATAAGCAGCTATACATTCACTTACATAGCCAACCCCTTTCACCCTCCCAACAATACAGTGAAGCGAGGAGCGGACCGCAGTGGCAGATCCAGGAAGCCTCTTCAGACGTGGCTAGCAGATCCGGTGTGTCCATGCTCCCAGCCACTTGAGAAGAGACGAGGCCAATCGGTAGTAGACGTGGAGACCATCCCCCATGTTCCCCCGTGGTCTGCCCGTGCCATGACCAACCAACATTTTCGCACTTTTAAATCATGACAAACAAACACTTTCGCGTTTTAGAACTTTAGAAACTACCATTTTCGGACATGATACATGGAACATGGATTGGATTCAATATTGACATTTTTCAGACTTTGGATTTTTGTTACATTCAAACTTTGTTGAATACAAACTTATTTTCATTAATTCTGCACAAAAAACTAGTGCTTTTTCACTTGTGGAATACTGACTTTGAACATTATGACAAACATTTTCGCATTTTTAAATCATGACAAACACTTTTTCGTGTTTTAGAACTTTAGAAACTACCATTTTCGGACAACACAATAGTGAATTAGGGATATATCGGAGATGAGGCAAACTCCGATGATTTTACAGGTATTTGCAGCTATGTTCAATGAAAAGATAATACATAACAAATTTAACAAAAATTCCAGATTTTGTGAAAAACCTATTTTCAAAATAGATGTCCAGTGAATTGCTTGAAACTTCACTTACAATCGTCAACTGACAAATTGTCAAGAAGAGGGTAACTGTAATGAGAGACATTGAAAATGTGAAAACAAAATAGTGAAAAAAAACACAAATCTGTCCATATTCAGAGAGCTAATGTGGTTTATGACATACTGGTAAGAACACCAGAGGACAATTACTACATCAACCAGCCAACCCAATTCATAGCAAACCATCCATACCAAGAAATGACAGCCGTAGAATCCAGACATCTATGACTTCCTTGAAACAAATAACTACTTATACCCCGTACAACAATTACGTCCCCTAAGAAGACGGTCTAACAGTAATCCAGATATAAGATCACGATCACTCGAAGATTTAAGCCAGAATGAAATAAACATTACAACACTCATTACACCTCTCGTTACTCAATAACGTCACGTTTAAACTTTGAGGCTGAGTCGAAACTGATGAAACAACCCATATAGTTTCAAATCCCAGACTTGGTAAACTTACAAAAGTTTTCTCACAGGATTCAAAAAAAGGACAGTGAATACAGGATCTTGATGAGTGACATTGTCCGTCAGTCACTTTGAGGAATCGAACCAAGTCAACAATGAAATGAATCCATTTTTAGGCCTAAATTTTGATGCTGGATTCAATATTGACATTTTTCAGACTGGATTTTTGTTACATTCAAACTTTGTTGAATACAAACGTATTTTCATTAATTCTGCACAAAAAACTTGTGCTTTTTCACTTGCAAGCAGAGCACGGCCCCCAGCGCTCACGCTGGGAGGCTACGTACACCGCCAAGCAACGCTACCATATAGTCTAGCGTCCGCTATATAGGTGTGGCGCATCGTTGCCAGCTCAGTTGCTGAATAAACTATTTCCAAGCTCACCATCTTATTCTGAGTACTTCAATGGTAGAGATAGTCAAAGATTGAATCTGCCTTTCATCACTTCTCAGTCTGTTGCAGATTACGCCTCGCCGAGCAATCGCCGCCGCCTTAATGCCATCGCCTTCACCTCAGCTACATCACTCCAGCTACCGTGATCGCTACCGTGCCGTGGACTCAGCAGCTCGCGTCAACCAGCGCATCGCGACCGCTCCCAGAGGACTACGCCCCATCTCGGCGCCCAGCTGCGCCGCCTGCTTCGTTAGTGACGCCACTGTTCTCCCCTGAGATACCTACTAGTGCGTCGTCAGCCGCCAGCAGATACGGCCAACGGATGGATACCACAACTAGTGCCAACCAACTAGCAGTTGCGTGCGCGGTGTGTAAGAGCTGCTCTGTTCTCCAGCCGTGATCAGGTCCGCACCTTTTTTGCATGACCCGTGTGCTCTGACGATTGTGCCGGCGCGGCGACGTCGAAATATCTGCCTCCGTCAGCTTCCCGGGGTCCTGCAAGGTCTGCAACGCCCTGATCGACTTCCCCACACTAGGTAAGTGGGCGGGGGGATTAGGCATATATGGGGTGTAGAGAAGGGGATGGGGTGGGGGTTTCAATGCAGGTGTTTTGGGGGAATAGATCGACCCAAAATCGATCAGTTCCTGGATGTGGCCAAAATGATGGAAACACCCGACTGTAGCTCCCACAGGTAGAGAGGTAGAGACTATAGATGTATTATTCTGTGATCACAAACGGTGAGGGGTTTGTTGGTGGGATGGAGTGGGGATATCCCCTCACGTCATCAACTAATTAGATTCACTATTGTAACAGTGTTGAATCATTTGTTTAAAGAATTCTACCACGAAGATCGCCGTACGCTCAGGAATAAATTAATGACGATCACTAGATCTGTGACGCTGTCAAATCAGCGTCACAGATGCGTCATAAAATTGATATAGCCTGTCAACAAAGCATCAAATGCAGGCTTTTCCATGTCTACAGAAAGTAAGCTCTGATCGTAGTCACTCAGAAGTAGAATAATACTATAAATTTTCTGTCATAAATGTCAAATAAATGAGTAAAATTCTTCATCCGCCAATACACACCTGCTAAATGGATCCGAAAATGTGAATGTGAAACTTTTAATGACATTTGATGTTCATATTTCATGACATATTGTAAAGTGTACACTGTACTATATGTAGTATGGATTACAGTGGGCATTTATGTTAACAAAATTCTTCATGTTTTGTCTATCTTGTGTTGTAGAATTTCAGAAGAGTTCTCTTTCTATTAACTGATATAAGAGAAGATATTCAACGCGTTGGGATGACCTACGAGCCTCAGAATTCGGACTTTCATCTACAACGGATGGAAAACCTAGAGGCCTTTCAGCAGACTGAAGACTAGCTTGTTGATCGAAATAAGCAGCAACAAATGGTGTGTTTTACTATGATAACATTAGCCAGTAATGTAAATGCTTGAGACTATTTTATAAATGATATCTAATTCATAAATGTGAAGTATAACATTCTACTTGTACAATGGAGAAGAATGAATCTTTCTCCATAAATTAATATATTTTGCTTTTACAATCACTTGGAATCAATTCCAGGTTATGGAAATAGTGCTGTAATAAAAAGTCTAATGAGAAGTTGCATATAAAGGGGCAAAATATTAACTATTTGAGTGGAATAATGATTTGTTTTTTTGTACTAGCACTTATCTTTTTTTGAAAATAAATCTAAAAATTAATTATTAAAATGACGTTCATTTATTTCACCATTTTGTGAGTATTTTTATCCATGGGTTTATTGCCACGTATGTTGCAGGTTGACAGAATTCTACCACGAAGATCGTCGTACGCTCGGGAATAAATGAATGACGATCACTAGATCTGATAGCGCGCTTTCCAGTGACGCTGTCAAATCAGCGTCACAGATGCGCCATAAAATTGATATAGCCTGTCAACAATTAGAAGACAAGCTTATGTCCATTGCTGCTGAACAAAATGTAAGATGGAGTATTGTAATTTCTGGAGAAGAGGATACGGGTGCAGATTTGACTGAAATTGGGCAAGAGTTTGAATCGTTAAATAAAGAGTCTTATCCTGCAGTTCCAAAGATTATTGAATCAATGATTAATGAATGTATGAATCGTCTTTTTGGGGATAATGACGAAACTATCCCAACTACTATTTGTCATTAAGCTTGCGAAAAGAGACACTAACTTTAAAGAAACAACAATAACAATTTGTAAAGATAAATCTATAAATGTTGTTAAAAAAAATAAAGATAGACACCATGTATATAACCAAGGTCAGGTGTCAGTATTCATAAATACTTTCAAGGATGGGGTTCATCAAGAGGGTCTTGCATTTGAATTGTCTGATGCAGAATTAATCAAAATGAATAGTCAACAATAAGAACTAGAAGAAACCTGGACGAAAATCTATAATGCTTTAAATACAAATGAGTTAACAACATCATCATCGTCATCATCTCCTGCAAGGTTAACAATATACTAAACTTTAAACTGATAGTGTAGGCTCATTTGTAATTCCGTGTATTTTTTTTGTTAAAAGCAAAAACTCTCGATTTCAAAGGAAGGTATCATAAGCTTGAAAAAAAATTAGGATGGCATTTTTTCTGGACATTCTGTCGGTATGAAATCCAAACAAGAAGACGGTCTAACAGTAATCCGGATATAAGATCACGATCACTCGAAGATTTAAGCCAGCCCCCCCACCAACACCCGCGTCAAACATAGGGGCTACAAAACGTAGAACACTGACCCAACTGCACCGCCATGTCTACCACACGTGAACGCGGCAAATAATCATAATCACACACATGGAAACTTTGAAAATGATTACCTACGTCCGAGGCTACAATCCAATAAATATTTATCGATGTCAGGAGCTCGCAAAGAAGGTTACATTAGTCTGGAAGATCTTAACCTAATGACATCAAAACGATACTGCCAATGATCAGTATAGGCAGCTAATTCAGTCATAAAACCATTTTGGTTACAATAATTGCAATATTGTGTCACTGATATTTGCCTTCTTCATGTAGGTGCAGATGAAAAATAAGAAATCACAATCCATATTCAACCGCTATTCAACCACTATTGTTCATTTTTTTAAGTGTAACATGGTCAGATGTTGATGAAGTTGACTCCGTTGAAGTGAGATTTCCGTTTGTGGTGGACATTTTAACGGTGCAAAAGGTCATTGATTCATTGGCGGGTGTGAATTGTAAGACTATTTTTCACTCGCTCCAATGAGTGAGTCACAAAAGTCCAGTTTCCTTTCTCTGTCACTAGAAGGTGCAGCATATCGACTCCTTGCCCAAATGCCAGAGGGTGAAAAGGATCTTATGATAAAATAATGACCGTTCTCAGAGGCAATTTCAGTCTTGAAACCCAACGGGAACAATGCCTGGCAAAATTGGTAAATCGCAACAGGGTGAAGGTGAAAGTTTATATCGGTATTACAGCGACCTATTAGCATTACTGGACCATTGTAAAATTTCTGAGGAGATGTCGCAATGCTTTTTCTTTATTAATGGATTGAAACCAACGTTGCGCACATATATATCGGTTGGTAAGACTAAAGCCCTGCAAGAGGCTTATAATTTGGCCTGTGTATTGGAAGCACAGGGGATTACGGCAGGAAAATCAACCAATGTCAACAGTCTAATGACTACCTAATAAGACAACTGCAATCCCACCCCAAGTGACGACAAAAATGTCTGTGCAAAACGTGCCTTCGCAGCGCACTTGCTGGAGTTGCGGAGAACCCACCCACATGATGCGCTCATGCCCTAGGATGCAGGGAAAAGGCCCCACTGGCCAACCAAACCGTCCATCAGGACGGGATGGGAACTATCAAAATAACAGCTGAGGTAATCCGTTTTATTTAAGATTTCCCAGCCCACATAATTTCCAACATCCTCAATGAATTTCGGTTCCATATTGTAAATCATGCCAAACAGCCCACGAATAGGGTAAGCACACCAGACCACAGCCTAATCCAAAGGCTGAACCTTCAGTCAACATGATGAAACAGGGTTTGTTTCTCGACCAACAGAAGGCATGAGGGTATGTACCCACCATGGACCGATACTATGGACCACGCCTAGCACGGGAGGACACCAACAGTCAACATGACACTCGAAACCAGGCGGACGAAACCTGGTGCGCTACCAATCAACTAGCAGTCGCGTGTGGGATCTGTAAGGGGCTGCTCCTTTTCTCAAACAGAGATCAAGTCCGCACCTTCTTACACGATCCCGTGTGCTCGGACGACTGTGCTCAACGGGACGACGCCGACAAGTATCTGCCTCCCGTCAGCTTCCCGGGGTCCTGCAAAATCTGCAACGCTCTGCAACGCGCTCATCGATTTCCCCACGTCCCCACGATTTCCCCACGTCCGCGGCGTTGCGGCAGTTCAAAGAGCGCCCCATCTGTTCCGACGAGTGCGCTTTTCTGGACCACGAGAAGCTCCCGTACGTGGGCCCGGACCCCAACCAACCGCGGCGCAGACACGAAACTATCCATCACACTCGGCGTAATCCGTATCGCCACCCACAGCACTCACCCAAAATCACCGAATTTGTCGCAGCGTGCATATCCTGCGAAAAACAGCTGTTTTTCGGTTCTAAACAGGAACTGAACCGTTTCCGGGAGGTGCCGCTGTGCTCATCGGAGTGCTACTTTTGGGACCAAGAGTGGAAGCGAGGTAAGTGGGCGGGGGGCACCTGTGGTCAGTCTGCTGCTAGCGGCCGTGCCTGAGCTGGTCCATGCCGAGGTAAGTGGGCGGGGCACCTGTGGTCAGTCTGCTGCTAACGGCCGCGCCTGAGCTGGTCCATGCCGAGGATAAAAACGGATTGCAGCCCATGCACCATGCGTCGAAGGTAGGACACGCAGATACACTAGGTAAGTGGGCGGGGGGATTAGGCATATATGGGGTGTAGAGAAGGGGATGGGGTGGGGGTTTCAATGCAGGTGTGTTAGGGGAAGAGATCAACCCAAAATCTTCCTGGATGTGGCCAAAATGATGGAAACACCCGACTGTAGCTCCCACAGGTAGAGAGGTAGAGACTATAGATGTATTATTCTGTGATCACAAACGGTGAGGGGTTTGTTGGTGGGATGGAGTGGGGATATCCCCTCACGTCATCAACTAATTAGATTCACTATTGTAACAGTGTTGAATCATTTGTTTAAAGAATTCTACCACGAAGATCGCCGTACGCTCAGGAATAAATTAATGACGATCACTAGATCTGTGACGCTGTCAAATCAGCGTCACAGATGCGTCATAAAATTGATATAGCCTGTCAACAAAGCATCAAATGCAGGCTTTTCCATGTCTACAGAAAGTAAGCTCTGATCGTAGTCACTCAGAAGTAGAATAATACTATAAATTTTCTGTCATAAATGTCAAATAAATGAGTAAAATTCTTCATCCGCCAATACACACCTGCTAAATGGATCCGAAAATGTGAATGTGAAACTTTTAATGACATTTGATGTTCATATTTCATGACATATTGTAAAGTGTCCACTGTACTATATGTAGTATTGATTACAGTGGGCATTTATGTCAACGAAATTCTTCATGTTTTGTCTATCTTGTGTTGTAGAATTTCAGAAGAGGGTTCTCTTCCTATTAAGTGATCTAAGAGAAGATATTTGACGCGTAGGGAGGACGTACGAGCATCAGAATTCGGACTTTCATCTACAACGGATGGAAAACCTAGAGGCCTTTCAGCAGACTGAAGACTAGCTTGTTGATCGAAATAAGCAGCAACAAATGGTGTGTTTTACTATGATAACATTAGCCAGTAATGTAAATGCTTGAGACTATTTTATAAATGATATCTAATTCATAAATGTGAAGTATAACATTCTACTTGTACAATGGAGAAGAATGAATCTTTCTCCATAAATTAATATATTTTGCTTTTACAATCACTTGGAATCAATTCCAGGTTATGGAAATAGTGCTGTAATAAAAAGTCTAATGAGAAGTTGCATATAAAGGGGCAAAATATTAACTATTTGAGTGGAATAATGATTTGTTTTTTTGTACTAGCACTTATCTTTTTTTGAAAATAAATCTAAAAATTAATTATTAAAATGACGTTCATTTATTTCACCATTTTGTGAGTATTTTTATCCATGGGTTTATTGCCACGTATGTTGCAGGTTGACAGAATTCTACCACGAAGATCGTCGTACGCTCGGGAATAAATGAATGACGATCACTAGATTGATAGCGCGCTTTCCAGTGACGCTGTCAAATCAGCGTCACAGATGCGCCATAAAATTGATATAGCCTGTCAACAATTAGAAGACAAGCTTATGTCCATTGCTGCTGAACAAAATGTAAGATGGAGTATTGTAATTTCTGGAGAAGAGGATACGGGTGCAGATTTGACTGAAATTGGGCAAGAGTTTGAATCGTTAAATAAAGAGTCTTATCCTGCAGTTCCAAAGATTATTGAATCAATGATTAATGAATGTATGAATCGTCTGTCTTTTGGGGATAATGACGAAACTATCCCAACTACTATTTGTCATTAAGCTTGCGAAAAGAGACACTAACTTTAAAGAAACAACAATAACAATTTGTAAAGATAAATCTATAAATGTTGTTAAAAAAAATAAAGATAGACACCATGTATATAACCAAGGTCAGGTGTCAGTATTCATAAATACTTTCAAGGATGGGGTTCATCAAGAGGGTCTTGCATTTGAATTGTCTGATGCAGAATTAATCAAAATGAATAGTCAACAATG
>CM032663.1:5240521-5258957 GCA_019095985.1 Streblospio benedicti
ACACAATTGATAAAAGAGACTTAGAAATTGTAGTTGAATGATTTTCTGGGAACAAAAGGAATCACCACTGCAATTGACAAAACCATCACCTCAGGATATAATAACAGATATACAACTACAGCCATTTGTAATCAAAAAGAAGATCAAGTAACCAGCGCTAATGAATGTTCAATCTAGAAATTACCACACACAGACCGTCACAAACACCCAAACATTTCGTCAGCATCTGGAAGCAGTCAACAATGTTGAAATGATTGTATATAAAACATACTTTGTGTCTTCCTTAACTATTTCACGTCCTTTATATTGATACTATTAGTTGCATAGATATTAAAAAAGCGTCTGAGTGGAAAAAGATAGTAGTAACATCACTCCTGCAGAATGTTTGGAAATTACAATTGATGTGAACACTATTTAATATAAACATGAAAAAAATTGGAACAAAATGTTTTACATCTCGACTATTTAAGAAAAAGCATCTTTCTAAAATCTTTATTTTCAAATAGAATAGAATATTAATCATCAAAAAGATTTAGAGATTATAATGTTCCGCTGTATTCGCTTACGCAAGGCCGCTTCTGAATATTACTTTTTTTCAATATTCTGTAATTACGCATATGCGAGAATATTTAAGTACTTTAAATCTTGATTAAATCAACAAATGAAATTCACCATTCAGCAATATTAAGTTATGTCCCAGTTTAGTCATATTTGCAATACAAAGTTGCAACAACGTTGTACAAGAAATGTCCATATAAACCAATGGGAAAAACAGACAATGGGTTGCTTTATTGTCTTGTGAGGCTGAGTATACGACGCTGGCTCAAGTTGAGATGAAAATGAAATTTTTGACATTTACTCTGTATGGTGACAACCAGGGATCAATTGTAAAAATCAAAACATATAGATATTCATTATCATTTGTTTAGAGTTTGCATTAAAGAAGTAATGTATACGTATTATCTTAACTTCATTTCATTTTCACTTTGACTGTGCTGTGATGTGCGTACTCATAATCTGATTCACGTTTTTTCTTTACATAAGATGTGATTAATAAGTTTGCAAAAACAAAAGACAAAACAAGCTAAGTGAAATCTAAAAGCAGTCACCACTGAAATAATAGTTTCAATGCTTTACTAAGTATTATTTCAGGCTTAATATGACATGTCAACCAAAATCATGAATGGGCAGTGGCCAGACACAACTTGGAGCTGTCTGGAATGGTGGGTTAAAGCGTCACCATCTCTCCATTAGCTTTATAAGGGGGGTGCCGGGGACGTATAATCTTCAATGGCCAAATGTTTATTTACACTTAACCCGCTCCACCACCTCCCTCTTGCCAACACATCCGACAACACAAAAAACAGTTCCCTTGAGAATTATATCTTTGCTATCCTGCCTCATTCTAAATGAGCCTCGTTTAAGATTGTAAACATGTCGCCATGACAGGTAGGGTAACCGGGAAATTGAAAATAGCAATAATAACTATTTCACCACTCAGTGTTGGCGGGAGGGTGGTGGACCCGAATCATTTATTGTTAACTATCTTACTATTATATAGATTTTTTTTTTTTTTAGTGTCTACCCTCCTATGTTTTATTAATTAAACCAAATGAAATAACAAGTCTGCATAACTTAAGTCATTTAATGCTGTTTAACAAAATTAAAATCGCCTTTTTGATATTTCTTGCTACAATCTTCTTTTTATGCAGCATGGTGAGTACTAGGCTTATAGGCTTACAGTGTCATATTTAAATGAATTTTGGACTATAAATATATATATAATATTTACTATTTATTTCTAAAATTATGTTTTTATTAATTACAGTATTCTTATTGTTTTTATTCTACATATTATTTTTCCTTTCATAATTGATAAGGCGTCATTTCAGCATAAATTAGCTACCCATATATATATACTATATATAAATACTATTTATTTCTACTATTATCTTTAAAAGTGGATTTAAACCTATTAATTACAGCATATAATATATGTATATTTGTTTTATTCTACATAATTTATTTTTCAGCAAACATCACCCCTGACATGTAGCTTGTTAATATATATTTTTCCTCATTAAAATGCATTTATGTATGTATTGATTATTTTTTATGAAATGAAATAACAAGTCTGCATAACTTAAGTCATTTAATGCTGTTTAACAAAATTAAAATCGCCTTTTTGATATTTCTTGCTACAATCTTCTTTTTATGCAGCATGGTGAGTACTAGGCTTACAGTGTCATATTTAAATGTAGTGGATAAGAAAGTCAATTAAAAGTGTTACCAATTGAATTTTTTGTACTATAAATATATATATATATACTATATTTACTATTTATTTCTACTATTATATTATGTTTTTATTAATTACTAGTATTCTATATTGTTTTATTCTACATATTATTTTTTCCTTCTATCATAATTGATATATATATCGTGATTAGCATATCGTGATTAGCTAGCTTTGATAACTGAAAGGTTTTGTAAGCGTTAAGCAGTAATGAGTATAAATACCTGCAGACTGTGTACGATGCCATATATGTGGCAAGCTTCTCAAGAAAAGTGGATTTAAAGATCATGTGGCAAGGCACTTCGGACAAAGCAGATATATATGTCACATTTGCTTCAAGAAATGTGCTGCAACAATCAATTTAAGACGTCATTTCAGCAAACATCACCCTGACGACCCCGCACCCTGTTAATCTATATATGGACGACCTCAGCTTAACTCTTATAAATATGCATTTTATGTGCTTCAAACCTATTGATATATTTTTTATCATATAATTTAATTTGCCAAATGCTGTTGAATTCAAATATTTGTTTTTTATACAAGAAACTTCTTGCATGTAACTGTATATAAATAGCTATTTTCAATGTACATTTATATATGTGGCATTATGTCAATCTTATTTACTGGTTTATTTATTTACTTATTTATATAAAAAAGTCAATGATAAAACAGTCCTTATGTACAGTGTATATGAATTTTGTATTTCTATTTCTAAATTAATAAATAACTGTTAATTCATTTTTATGTAAAATAAATTTATTGTAAATAAAAGAAATAAAAATTTATTACTTAAAAAAAAAAAAAAAAAAAAAACCAAATGAAATAACAAGTCTGCATAACTTAAGTCATTTAATGCTGTTTAACAAAATTAAAATCGCCTTTTTGATATTTCTTGCTAAAATCTTCTTTTTATGCAGCATGGTGAGTACTAGGCTTACAGTGTCATATTTAAATGTAGTGGATAAAAAAGTCAATTAAAAGTGTTACCAATTGAATTTTTTGTACTATAAATATATATATATACTATATTTACTATTTATTTCTACTATTATATTATGTTTTTATTAATTACTAGTATTCTATATTGTTTTATTCTACATATTATTTTTTCCTTCTATCATAATATACCTCTAATCATTATACCATATATATATACTATATATACCATTTATTTATTTCTATCATTATATTTTTACTATTTACCCGTATTTTATATTGTTTAATTCTACCTATTATTTTTTTATAACAATTATTTTTTACTGTAAAGGCCAGGGCATATTATAACCCCAAGGGGGTCAAAGCCCTGGCATATTGGTTCGGTTTTACATATCAAGATATTTAAGCGTACTATGAAATTATAATTGTAAAATTGAATTAATAAAATTTATTTAAATCAAACAAAACAAAAAATAAGACCTCTCAATGGAGGGAGCTTGGGACTCCGGCGGTGGAGACCAGGCTCCTCGTGGAAGGGACCCTCTGGCTGCTAATTCTAGGCCACCACACGTGGACCAGAGCCTTATAACGACACACTTGAATTCAAGAATGAGCCGACGAATGAGGATTTCGTCAAAGTATCACTGCCATATAAATGCGACTTCGAGCTGGTTGTGGTAAGTGAGCTTTTTGTTATCTTGGCCTGTTGATCATTGTAAATATTTCGCATGCATAGTTAAACGCCTCCTGCACCCACCCTATGTTAATATGATGTCTGAGGTTTTGGGTTTTAGGCCAACTTCTATATGCATCTTTATTATCATTATTATGTATCTTTATTATATATGTGTGATTGTGACCATGGGTTCTGGTGTGTGGCTTAAATCCACAATGAAATTCACCATTCAGCAATATTGGTTATGTCCCAGTTTAGTCATATTTGCAATACAAAGTTGCAACAACGTTGTACAAGAAATGTACATATAAACCAATGGAAGCGACTCTGTATTGTGACAACCAGGGATCAATTGTAAAAATCAAAATATACAGACATAAATTATCATTTGTTGAGATTTTGTATTAAAGAAGTAATGTATATGTGATTATCTTTAACATTCAATTCATTTTTTCTTTGACTGTACTGTGATGTGTGTAATCATAATCTGATACACATTTTTTCTTAATATAAGATGCGAGAAATAAATTTGCAAACACAAAAAAACAAAACATAAGACCTCTCAATAGATCCAGATAAGATGTTCATGGAATGAACAGGACCAGAACAGATCCAGTCAAAGAGCAAGAACAGTGTTTCTCAATCTTACTTCCAGGTAAGAAACAATTGCTGGAATAAGTATTTTCATCTCACATACCGTACGTTACATATAGTTTGGAATAAGTATAATCAAATCATGCACGAAAATCCAATAGGAAAAGCTATGAATGGAAGTTTTTATTATATCAAAGTTACATCAATTGATAAAAGAGACTTAGAAATTGTAGTTGAATGATTTTTCTGGGAGCAAAAAGAATCGACCACTGCAATTGATAATAAAGTCACCTGAGGATATAATAACAGATATACAACTACAGCCTTTTATCATCAAAAAGAAGATCAAGTAACCAGCGCTAATGAACGTTCAATCTAGGCAATTACCACACAGACCGTCACAAACACGCAAACATTTACGTCTTCGCATCTGGAAGCAGTCAACCATGTTGAAATGATTGTATATAAAACATACTTTGTGTCTTCATTAACTATTTCACATTCCTTTATAATGATAATATTAGTTGCATATATATTAAAAAAGCGTGCGAGTGGAAAAGATAGTCGTAACATTACTCCTGCAGAATGTTTGGTGATGAGAGTTGAAAATAATGATTGCAATTATCTTGAAACGATTGATGTGAACACTATTTAATATATACATGAAAAATATTGTAACAAAATGTTTTATATCTCAACTATTTAAGGAAAACCATCTTATCTAAAATCTTAATTTTAAAATAGAATATTAATTGTCAAAAAAGATTTCGAGATGATAATGTTCCGCTGTAATTCGTTTACGCGCGTTGTTTCAATATTACTTTTTTCAATATTCTGTAATTACGTCTCAATATGAAAGTGAGAATATTTAAGCACTTTAAATCTTGATTAAATCAAAAATGAAATTCACCATTCAGCAATATTGGTTGTCCCAGTTTAGTCATATTTGCAATGCAAAGGTGCAACAACGTTGTACAAGAAATGTCCATATAAACCAATGGAAGCGATCGACGACTGTGGCAGTATCGGTGCCGGTAAATGCTTCAGCCAGGGCTCCTGAACACACTGTGCAAGCGATCCCAAAGGCAGCGGTGGGGCACTATTTTGATCTGAGTGGTAAGTCGCCAAGAAGTCTGTCTGCATGCTAGAATACTAAAAGAAATCTCAATAGACCAAAGAGTGCAAATACTGCAATGATACGTTAGACAGTAGAAAACAGACAATGGTTGCTTTATTGTCTTGTGAGGCTGAGTATACAACGTTGGCTACAGCAGCAACTCTGGAGGGTGTGGTTCATTACAATTGTTATCAGGTTGAGATGAAAATGTAAATTTTGACATTTACTCTGTATGGTGACATATGGGGATCAATTGTAAAAATCAAAATATACAGACATAAATTATCATTTGTTGAGATTTTGTATTAAAGAAGTAATGTATATGTGATTATCTTTAACATTCAATTCATTTTTTCTTTGACTGTACTGTGATGTGTGTAATCATAATCTGATACACATTTTTTCTTAATATAAGATGCGAGAAATAAATTTGCAAACACAAAAAAACAAAACATAAGACCTCTCAATAGATCCAGATAAGATGTTCATGGAATGAACAGGACCAGAACAGATCCAGACAAAGAGCAAGAACAGTGTTTCTCAATCTTACTTCCAGGTAAGAAACAATTGCTGGAATAAGTATTTTCATCTCACATACCGTACGTTACATATAGTTTGGAATAAGTATAATCAAATCATGCACGAAAATCCAATAGGAAAAGCTATGAATGGAAGTTTTTATTATATCAAAGTTACATCAATTGATAAAAGAGACTTAGAAATTGTAGTTGAATGATTTTTCTGGGAGCAAAAAGAATCGACCACTGCAATTGATAATAAAGTCACCTGAGGATATAATAACAGATATACAACTACAGCCTTTATCATCAAAAAAGAAGATCAAGTAACCAGCGCCAATGAACGCTCAATCTAGGAAATTACCACACAGACCGTCACAAACACGCAAACATTTACGTCTTCGCATCTGGAAGCAGTCAACAATGTTGAAATGATTGTATATAAAACATACTTTGTGTCTTCATTAACTATTTCAATGCCTTTATAATGATAATATTAGTTGCATATATATATTAAAAAAGCGTCGAGTGGAAAAGATAGTCGGAACATCACTCCTGCAGAATGTTTGGTGATGAGAGTTGAAAATAATGATTGCAATTATCTTGAAACGATTGATGTGAACACTATTTAATATATACATGAAAAAATATTGTAACAAAATGTTTTATATCTCAACTATTTAAGGAAAACCATCTTATCTTTTGAAAAATCTTAATTGTTTCGTTTCAATATTACTTTTTCAATATTCTGTAATTACGCCTCAATATGAAAGTGAGAATATTTAAGTACTTTAAATCTTGATTAAATCAACAATGAAATTCACCATTCAGCAATATTGGTTATGTCCCAGTTTAGTCATATTTGCAATACAATGTGCAACAATGTTGTACAAGAAATGTCCATATAAAAACCAATGGGAAGCGATCGGCGACTGTGGCAGTATCGGTGCCAGTAAATAATGCTTCAGCCAGGGCAATTGAACACATTGTGCAAGCGATCCCAAAGGCATATATAATATAACGTATATTTTTGATCTGAGGGTAAGTCGCCAAGAAGTCTGTCTGCATGCTAGAATACTAAAAAGAAATCTCAATAGACCAAAGAGTGCAAATACTGCAATGATACCTTAGACAGTAGAAAACAGACAATGGTTGCTTTATTGTCTTGTGAGGCTGAGTATACGACGTTGGCTACAGCAGCAACTCAGGAGGGTGTGGTTCGTTACAATTGTTATCAAGTTGAGATGAAAATGTAAATTTTGACATTTACTCTGTAAGGTGACAACCAGGGATCAATTGTAAAAATCAAAATATACAGACATTAATTATCATTTGTTAAGATTTTGTATTAAAGAAGTAATGTATATGTGATTATCTTTAACATTCAATTCATTTTCTCTTTGACTGTACTGTGATGTGTGTAATCATAGTCTGATACACATTTTTTCTTAATATAAGATGCGAGAAATAAATTTGCAAACACAAAAAACAAAACATAAGACCTCTCAATAGATCCAGATAAGATGTTCATGGAATGAACAGGACCAGAACAGATCCAGTCAAAGAGCAAGAACAGGGTTTCTTCATCTTACTTCCAGGTAAGAACAAAAAACAAACAATTGTTGGAATAAGCATTTTCATCTCACATACCGTACGTTACATATAGTTTGGAATAAGTATAATCAAATCATGCACGAAAATTTAATAGGAAAAGCTATGAATGGAAGTTTTTATTATATCAAAGTTACATCAATTGATAAAAGAGACTTAGAAATTGTAGTTGAATGATTTTTCTGGGAGCAAAAAGAATCGACCACTGCAATTGATAATAAAGTCACCTGAGGATATAGTAACAGATATACAACTACAGCCTTTTATCATTAAAAAGAAGATCAAGTAACCAGCGCTAATGAACGTTCAATCTAGGAAATTACCACACAGACCGTCACAAACACGCAAACATTTACGTCTTCGCATCTGGAAGCAGTCAACAATGTTGAAATGATTGTATATAAAACATACTTTGTGTCTTCATTAACTATTTCACGTTCCTTTATAATGATAATATTAGTTGCATATATATTAAAAAAGCGTGCGAGTGGAAAAGATAGTCGTAACATCACTCCTGCAGAATGTTTGGTGATGAGAGTTGAAAATAATGATTGCAATTATCTTGAAACGATTGATGTGAACACTATTTAATATATACATGAAAAATATTGTAACAAAATGTTTTATATCTCAACTATTTAAGGAAAACCATCTTATCTAAAATCTTAATTTTAAAATAGAATATTAATTGTCAAAAAAGATTTCGAGATTATAATGTTCCGCTGTAATTCGTTTACGTGCGTCGTTTCAATATTACTTTTTTCAATATTCTGTAATTACGCCTCAATATGAAAGTGAGAATATTTAAGTACTTTAAATCTTGATTAAATCAACAATGAAATTCACCATTCAGCAATATTGGTTATGTCCCAGTTTAGTCATATTTGCAATACAAAGTTGCAACAACGTTGTACAAGAAATGTCCATATAAACCAATGGAAGCGATCGACGACTGTGGCAGTATCGGTGCCAGTAAATAATGCTTCAGCCAGGGCACCAGAACACACTGTGCAAGCGATCCCAAAGGCATATATATTATAACGTATATATTTTGATCTGAGTGGTAAGTCGCCAAGAAGTCTGTCTGCATGCTAGAATACTAAAAGAAATCTCAATAGACCAAAGAGTGCAAATACTGCAATGATACCTTAGACAGTAGAAAACAGACAATGGTTGCTTTATTGTCTTGTGAGGCTGAGTAGCATTCTACGTTGGCTACAGCAGCAACTCAGGAGGGTGTGGTTCGTTACAATTGTTATCAAGTTGAGATGAAAATGTAAATTTTGACATTTACTCTGTAAGGTGACAACCAGGGATCAATTGTAAAAATCAAAATATACAGACATTAATTATCATTTGTTAAGATTTTGTATTAAAGAAGTAATGTATATGTGATTATCTTTAACATTCAATTCATTTTTTCTTTGACTGTACTGTGATGTGTGTAATCATAGTCTGATACACATTTTTTCTTTATATAAGATGTGAAATAAATTTGCAAACACAAAAAAAAAAGCAAAACATAAGACCTCTCAATAGATCCAGATAAGATGTTCATGGAATGAACAGGACCAGAACAGATCCAGTCAAAGAGCAAGAACAGTGTTTCTCAATCTTACTTCCAGGTAAGAAACAATTGCTGGAATAAGTATTTTCATCTCACATACCGTACGTTACATATAGTTTGGAATAAGTATAATCAAATCATGCACGAAAATTTAATAGGAAAAGCTATGAATGGAAGTTTTTATTATATCAAAGTTACATCAATTGATAAAAGAGACTTAGAAATTGTAGTTGAATGATTTTTCTGGGAGCAAAAAGAATCGACCACTGCAATTGATAATAAAGTCACCTGAGGATATAATAACAGATATATAACTACAGCCTTTTATCATCAAAAAGAAGATCAAGTAACCAGCGTTAAGGAACGTTCAATCTAGGAAATTACCACACAGACCGTCACAAACACCCAAACATTTACGCCTTCGCATCTGGAAGCAGTCAACAATGTTGAAATGATTGTATATAAAACATACTTTGTGTCTTCATTAACTATTTCACGTTCCTTTATAATGATAATATTAGTTGCATATATATTAAAAAACCGTGCGAGTGGAAAAGATAGTCGTAACATCACTCCTGCAGAATGTTTGGTGATGAGAGTTGAAAATGATTGCAATTATCTTGAAACGATTGATGTGAACACTATTTAATATATACATGAAAAATATTGTAACAAAATGTTTTATATCTCAACTATTTAAGGAAAACCATCTTATCTAAAATCTTAATTTTAAAATAGAATATTAATTGTCAAAAAAGATTTCGAGATGATAATGTTCCGCTGTAATTCGTTTACGCGCGTTGTTTCAATATTACTTTTTTCAATATTCTGTAATCACGTCTCAATATGAAAGTGAGAATATTTAAGCACTTTAAATCTTGATTAAATCAAAAATGAAATTCACCATTCAGCAATATTGGTTGTCCCAGTTTAGTCATATTTGCAATGCAAAGGTGCAACAACGTTGTACAAGAAATGTCCATATAAACCAATGGAAGCGATCGACGACTGTGGCAGTATCGGTGCCGGTAAATGCTTCAGCCAGGGCTCCTGAACACACT
Organism: Streblospio benedicti; assembly: GCA_019095985.1. Taxonomy (NCBI): domain Eukaryota; kingdom Metazoa; phylum Annelida; class Polychaeta; order Spionida; family Spionidae; genus Streblospio; species Streblospio benedicti. The sequence goes on from CM032663.1 coordinate 5,250,901, forward strand.
GTGCAAGCGATCCCAAAGGCATATATAATATAACGTACTATTTTGATCTGAGTGGTAAGTCGCCAAGAAGTCTGTCTGCATGCTAGAATACTAAAAGAAATCTCAATAGACCAAAGAGTGCAAATACTGCAATGATACGTTAGACAGTAGAAAACAGACAATGGTTGCTTTATTGTCTTGTGAGGCTGAGTATACAACGTTGGCTACAGCAGCAACTCTGGAGGGTGTGGTTCATTACAATTGTTATCAGGTTGAGATGAAAATGTAAATTTTGACATTTACTCTGTATGGTGACATATGGGGATCAATTGTAAAAATCAAAATATACAGACATAAATTATCATTTGTTGAGATTTTGTATTAAAGAAGTAATGTATATGTGAAATCGCTTTACGACCTACGAGTATTCACGAGAGGGAGGGTAGCAGGAGTTAATTTTTACTGTAAAAGAATTTCTATCTATAATTTTATAATGAAGTAGCGGCCCATTAATGTATTTGTCACAGTAAATTTTTATGGTTTAAAATTTAATAAATAAGTTACTGTAAACAGATTCAGTGGTCAATGCACTTTATTATTTACTTTAACTTTATAAAATTTGAAATTTTTATTGTCCACGTGATTCAATAATGGATCCATTTCACACATGTTCAGTGGTAAGTCGCCAAGAAGTCTGTCTGCATGCTAGAATACTAAAAGAAATCTCAATAGACCAAAGAGTGCAAATACTGCAATGATACCTTAGACAGTAGAAAACAGACAATGGTTGCTTTATTGTCTTGTGAGGCTGAGTATACGACGTTGGCTACAGCAGCAACTCAGGAGGGTGTGGTTCGTTACAATTGTTATCAGGTTGAGATGAAAATGTAAATTTTGACATTTGCTCTGTATGGTGACAACCACGGATCAATTGTAAAAATCAAAATATACAGACATTAATTATCATTTGTTAAGATTTTGTATTAAAGAAGTAATGTATATGTGATTATCTTTAACATTCAATTCATTTTTTCTTTGACTGTACTGTGATGTGTGTAATCATAATCTGATACACATTCTTTCTTAATATAAGATGCGAGAAATAAATTTGCAAACACAAAAAAACAAAACATAAGACCTCTCAATAGATCCAGATAAGATGTTCATGGAATGAACAGGACCAGAACAGATCCAGTCAAAGAGCAAGAACAGGGTTTCTTCATCTTACTTCCAGGTAAGAACAAAAATCAAACAATTGTTGGAATAAGCATTTTCATCTCACATACCATATGTTACATATAGTTTGGAATAAGTATAATCAAATCATGCCGCGAAAATTTTAATAGGAAAAGCTATGAATGGAAGTTTTTATTATATCAAAGTTACATCAATTGATAAAAGAGACTTAGAAATTGTAGTTGAATGATTTTTCTGGGAGCAAAAAGAATCGACCACTGCAATTGATAATAAAGTCACCTGAGGATATAATAACAGATATATAACTACAGCCTTTTATCATCAAAAAGAAGATCAAGTAACCAGCGTTAAGGAACGTTCAATCTAGGAAATTACCACACAGACCGTCACAAACACCGAAACATTTACGTCTTAGCATCTGGAAGCAGTCAACAATGTTGAAATGATTGTATATAAAACATACTTTGTGTCTTCATTAACTATTTCCATCGTTCCTTTATAATGATAATATTAGTTGCATATATATTAAAAAACCGTGCGAGTGGAAAAGATAGTCGTAACATCACTCCTGCAGAATGTTTGGTGATGAGAGTTGAAAATGATTGCAATTATCTTGAAACGATTGATGTGAACACTATTTAATATATACATGAAAAATATTGTAACAAAATGTTTTATATCTCAACTATTTAAGGAAAACCATCTTATCTAAAATCTTAATTTTAAAATAGAATATTAATTGTCAAAAAAGATTTGAGATTATAATGTTCCGCTACTGTAATTCGTTTACGTTCGTCGTTCAATATTACTTTTTTCAATATTCTGTAATTACGCCTCAATATGAAAGTGAGAATATTTAAGTACTTTAAATCTTGATTAAATCAACAATGAAATTCACCATTCAGCAATATTGGTTATGTCCCAGTTTAGTCATATTTGCAATACAAAGTTGCAACAACGTTGTACAAGAAATGTCCATATAAACCAATGGAAGCGATCGACGACTGTGGCAGTATCGGTGCCAGTAAATAATGCTTCAGCCAGGGCACCAGAACACACTGTGCAAGCGATCCCAAAGGCATATATAATATAACGTATATATTTTGATCTGAGTGGTAAGTCGCCAAGAAGTCTGTCTGCATGCTAGAATACTAAAAGAAATCTCAATAGACCAAAGAGTGCAAATACTGCAATGATACCTTAGACAGTAGAAAACAGACAATGGTTGCTTTATTGTCTTGTGAGGCTGAGTATACGACGTTGGCTACAGCAGCAACTCAGGAGGGTGTGGTTCATTACAATTGTTATCAGGTTGAGATGAAAATATAAATTTTGACATTTACTCTGTAAGGTGACAACCAGGGATCAATTGTAAAAATCAAAATATACAGACATAAATTATCATTTGTTGAGATTTTGTATTAAAGAAGTAATGTATATGTGAAATCGCTTTACGACCTACGAGTATTCACGAGAGGGAGGGTAGCAGGAGTTAATTTTTACTGTAAAAGAATTTCTATCTACAAACGTACCTACGTAGTAACCATGGTTTCTTAGTTACTGTAAACAGATTCAGTGGTCAATGCACTTTATTATTTACTTTAACTTTATAAAATTTGAAATTTTTACTGTCCACGTGATTCAATAATGGATCCATTCCACATATGTTCAGAATCGTGTGCTTATTTCATAAATATAAAATCGCCGCATTACTTCTCCTTTAATATTTATTTATTTTTAAAATCTTCATTATTCGCATATATTCTAACAGCGATTGATACGAAAGCTCCTCGTTCGCCATTCGATGTTTATAATTATAATCGCAAATAAAAAAAAAAAAATTCATAACAGTCTCTCTCTTTCCATTAAATTCAGATTATCGAGAGTTTGACGATCAAAGTGGAGGGGTGTCATGACAGAGGCTATTAACATCTCCTTTATATTAGGAACAAAGTCAAGGTAGCACGTCTCGTGGCCCGGCTTACAAGCGAGGGTGAGGTCGTCTAGACTTGCCTGGATATTAACGGCCCTCATGGGAGCCCGGACGATGGTTCTTGCTATTGGCGGAAGCGTGCAACGTGGCGTTCAGACGTGGTCACGTGAGTGAAGCAGCCGTGGGTGCCGACGTGGTTTGTGGTCACTTTCTCACTCGGATTCAACAAGAGAGAAGTAAGGAAAAAAAAATGGCTAGTGGTCAAGCTGCCTTCGAGAGATACCGTTTTAAGCGGAGTGCCCACATCATTCAGCGACGAAATGCGTGCTTTTATTACTCGAAGAGCGCAGGAAGAGGGGCTGTTCCGGATCGTGAGGTGGGTCGCCTCGTTGATTTTAAGATGAAGTAGAGACATGTTGTGAGATGCTAAATTCGAAATCCGTATTTTCTATCTTGCATGCCAATCATGAGTAAAACTGAGTCGATCCGTTCTGTGCCCAAAATTGATAACTAAAATGAAGTGATCAATAGAGCCCCAACAATGTAATATTTCTTTTTGATTGTAGCATCGACGGGCAGCGACTAGAGGCCACTCCTAGCAGTAGTTCCGAAACACACAGCACAAGCTCCGGGGAGTTGATCATAGTCACCGATTCCGAGGAGGCGACAATGATCGAAGGTGATGCAATGCCGGTTGGCACCAGCGCCGCGACATTGCCAGCAGATAACGACCAATATATATGGGACCTTGAAGAAAACAAAGAAAACATCCCCCCAAAACGTGATGGGGAGTGCAGTACCCCACCTGCGCGGGATACTTTTGAGTGAGTTGAAAAATGATAATATTTCTTGAATGTCGTTTGACTTTTCTATGCATCATAGAATCAATCGATACAAGTACTATAGATCTTTTTCAATGTCATTATAAGTGGTATTGTAAGTCATATATATATGTCGATCAGACTATGATTGAACATGGTTAAAATTAACTTGTATTTCGATTACAGAGAGAGGTCACCAGTTGGCACGTTGGAGGAGATTGAGCTGCATGCCTCGGACAAGCCCTTGTCGCCGGCTGAGGCGCGGTCCCAACAGGCGAGCAGCACATCATTTGGCGGGCGAGGCTCGCGAAAGACGCGTCGCGAGCGTTATCACCGCAAACTTGATGCGCGCCGTGCTCACCACGGTATGGATAGCCGCGAGGAAATCATCCGCAAGGCAGCCAGGAAGAGACTGTACTGTGATGTGTGTAATCATAATCTGATACACATTTTTTCTTTATATAAGATGTGAGAAATAAATTTGCAAACACAAAAAACAAAGCAAAACATAAGACCTCTCAATAGATCCAGATAAGATGTTCATGGAATGAACAGGACCAGAACAGATCCAGACAAAGACCTGGAACAGGACATCATCTTACTTCCAGATAGGGACACAAAATAGCCAATTGCTGGCAAAAGCATTTCCATCCCAATGTAGCAAACATAATTTAGGACAAGAAGAAACAGTGTTTAACAAGCAATAGCACTCTGGACAATAACGACTGACCAATCAGAGACCAAGCGTGTGACGCCACACCATGATGGCAGATTGTAAAACCACAAACACAAAGCAGAACGCTGCGAGGGAAACAACTACAGTAAAACCTTGCTATCAGAGAGCACAGAGATGTGTCTTCATTATTGAGGTGACCCTATTTGTGGATTTAGTAGCATCATATATAGAAAACAAGAGAAAGAAAGTGTCCCTAATTCAAAGGTGTCCCTATCAGCAAGGTTTTACGGCATGTTTGAAAGCATTAACTTGTTCCTACCGTTGACGACCGCGATGTTGATTCCTCGGTGTCCGTTCTTCAGATCCGGCGACATGGCGCTAAAAACGCAAAACCTTTCAAAGTATATTTTACGATTACATCTTCTTGCTGAAAATTTTAAATTCTTTGTGTCTCATCAAGGAATGAATATTACTACATGCGTATTTTCAAAGACGTGTCTTTCTATTAAGAATCTTGAGTAGCATTGTACTGGTATCATTAATACAAATTATTACGAGTTATACCGGACAAGGTCTTGCGTCAATAACAACTACAAAATCCAAGAAAATAACCCCACTAGATTTATGCTGTTTACAGTGCTAAGGACTCTCTTAGCCAATCACTGAGCTGGATTAGAAGGTGTGGCCAACTTGTAAACATACATCGGCCAAAAAGAATGCTTTGTGCACAAAATAACACGCTAAGCTAGACAATAATGGCATTACTTACTACTGGCCATCAAAGCACATGGTGGGCGAACCGTCTCTGCCCTCGCCCGACCGCACCAGATACGCAAACTTGCCGTCCGGACAAGGCGACGGCAGCCCACACTTCGCTTTCACAGCTAAAACACAATCATGCCATGGATGTAGTCAGGGTTGGTCAAGTTTGAAATATATAGAAGTATTGATTTTCATTTTGGATGAAAACCATGATTGCTATAAAAGTCGAATAAACTTTAATGAATTTACTGCTTAGTACTGGATGTAATGAACTAGTAGTACAGTCAAGAAGATATCGTTGTTTTGGTTATAGAAAACATCTAACCAGGACGTCTTATCTTCTTTGAGTTATCACGATTATTATCATTAGTTTTTTTTAACACATTCACCGATTGTATGGACCTTAATTTACCAAGGTAGATTTATCAACTGGGTGCGTGACTTCTATCTAAAGAGGTGTTTGTTATTCATGCCGTTTATACAGCTATAAAATTAACTACGTATAGAGTTTAAGTAACAGACAGGCAATTATTCTACAGAGTTTTTCAAGTAGATGCGGGCGCCATCATTTCGACACTAGTTTTCAGACCAACACGCACATCCTTGTGTGATGTCTGACTTAAAATACCTGTCAAAATGACAACGCCCGCATCTAGGTGACAAAAATCCTTGCATACATGTAGGGTTTTTTTTTACCTTCATCATTAGCGGACTCTTTTTTACTGAAGGTATCCGCTGCCGGGGCTCTGGAACTGGGGGGTGCTGCTGACGTGGTCAGTTTGGTGGGTATAGCCTGGTTCATGCGTTTTACATCACTCTTGGGACCTAAAGCCAGGATGATAGAGGACTGACCAGGTCAAACGAGCGACAGTAAATGTTATTGTATCGAAATTTCTCCCACGGTTAGTTTCTTTTCCCCTCAACCTCATAATGAGCATTGGTTATCTTGAACATTTTACTGTTTCTACTGAATAGAGATAATGAGTTTATGCTCTAGCAACATCCTGCCACTCGTTTAGTCAAGCAGAATCCTACAAGAATACACATGTAGGAAAACACAGCTCTGAAGAGAAGTTTCAGGCAGAATATTGTTTGTTTTCAGAAAATTAGAGACCCTACTGTTAAGGTTGAAAGAAAAATCACACTTAAGTTAAAAAACTTAGGGATTTGTTTTATCAAGACTGCTATTCATAAACACGAGTGGTTTAAGATTGATGAGAATCATGGTCATTCTGGAGCTAACTGCTTACCCAGGTTTGTGGACTCTATGATATGGAGGAATGGGACAAAATCAGAAATTAATGACAACAATTTGCCATCATTAATTTCCAGAAGAGATAGGCAGATAAAGGCATTAATTAACTAATCACAATTATTACCATGCAACTCGATATTTTTTCTCCGTTATTAATCTTTCTGAAAGTATCATTTGGTAATAAATGCACCGATATTCTTATAGAAAATCCTACCTTGCACCAACGCCTCCAGCCTATCCCTGGTCAGTACATAAGAATCTATCACATATATAGTTACTATCACAGCGGTCACCCAAAGCAGGAAGTTTCTCGTACCTGAAATGAGCATCAATGAAATACTTGTTTGAAACATTCTCATATCCATCATAGGGCAATTCCAACTGAGACTGATGAATGGCAATTCTGGCTTATCCCCATTTACTGTTTATGTTTATTGGAGCTTTTATTGATTACCCTCCAGTATAATGTATCTTGTATAGAACAAACGGACAGACAAGATTGTTTGTTCATCAGTCTCAGTTGGAATTCGTCCTATGGTGCACGTGATCATGGTTTTGAAGTAAACCTCAGGCAACAAAAAACCTATAAAATTTTCAATGTGTTAAAAAGAATTTTAAAAATCCAAGAAGCACATTGCAAAAAGTGTGGTTGTATATTGGGCTGATAAGGAACCAAAAACTACATTATAATAGATACTGAACAGATAACTTACTTCCAAAATGTTTCACAATGACTCTTCTTATTTGTCTCATTTTGACTGTTGGCCCCCTCTGCACACAGCGTAGTGCACACTGAATAAAAAATAGCAATTATCAGCAATCTTACAATCTTTGTTAACTTTACAAGTGGAGTAGCAGCAGTTCTTCTTATGATCACTATTATTATCTGTTCTCTGCAGTAATGATGAATAATTCCTAAAAACGAAAACGAAAGTTGAAAAACTTTAAACTTTCGTTTTTGGAATTATTGAATTATTGAAGCCTTTGTCACAAGTACCAATGGTTTTACTAAAAAACAAAGTCGGCCGCATATCCAGGTAATTCAAATATTCCTATTTGCCATGGTCAATACTTTGCTGGTTAAAATTTCACTTTAATGACACATATATATAAATATATATATAAATAACAGGGAATGTGACTGAGCGTAGAACACTCGCCTTCTGTGGCGAGTGACTCTCAATTTACACTCGCCATGTCCAATCCAAACTGGCCATCCTTAGTTATTAAAGTGTTGGAATCAAGTAATCGTACTCGCCGACTGTGGCGAGTGACTTTGAATTTACACTCGCCAACAGAAATTTACACTAGCTAGGAGCAAGTAGCGAGTGCTAAATCAACACCCTGAATAACAGCAGTATAGGAAATGTAATAGTTGCACTGTGTGTAATTAAAATATGCTATTTGTAAGAACAAAAGATTGCAAAGTGAATT
>CM032663.1:5259057-5274859 GCA_019095985.1 Streblospio benedicti
AATTATTCACTGAGTATAAATAGGTATTATTAATTATGTGAATAGGATTAAGTATGTGGTTGTTGATCAGATTAGGTACTGTTGATACTTGTGTCACAACTGTCCTAGACATGTCAGAGACATGTCCTATACACATCTAAAGTCTTTTTAACATTGTTTATAAGTATGTTTTTTTTGGAGTTTATTTGATTTTATAATTGGATTGTACATCATAAGTCTGAAAGTAGTTGACTTTATATAATGTATTGTTTCAGAATATATCAATCATCTTTGGAAATAAATATTTAACTAAAGAGGAGACTTTCTTCAGTTATCTCATGCCAACCTAAACAGCAGATAGGCTTTCAAAGCCTTAATACACAGACAAGCGTCAACCACTAGAATATCACCTCTGTACCACGACAATCTGGCCACTTTTAAGTTTTAACCTATCAAGATCTCATTATCTTATGAATCAAATGTGTAGCTTTGATGCAGCCTCTTTACTGCTTACTCTCAACTTTATATAAAAGTCAATGAATTGTGTAATAAATAGTATTTTTAATTGCATAATTGTATGGCCTTGTAACCAGAGTATCACTTTGCTTGTTCGTTGATATGTTGCAAATGATCTGTAATAGTGTGATCAAATTGGAGTCATTTTCTGTTATGGCAATGCTGTCGCAGTGTATATGTTGTCGGAATGATGTGGTCGAGCCGTCGAGGGGCAGACAAACTGTGCCACACATGACAAGCTGACCCACTCTGAGCATCAGATGTCAAGCAAATTGACCTCTAAAATGTTTCGCCTGAGAGTGGATTTAAATAATTTATGTGACCTTTTTAAATACTGCAACCTGATTGTTTGAACCCGCCACACCCATCTGATACTTAGCTAATTACGACGTTCAAAACAACATGTAAGACGTTCAGAGAAGTGCGGCACACGTTACTGTTTGGAGGGTTGACGTTTTAATAAACACGTTGAACGCAGTGCATTTTACGTTGGTCGCTCGGTATTCTCGTAAGCATGCAGCCATCAACATTATTGTAAACAAGCCAGATATTCTATTGATGGTCTGAAATCTGAGCATTTTAGTATATACATGTTTTGTTAGTGCCCATACAATGTGTTTGATAAATTAGATTGTAATCAAAATGACATGAGATAATTGATGATGATAACACCTAGATATGGAAAGCATTGACGTTATCAGGAAGGGAAGAATCGAATCGGCATTCTGAACATCATGAGCTCCGAAACATTCCGAGCAGTTCCGAGTGAGCTGGGATTGGTTACTTGACCTTATTTATAGTCATTACCGGCCTGTGATGATTATAGATTAACAGTCTGTGATTGGTTGGAATTTTTAATGAGAATATTTATGTATCAGAGGTCTCTTCAGGACATCTGATACTCTGAGTCCGTTGACCGCGCAGAACGCTATTGTCTAAAAGGCTGGTCGGAGGCCTAAAATTTATTTCATACATGGAATCTATCAGATGTAGGAAGTAACTGCGACAGAAAAAGAGAAGTCAAAATAAAAACGAAAATGGCTGTGGATTTACCCAAAGAATTCAGCAAATACTGTGCTGAAACAAAACATTTACGGCGTATACTCAAGCATACTCAAGCGTGCTTCCAGGATATTAATAATGCGGGCGTGTTTGAAGGAAGTAAGACACTGTTAACTGAATATGCCATATATTATGGGAAGTGTCCGATTTCAAAAACGGGCTCCAATGCCTGGGATTCTCTGAGCTGGGATTTAAAATAAAATATTTAATTTCCTGTTATCAACTTGGCCAAAAGTCTACGTGCAGATTTTGATGCTGGATATTAGTCAATTATCGTGACATTTTTTAAAGGACCACGAATGCGTTCAATTATATTATTAAGGCCCCTTATATCTATGTAGGTCATATTAAAACTAACCATAAATATTATCCACTGCTTTACTTGTACTATTGTGCATCCTATTACCAGATGGTTAAGGAAAAGGCCGTAAATGCACAAGACTGCCCATGCCACATGTCAAATTTAACAGTGTCATGTCATCGTACATACAATTGGCCAAACCTAGTAAAAATATGAGCTTGAAGTAGAAATTTGCAAGAAAATTAAGCAGTGTTGACCAGTGTTGTGTGTATTGATGTCAGTCAAAAGGAGGTTTTGACATGGTGTCCTATTAACAGAAGATCATTTGTAGGGAACAAATTTGCAGGCACTAACCATCTAAGCCTGTATAAACAAAGTACTATATCCACTTCTCCATGTCCCTGATAATTTGCAGACGAATTCAATAAGAAATGACCATTTTAGAACCTATTTCCAAAGTGCACTACTTCAGATTAACATATCAAGTTCATGAGTACTGTTTATTTGATATGGATATAAATTTCAGAGGCTGGTTTTACGTTCTTATATTATTCCTAAATCAGAATGCACCACGCTTACATGTCACCCCACCTGCAGCGTTCATGTATGCATTAACGTTTTGACTAAGAACGTAGTCAAATACAAGAATTAGTAAACAAATTTCCAGTAACTGGTAGCATCCGGTAAATGGACAAAGGATACTTGTATAGACTTGTGCGCTAATAGTTGTTAATAGAAATAGCATATTAGAGTACTATCGAAGTACAATTTCCGCCGTTAGGTGGTTACCCGGTGTGATTACAAACCTGTTAGTCTCGTGATGTCGTAGACGAGCAAATTATTGTCTCTGTCAATGCTTGTCTGAAAATTGTACACAATAACTGATTTCGTAAATAGGGAGTGACGTCACAAGGTCAGAAGTCACGGGTGAGAAAGATGTGTATTGCGCACGATTTTTCTATACAATATATAGTAAAACTCTCCGACAACAATGTGTGAATAACTGTTAATCATAATCTGTTATTTATGAATTTAAGTCACCACTTACTTGTAGGAAAGGTATAAGAATGCACAGCTAAAAGAAGAGATTAATTTGGCATCAAACAACACCTAAAAAGCTGTAAATCCTGATGTTAAAAAGTAAACAAAAGGCTGTGGTGTTTTACAGGATTTAGAGTTTTTTTTTTTTTTTTAAACAGAATACAGTATGTACAATACCAGCAAATATCTCGATAGAATTGCCTAAGCCATTTGATGGTCTAAAAAAAAGCAGCAAGCAAATTATGTCTTGATCAAAATCTGGCTGAATGTTTAGCCATTCGGACAATTGAGAACGATGCAGGCTATGCAGGGTATGAAATACAGCCTACCCGGCAGCCCAGTGCCGGCTGATTTTGGCCCGGGCCGGCTGGTTTTCAAAGTTCACGGCCCAGTGGGAAGGCTATTTTCAGGGAGTTCTCAATATTAACGTAATTAACGACTGTACATTTTTTGTCTGGACCGGCTACGTTTTGAAGTTGCCAGGCCTTGTGGTCCGTGAACAAATTTTGATGAGTTTCATACCCTGGGCTATGACTTGGAATTATGATATTTATTTCCTATGAAATTGACTGATTAATTTCTAAATTGCAAATGAGGATTGACAACAGGCTTATACCATGTGCTCATCCCCGTATAAATCAAATGATTTTGTACGATCAGATCATGTTTGGATTTTGTGTTAATTAGAATAATCTAATCCCAATATTAATTGCTGAAATGTTGTCAACTTTTGAATACAATCTGTAAGTTTTCATAAACAGTATGACATCCTGGGTATCTTTCGACTGAGAGTTGGTCAAATTTGCCAGATTTGAGGGTGATGCTTTGGCGAGTGTTCAAATAGAAAACTGATTTGTGAAATTTAACAATAAGACTCCTGGTAGTATATTTGCCAACTTTGCTTGCATAAAAAACAATTTCTTCCATCGTTGATTGACTAAATTTCTTTTTTTTTCCAGATCAAATTGTGTCAGCTGAACTCAGTCAGGACGAAGAGAACGAAATCACTGGAAACACAAAACGAGTTCCGGGCATTGTCATATTCGGACAAACCAATAGTGCAAAGGCATTTGTTGTCAATGAGATCTTCAATGAACCGATTCTTCCCTCGTCTCAAGACACTGCTCCGTGGAGGGATATCGTGTTTAAACACGGAGCAAGAGCCAGTCTCAGTTTTGTGCTGCCCAACAGCTATGAGCTGCTGGTCGCAGAGGAACATCAGCACCTAATCGAGGGGCCATGGACGACTGTTCCCTTGGAACAGTTGGCGGTAGAGAAAGAGGAATTTTCAGTAGACCAAGCCTACGAGCATGCAGTTCTAGAAGTGAAGTTGAAACATCCTCTGCTGAAAGAAGGCGGAGTTGTGAGAGTTGCCAGAACGTACGATCCCGCTCTCGGGAAAGACGGCGTCATGGATATTTACAGCATGTGCACGGATCGAGTGATCCCAGTTATTGTCTATGCAATAGCTCATAATCTGCTCTGTGAACAGGTATGTTGTCTTTATGTTTGATATTAAATGATTAATTTGTCTACCAGTGCTAATTTTCCAGCAACAACGCATGATCCAATTGAAACGATGAATTTGTTGATTCTGAGTAAAGGTTATGCCAATGATTGCTCTGTCCAAATTCTAATTCTTGTTTTTTTTTGCAACTGCATGAAACCGAAACCATTTAAACTTTCTTCCATCATGCCCGATTCAGTTAGACCAATCAATTAAATCAAGCCAACTACCGTATACGACCATCCAAGCGCCCATGGCAGTCAAATTGAAATTTTCTCAAACTGGTGGGTGGGCTGTTAGCCTGTTACTACATAATTCCTATGGACATTTAAGACAAAGCAGGGGAGGGCTGTTACACGAGGGTGGGCACTTGGATGGTCGTATACGGTAAGTTGAAATTGGACAGCTTAACAGCATCAGAATATGAATGATATATGAATGATATAGTCTCCTATATTAAGCACCAAACCAAGAAAACAATCTATTTTCAACTTAAAATAGAATTTATGGGGTATATAGCATGTGGTCTCATATTCCTTCAGTTTGTCTTACCATGCATAATAAAAAAATGTCCAAAATATAGTCCAAAAACGTGATCCAAAATTTATTTTCAAGTGTCACTTTCATTTGCAGGAGGTGCAGTTTCTGCAGCACTTGCGAGACTTGGCTCCGCGCATTCCGATCTTCTTCATCAAAGTGCCGCCTCCGCGACTGCCTCCCGACGATGACGCAGATGCCAAAATGGACACCACACACCACGACGATGGTGACAACAACATTTCCCCGACGGATACACCATTCAACCGCCAAGATGCGCCTCTAGCACCAGAGCGTGAAACGAGCCAGGACTCTGGCTTGGACAACAGCAGCGAGCTGGACAAAGAACGCTACCGACATTCCATGTATTTCACGGACAAAGAGGCAGACGCCATCAGCTTGTTCCAGCAGCTCGTTCAGCTCGGCTACCTGAGCATCATGCCTGAGCGTCGAGTAAGCGGACTACAGAGCTTGAGTTGCTCAACGGACTCATACGGGTGCGATAGCGAGCTGGTGGAAAGCGCGCGGGAAATTTCGGCGCCGGGATCGTGCATTTCACGCACCAAGTGCTGCGGACGTATTTGCTGCAGACCATCAGCTTGCTGATTCTCGTGCACGAGCGCTGTCTGCAGAATTTTATAATGCGCGCGTTCGATATGGCGCGTGATATGCAGATAACGCCGAGGAAGCTCGAGTTCGCCAAGAGGAAGGAGATCGAACTGTATAGCTCGCTCATGGAGATAGCGGTGAAGAAACAGGACGAGATCCGGAAGATCATCGAGGTGACGGTGGAGGACAAGAGAGACGAGCTGCTGCAGAAGGCAGAGGACTACGACTTTATTGGTGAGTTCGTGGCCTGTGGGCAAATTTTTTACAATGTTGTTGCTTACTTTTTTCGTGAGTTTGTAGTTTTTGCTGCTAATCAGGCAGCTATTTTTTGGAATATATATTTTATCAACTCATCAAAAAAAATATATAAATAAATAAATAATATATATATATATATATATATATATATATATATACTATATATATATATATATATATATATATATATATATATATATATGTAAAGTTATTCATAGAATCACAGACCTTAACACGGCTGGAACATTAGACCTCCCCAAAAATTTCCGTCCTTAGGGGGGATTCGTTCGAACCCACGACTTCTGGGTTGAGATGATAATTGACTAAGTATGTAGGCTGGTTTGTCCGTGTGGCCTTTTAACAGCCCGCTGCTTGGGATGGTATCATTCTGGTTGGTGGGCTGTGGGCAATTTTTTTACAATGTTCAGGGGTTGATTTAGCTGCTGGCCCGCCGGCCCGTGGCCAGTTAAAATGGTCTTGTGCCAGTTGACTCTTGTCTTGAACTTAGCCTGTTTGGCCAGTTGGAAAAAAACCCCATGAATATTGGTGTCCAAAAAGTCACAGATAGGACTGTCAAGACTCAAGGATTTTGACCATGAAATCAGCATTGCAGCCAGTTTTAATTTGAGTTTAAGATTGAATTACTTTTTAATATTAAACGTTTTTATATTCGGGCCAATGAATGTTGGGTCGGACCAGCTGCATTCAGTGTCAGATGGCCCCACTGTCTAGCTGAAAATTCAGACTTAAGTCGACCCGTGATGTTGTTGCTAACTTTTTTCGTGAGTTTGTAGTTTGTGCTACTAATCAGGCATCTATTTTTGAGATATTTTGTCACCTCAGACTTGCCACAAGATGCCCATTGGTTGTTAGATGTGGCATGTGTTTGTGTTTATATTTTTTAATTGATCATACCTTCGAAAGTTTCTGTCATGTTTTTATCCATCTGAATCTTGTTCCGTTGTTCGATACAAATTGCAAATGGGTACAAAATCTAAAGTTGCGTCATGTATCTTTGCCCGAAGGCGAGGATTTGATAGCCGGTGGCCATATTCGTAATTCTGTCATAGTTGGTAGTAGCCCCAGGTGAAAAAATTGTCTGTTCACATTGAAAATTCATTAACATACAGGCCCAAAGAAAGCCTTAACTAAGAATCTAATTGTCAGGCCCACTGGGTAATCATTAATCTTTTAAAGTCCTGCATGTGCATGAGCGTAGCCAGGGATAAGATAATGTTATCTAACTCATTCAACTTTTTTTCTTCTAAAAATAAGTTTGTTTTTTTCTTTTTTGGGGGGGTGGGGAGGGGGGTGTTGATTTTTTTTTTTTAATTTGGAACAAAAGGTGGTAGATCATAGCAACAACACCAAGAATAGATACCAAGTCACAGATCTTTGACGACAAGAAGTCACAATGCTAAAGTGTAATGTCATCACTCCTTTCTTGTTTGTTTACGTTTTTTGCCTTCAGAGTTCATGAATCGGAACCACACCTTGATTTTAGCGATTTATCATTTGTTTTTCCATTTTAGCAAAGTTCAACATTCATATTTTCATTATGTAATTCATATTCTTAATATGATGCATTTGATGACATTATCTTGGTTGATTTGCGGCGATAGAACGGTTAGTCATTCAAAAAGTCATCTTTTGTTGTCATTTTATAGTACATTGCCATTTAAATCTACAGCCGAGCATTCATAGTGAAAATTCCGATCCAAATGAAATCATGCTATAATGTTGCAGAAAGTTATGATATAGTGCTGTAGAATGAAAATTCTACTGACCCATGCTATAACTGACTTTGTATGGAGTAATGCCTTAACAGAGATGAACTGTGGTCCAGTATTTTGCAGTGTCTTACTTTTGTATCTAATTTGGTGGACACTTTCCCCAGTTAACAGTGGTTTAGGTAGAAACAAGAAAAAGGTCAAAGCAATATATTTGCTATGGCACAGTAAGCATTTAAATGTGTTTCTGCTGGTCAAGATCATATGGGGGGATTTGAAGTTGGGGGCATTTAGATGTGTATTTTGAATAGACAACAAAGTAATTGTTTTTTAAAATTACAAATTCTACATGTAGCATACATGCTGATAGCGATCTGATGGACATTGATATTTACATGCGAGATCCTATAGTGTGACCTAGATTTACAAGGTTATATCTGCATAATGATGTAATAACTTCAAGTATTTGTTGCATTCAATTGGCAGTCACAAAATGGCATAAAAAAGTGAAAGCCATATCATGTTAATTATCTTTAAACTAAGATTGCCATATAGATATTTGTTATTTCTTATAAGCTAAGAGACAGATTTAACAGTTCCTTATAATTGTTTCTGATGTTTTGTCTTGTAACTTGCGAATAATATGCAAGTTAGTTCAGTCATCCATTTATTCAACTGATGCATTTATTTTCTAATTGCTATTTGCCACATGTCCGAAGTTTTGTATAGTTAGTTTCTGTAAGTGCTCTATATGCGTGACAAACGATTTCTCTTATGTAATTGATCTTTTAATCACGGCATGTTCATAACCTTCCATACTTAACCCTTAACCCCTCACGTTTTATTATATGACAGTCCTTGTATCCTTGCAAATATTTGCAGCATAGTGCGTATAAAATCTTTCCATTTGTCGGAGCTGCGTTGCCAACTTTAAACTGCCATAATTTCCATAAAAATGCTTGTATTTCGATCATCTTTTCACCAAAACGTGAAGAAACCAATTTAGTTTACCCCATTCCCAATTTCACAAATGTTTTGAAACCAAACATCACATTTCCAATGCTTAGAAGAAACCCTTTTTGGAAATTTCCGGGATTGGGGTATTTTTTGCAGTGACCAGCATCACGGCAAATGCACCTAGTAATTAGAAAATAATTACAAAAAGTTACTAGGTGTTACAAGTAATGATTTATACATTATGATAAAGCTTAAGTTGTTAGGAACACGAATATGTATTTCTCATCAACATCGAACTACTATAAGTATGTCCACAAAGCGATCAAACATTGAGGTTTTTGCATTTGGTGCGATATGCGCATAAACATGTCCGCGGTGAGTGCAGATTAATGCTGTCAAATGAAACTTATCTATATTCTCTTGAAATAAAAAACGTTCACTTAAAATAAATTGTGCACGATGATTCCTTATGTGGTTTTACATATAGTTATCTAGTTTTAATCACGAAGGCACCGCTTTTATACCCCAAACGAATGACTTCTATGACTAAGCTTTTGACACCCAAACACATGAAATCACCCAGGGGGTTTACGCCGATTTGAGGGCCCCAAGGACGGTTTAGGCCGTTTTGAGGGGTAAAGGGTTAATAAAAGTATTGTCGTGCTGAAAATTGTCTGCCTTAAAGTGTTTAGTTATTTACTATGATCATTTTTGTTCATTGGTATGTTAGCATTGACTTGAACATAGTCAGACAATTTATTAGTGAATTAAGTGCGTAGCAACTTTAGAAATGGCTAAATGTTTTAAGATAAATGTAGAAGATAAATTCTGAAATAGACATATAACATTATGAAGAAGGGTTGATTGGAAAAATAATGTTCTGCACTTCTGATAGACTGATAGACTGAATGTTAACTTGTGACAAACTGACATATGTGCACTCGCGTGCTTTTTTCCACTGTGGCAAACAGCCATTTTCAATATAACCTTGATTTAAAAAAGATATTGTGTAATACATAGATTGCAAACAAGTATTGAATTAGCAAAATGTAAAATCTTATTTCATAGTATATACTTCTATCAAAGATATTATGGAACTATAGTTCTATAATATCTTTGCTTCTATGAACTATGGGAATCACGTGAGGAAATTATTGACGAAGGATTTTACTGTTAGCTTTTTTTTCTAATATACCTCAGACATGAAAGCTGGATCTATTATAAGGCCGTATTGAACTATTGTATAGAAAAGTAATGTTTTTGTTTATTTTAAATTCTTAACCTAAAACACTAAGTTTAACGTAGCATGAATATTAGAAGGCACAAAAGGGCAAAAGCCCTATAGAAATTACGATGTATACTTCAATCTTCAATCTTTATTTCCGAAAGGGTTGATGGCCGTACTGGAAATTTCATGCATTTGTGACATACCAAGTCATTAAAGAGTCCATTGTTAGCATTAAAGGAGCCCAAAATCTTGTGACCGTTTTTCAAGGTCTCTTGACCAATGAGGTTCGTTCACATGTTTGCACAGTCTCGTGAAGATTGTCTCCAATAAAATAATGACCTTGGCAGCCCTTTCATACTTTACTTCAGTGGAACCTCCAATTAAGACCACCTCTATATTGAGACAATCTCGGTAATAGGACAATTTTTTACAGACCACCTCTATTGAGACCACTTGAGGCCAGTCCCGTTGGTGGTCCTAATAGAGAGGGTCTACTGTAGTTCTTTGGAAAGCAAACCTATGACAGATTTTATTTGCCGGACTGTCTGTGGTTTACCCGACATCTTATATATGAGGCCTCGGTGCTGACCTAGATTGACCTAGGAAAACCCATTTATGTCGGTGCAAACCAATCCTTAGAAATCTCTGTATTATGAAATATTTATCAACCTTGCAATTTTCCATTTATACCATGCTATGCCAATAATTGTGTAACGTTTAAACAGAAAGAAAGATGTATTTTTAGCATTTTGGAGAAGAATTTTTTTTTTAGCTCATTATTTTTTATTTCCCCTGCGTGACAAGGGTGGACTTTTTATTGGACTTTGCTCACTGTCTATCAGCAAAAAAATTAAAAAAAAAAAAAAAATAATGGCGTTTCAAGTGTTTATTACAGTAATCCTTGTCTAAGAGGTTTTAAAGAGTTGCCCTCATATTTTCTGTTTATCATAATGCTGGGATTTTGTTTTTTATTTTTATCATGATAAAAGGTTTATGATGACATTCTGGTGTAAAGCTGTGAAATTGGTATTTTCATAACAAGAGTGCATGGACATTACATAACCCCAGTTCTAATACTACATGTATACCTGATTTTTCAGGCTGTTTTAACTATAAGGCCAATGGTACATTAAAGTTATCAGGTCTGCCTATCTTTGCACATGTACTGAAACATACCATTGCCCTTTTCTTACCACTTTGATAGAGTTGTTTTAATTTGAAAACACAGACAATTTGATTTTCACCAAAGTCTGAAGCTTACATGGGCATGGGCATGGGCATGGCTGAAAGGTCGTGGATTCTTTTGTATAATATGGTAAAATTTGACCCCGTCCTAGGGGTCAGAACATTATTTCTTCTTTGTCCACTGAAAGCTTTATTATTCTTAACTTTATGCATGCTATGGCGTATGTAAATTATATGACTAAAACCCTATTGTTACTTTCTTGAATCAGTTGATAGGATAGGGATTGATGCCTTCTGTTGAACCCTACAATGATACCTAAAATAAGCTCAAATTTACCAAGATGGCTCCTGATTTACCAAATAAAGCAGAGAGCTTGAATCGGACATCCATTGTAGTAAATTTAAGCTTAATTGAGACATTGTTGTAGGCTGAAATACGAGCCATGAATGACTAACCCTTTAGAAAAGGAGTAAGGTGTTTGAAAAATAGTGTGCTAGGGAGTTGAGAAATGCAATAAAGTGTGACATGGCTGCCAATGACCTGGTGTAGATGTATAGTTTGTCCAGTAACTCACCCCCCATAACTTTCTACAATTTTAAATATTTAACTGATTTTCATAAAGCTTGCTGGGATTATCACACAATTGTCCAGAATGTGTATTATCGGGTATATTATTGATAAAACTTAAATATCTTGCTCAATATTTTGGAGTAGTATTCATAGCAACTGCAAAGTGCAGTTTCATTATGTCAATATCGTTAGGTTATGGGTACGTGCGTGCTACATAATCTTACCAGGTAGTCAAGAGTCACAATGATATACTGTCGTAATGTGCTGCACCGCCAGTATGTTGGTTTGGACCTATAGATCTTAGTTAGGACGGGTATATTTTTCAGATTACCCGTCCTATGGACAAGTATGATTTTTCTCTCATCATACCCTGGAGTTTGGTTTCAAAAATATTTTTTATGGTTTAGAGCTGACATCCTGGGACTGGGGGAGGTTTGCTCTCATCTCAACCCTGGAGTTTGGATCCAGGAGCTGGTGCTGTCGGCCCTCAACAGCGCCATCGCCGGGAAGGTCCTCGGGTCCGTAGACATCCTCAAGGACTCCTACACAGGTGAGATCCTGATCCGGAGACTCCTACACAAGTGAGATCCATCTTCAAGGATTTGTACACAGGTGAGAACAGGCCTCATAGACTCATTCACACGTGAGATCCGTGATCCAGAGAGGTGCTCGGATCCATGGACGTCCCTCCTACTCAGGTGAGATCCATCCTCAAGGCTGGGAATGTGCCAGGTGAGAGTCACTGATTTCACTCGCCATGTTAGGTGGGAGGCCATCCTTAGTTATTAAAGTATTGGAATCTGTCTTCAAGGCGTTGACTGTGGCAAGTGATTTTGAAGAACACGAGCCGACAGAAATTTACACTAGCTCAGGGTGGTCCAGGAGCTGTCAGAATCAACACCAGCGCCATGACATGAAGGTCCTCGGTATAGACATCCTCAAGGACTACCGGACACAGGTGAGATCCCACTCATAGATATAAAGTATTCTAGTAAACTGGTAGACAGCAAATGGATTCATGTTAGTTTGTCTTTCATTTTTTCATTTTCAACATATGATTTGAGAAGGAGTCTGTTGACTCGAAACATGTAAATAAAGATATAATATATAAAGAAAAGTTTTCATCATTTAGAATAGTTAACAGCAAGAAAATGAAAGAGACAAACTAACATGCATCCTCATAGACTCCTACACAGGGTGAGATCCTGATCCAGAGAGGTGCCTGGATCCATGGACGTCCGTCCTACACAGGTTGGGTGTTTTCAGCACGGGTCTAAGAAGGGTCAGGATTAAATACTCCAGCTCTCATATTGACCAGTAGAAATTTATCAGTTTTAAGAAGGACGAGTCATGAAGTAAGTCCAATGGCTAGGAATACTCGTCCTGTTGACTTGTTCACTTCCCCATCTTCTCACAACCCTGCTAACTTTTGTGACCTGTCCTATCAGTTATTTTTACTGCCTCAATGGCTTTTCTCCTCGCCCTAATCAAGTAGCGAGGTTCAAGTCCACTCAGTTTCACTCTTATCAGGGATAAAAGCTGATTGTAATGTGTAAAATATGACCACAGTGAGGTTGTAAGGGTCACGTGAGGTGGGTTAATACTTCTCGGGGAGTTTGTGTCTCAAGTGAAACTTGCAATGTTTACTTTTATTAAGATAACTGAATTATAAGTGGTTGAAACATTACACCACTCCCGTATTTCAGAATTAAAAACTATATGCCATTGAAAGTAATTGAATTTACATCATAACATTTGAGGTTAGTGTTACACACAACTCAAGTCATGCCATTAGGCGGAAAAGGGTTTTGTTTACGTGAAATGTGTTTGTTTTCTGTTATTACTATTTACTTTTTTCCTGTTACTGTTTTTGCTATTGTTTGGAATCTATATTCTGAAATAAAGAAATTTAGTTCAATTGAAGTAAGTTCGAGATCCTTTAACATAACGTGATATAATTGTCTGAATAGGAGATTGGTTTGATGAATTCGATACACAGACATTGAATCTATGTTATTAACAATATTTATAAGTCTATTCATTATCTAATACTTCTATATGAAATTCATACTTACACATCTGTGAAATAGTGAATATTCCACATATGCAACATATTAAAGTACTGACATCTGAGAGTTATTTTTACATGTGCTTTAATGATAACAAAATGTGAGATCAAATTGAAGTGATTTGGGATAAAGATAAAAACCTCCCTCTAAAGTTGTGTTTTGAAGGTTTGTTAATTTTTATAGTGCATGCTGTTTTTAACATTTAAAAAGTTATAATACAGTGGAACACATTTCATATATGTGGACACTTTCCTCAGAAGTGAAAAGTATCCACAAAAGACAGGTGTCCTTAAAAGAAATGTCACTTTATATGCGCTATATAAGAAAGGAGTGAAATGAAAAGTGTCCAGACAGGTCCATTGCCTGCACATCAGAGTTTTACTATGCTACTTCTGAAAATTAGAGTGCATTTTTAGCTTTAATTCTAATTCGGCCTTCCATTATGTAGTGAAAACTAGGACGAAAACCCTGGGTTAAAGTGAATAAGTCTTAATGCATCCCACCGAGACCAGATAATTTTCTAATGAAGACAAGTTAGCGCCTTGATGAATTCTACACGGGATCTGATTTCAGAAAGTCTGCATCTGGTTTTGTCAAAACTTCTTGCATAGGTCGTCTTGCGTAATCATTTGCACTGTATTCAAGCTACGAGTAACTGACATGCTGATGTAACAGTCTGAGATTACGATGGAGAACAGAGAAATCATGAATGTAGTGTTATGTCGTATCCTGGCAGTGGTTTGATGTTTATGCATGAATACTCTCACATAGAGTAACCAGAAAAATTAGGTTTTCATAAGTTTCTTCCTTTTGATAACAGAATCATATGATTATTCAGATGATATAGATTAAGTCCAGGTATATAGATAAAACAGTGTCCGGTGCACGTAATCTAAGTTCATATTTTTCTATAGAATTCACATGGTTTTATCTGCAGCAATGTTTATTTTCAATGTTTATCTCATTTAATGATACTTAGTGATAAATTTGCATATCTAGGCATATAGTTTTAATAATGTTTGTCATTATTCAAGATCTAAAGGTCACTTTAAAATGACATAATTTCACTAGGCGATAAAAACTTTTACAGTGAATATCCTCAACAACTGAAGACTGAACAATGGAAAAACTGAATCAAGGAAAACGTTCTTAACAATGGCGTAAACAATAAATAATGGAAGGATTTGTGACTGCAAAATTAGGTTCTGTTGGCGTAAACAACAAATTCCACTACTGTTTCTGATGTGTAAATCAATGGAAGGATTTGTCATTATTCGAATTGTAAAATCCTGCAAATTATGTTCTGTTGTTACCGATATTCACTGTACCTCTACTATCTGACAAATTCCACTACTGTTTGCTGATGTGTAGGTGCGCTGACATGCTGTCTGCAGCAGTTAGTTTTAATACTGTTTGTCATTATTCGAATTGTAAAATCCGCTTCAACTTAACATAATTCTATTGGACTGTGATTTGACAACCTGTCCCTGTCTGTGCCATGGCGCCTGACAGGTGTGCTGACGCGGTGTCTGGAGTCCCTGGAACAGTCTGATGCCTACAGCGCCGAGTCTCTCCACACGTCACTCGCGCTCAGGGAGGTGAGACGCACGCAAAATACTGTCATAGTGTTACGTCAAATGTATCTTACTGATGTATCTCGCGTAATATTTTCTTGAGGGATCAAAGTGCATAGTGTCAATATCATGTATGTTTTGACACACAGGGTACAAGTTCACAGGTTCTTGAAAACTGCTATTTTCATGGTATAAATAATAAAGTGGCAGACTATAGTGTTTACATCATTATCTTATTAATTTCTTCTATTCTTCTGCAACATTACACAAAACATAAAACATAACTCTATACAAAAATTCAAAGTTCAAAACAGTTTTCGAGAACTATAGTTTACTTTTCAATCAAAAGGAGACTATAGTTCTCGAAAACTGTTATGAACTTTGAATTTTTGTATAGATGTTTATGTTTTATGTTTTGTGTAATGTTTCAGAAGAGTAGTAGAAATTAAATCAGATAATGAGACAAATGCGCTGCATACCGAATTAACTCAATTCTACAAAGAAGTGTTTACATAGGCATATCCCTGCTTCACTATAAATAGAATTGCAGTAACAAACATCACCATGTGCACAGTTTTCCTATAGCCTAACATGTGTTAGACATACTGTTTAATACTGTTTTAATCTCTATTTGTTTCTGCAAGTTACTATTTATGATAAAGCTGGAATAGAACTATA
>CM032663.1:5279865-5292998 GCA_019095985.1 Streblospio benedicti
AAACAAACAAATGTCACATGTGACACAATGTGACATTTGTTTGTTTTGGTTTGTTTTGTTTTTGCATGCCATATTCTATGTAACCATAACAGTGGAATTATCCCCCCCCTTTTTGAGTTTCTCATATAGCCGTAATAGTACATTGTATTAGGAATATACAGTTACAATTTTGTGTCACCAAAGATCAAGATTTACATGAAGCCATGTATATTTTAGCCATCTGTAAATATTTATAACTAAGTATCAATTAATTTGCTATACTACCTGTACATATTAACTGCATTTCCATAGTATATAATCAAAAGCTAATTTATTATTATAATTATCCATATATATGTCAAATAGTTTGTAAACAATTTAGTTTCTTAAGAGGATATTTTATTGTCGAAACGTTAAACTGAATAATTTTAGAAAAAAAATAGAATAAAATATTTAGGACTCTGGATTGGATAATAAAGCGTGTATAAAGAACTGTGTATTGATATTAAATAAGAATGTTAGGACAACCAACCGTAATAAACATGGCGGAAATTCCTACTGAGAAATAGGAAAAGGGAGAAGAACCAAAACCGAGACAACATAGACGTTCTGGATGATAAACACCCATATAACTGGGAGAGGCAAGAGCAGCAAACATTGATGAAGACTTACCTGGTAACAAAGTGTCATCAACGCCTATTGATGAAGAAGTAAATTTGTTAACAAAGGAGGATTTTCTAATGGATGAATCATCTTCTGCATCTGATTTGTGCAAAGATGATTCAACTGCAATGACAAAAGATTCATTGGATGATGAGAAAACTTTGTGTTCTGCAAGTCGAATCCTGTGCTGCCGATGTTTTAACATCTGATGAAGAAGTAAATATGTTAACATAAGTCCGACCTGATTCAATCTTAAATACGTGATGAAGATGCTAAATATGTTAACATGGTGACCACAAGATTTCATCTTTTCTGCCTAGGTTGCTAATAGCCCTAGGGCCATTTTTGGCAGATTTGTGCAAAATTAGCAGAGATAAGCAATGATAAGCACCATAATCTCGTGTGTGCGTACAAAATCTATTATTCTTGGTAATAGATGTCTCTATAAACATAATCACTAGAGGGTTATGGTCCATTTTCAACATTTTTATAACTATTGAATGCACAATTACAGATCAAAAATCTATCAGCTGCAAAAGTCTACTTGGTGCTGTTTGCTATTTGCTGCTAAAGGATCAATTATAGCATGACAAAGCTAATATTAGATAGTGGCGTACATTATTTGTGGCTGATTAAATACCATATATTGTAAACACGTAATTTTAATCATTATTTCCAAAGCATTTTAGTAAACATTTTTACTGTCCACAAGTCAATGTTGTTCTAGTGATGCCGTGTTCTTTGAACACTTTTGATCTAGTTTTCAAATGAATTTCATCATCCGCCTATGATATCTCAAGTGCATCAAGAAAATCGGCGATGTATGTTGGAAAATTCACCTGCAGCCATATCTAATGGTCAAAATTGCTAAATATATACTCTGAGTGAATAGCATTTAGTTTGTAAAGATGATAATGCCAGTGAAAATCTGCATAAGCTACAAGAAGATACACTAAAATATAATCTCATGAAAAAATTATGGGCATGGGCTTTTTGCCCTTGTTTACTGAATATAATGTGAGGACAACGCTCACTGTAATAAACATGAGCGGAAATTCCTACTAGAAATAGCAAAAGGGAGAAGAACCAAAACCGAGACAACATAGCGTTCTGGATGATAAACACCCATATAACTGGGGAGGCAAGAGCAGCAAGCATTGAAGACTTACCTGGTAAAGTGTCATCAGCGCCTATTGATGAAGGCGATTTGCCCAAAGGAGATTTTTCAATGGATGAATCGTCTTCTGCATCTGATGACAAAAGATGATTCATCTGGTGACAAAGATTCATTGGATGATGAAAACTTTGTGTTCTGCAGAAGTCGAATCCTGTGCTGCCGATGTTTTAACATCTGTCCGAAAAAAAGTAAATATGTTAACATAAGTGACCTGATTCAATCTTACCTACGTGATGAAGAAGTAAATATGTTAACATAAGTGACCTGATTTAATCTTTCTCCCTGGGCTGCTAAGGGACCATTCAGTATATTATAACAGGGTGGGGTAGGAGGATTTTAGGGCGGGCCATGAACTTTTGTCACAATGTTTGGAGGGGGCTATCAATTTTTTCGCACACTTTTGAGGGTGGGTTATCATTTTTTCACAGAACATTTACCCCTATTTTTGATTATGTACTAAACCTTTCTGTTTTATATTATGGATATCCATCAAATAGGATTTGAGTTAACAGACAATGATTGCGTTAACTGTTAGGGGGGTCATCAATTTTTATCACATAAATTTGAGGGGGGTTACCAATTTCTTCACAGAGATTTGAGGGGGCTATTGATTTTTTCACAGCATTTTTGGAAAATCCTCCTACCCCACCCTGTCATAAATACTGAATGGTCCCTAATAGCACTATTTTGGCAGATTTGTGCAAAACTAGCAGAGATTAGCAACGATAAGCACTATATTATGTGCGTACGTACGTATGTATGTATGTCTCAAACCAAAACAAACAAATGTCACATGTGACACAATGTGACATTTGTTTGTTTTGTTTTGCATGCCATATTCTATGTAACCATAACAGTAAATTGTATCCCCTTTTTTGAGTTTCTCATATAGCCATAATAGTACATTGTGTTAGGAATATACAGTTACAATTTTGTATCACCAAAGATCAAGATTTACATGAAGCCATGTATATTTTAACCATCTGTAAATATTTATAACTCTAAGTATCCAATTAATTTGCTATTAACTGTATTTCTATAATATGTAATCAAAGCTAATTTATTATTATAATTGTCCATATATATGTCAAATAGTTTGTAAACAATTTAGTTTCTGAAGAGGACATTTTATTGTCGAAACGTTAAACTGAATAACTTAAGAAATTTTAAAATAAAATATTTAGGACTCTGGATTGGATAATAAAGCGGGTTTAAAGAACTGTGTATTGATATTAAATAAGAATGTTAGGACATCCAACCGTAATAAACATGAGCGGAAATTGCTACTACGAAATAGCAAAAGGGAGAAGAACCAAAACCGAGACAACATAGCGTTCTGGATGATAAACACCCATATAACTGGGAGAGGCAAGAGCAGCAAGCATTGAAGACTTACCTGGTAAAGTGTCATCAACGCCTATTGATGAAGACGATTTGCCCAAAGGAGATTTTTCAATGGATGAATCATCTTCTGCATCTGATGACAAAGATGATTCAACTGGTGACAAAGATTCATTGGATGATGAGAAAACTTTGTGTTCTGCAGAAGTCGAATCCTGTGCTGCCGATGTTTTAACATCTGATGAAGAAGTAAATATGTTAACATAAGTGACCTGATTCAATCTTACGTACGTGATGAAGAAGTAAATATGTTAACATGTTTTACCCTGATTTCATCTTTCTGCCTAGGTTGCTAATAGCCCTATTTTGGCAGATTTGTGCAAAATTAGCAGAGATAAGCAATGATAAGCACCATATTACGTGTGTGCATTACATACGTACATATGTATGTATGTCTCTAGACAAGCTAGAGGGTTATGGTCCATTTTCAACATTTTTATAACTATTGAATGCACAATTACAGATCAAAAAATCTATCAGCTGCAAAAAGTCTACTTGGTGCTGTTTGCTATTTGCTGCTAAAGGATCAATTATAGCATGACAAAGCTAATATTAGATAGTGGCGCATTATTTGTGGCTGATTAAATACCATATATTGTAAACACGTAATTTTAATCATTATTTCCAAAGCATTTTAGTAAACATCTTTACTGTCCACAAGTCAATGTTGTTCTAGCGATGCCGTGTTCTTTGAACACTTTTGATCTAGTTTTCAAATGAATTTCATCATCCGCCTATGATATCTCAAGTACATCAAGAAAATCGGCGATGTATGTTGGAAAATTCACCTGCAGCCATATCTAATGGTCAAAATTGCTAAATATATACTCTGAGTGAATAGCATTTAGTTTGTAAAGATGATAATGCCAGTGAAAATCTGCATAAGCTACAAGAAGATACACTAAAATACAATCTCATGAAAAAAAAAATCATGGGCATGGGCTTTTGCCCCTTGTTTACTGAATATAATGTGAGGACAACCAACAGTAATAAACATGAGCGGAAATTCCTACTAAGAAATAGCAAAAGGGAGAAGAACCAAAACCGAGACAACATAGCGTTCTGGATGATAAACACCCATATAACTGGGGAGAGCAAGAGCAGCAAGCATTGAAGACTTACCTGGTAAAGTGTCATCAACGCCTATTGATGAAGACGATTTGCCCAAAGGAGATTTTTCAATGGATGAATCGTCTTCTGCATCTGATGACAAAGATGATTCATCTGATGACAAAGATTCATTGGATGATGAGAAAACTTTGTGTTCTGCAGAAGTCGAATCCTGTGCTGCCGATGTTTTAACATCTGATGAAGAAGTAAATATGTTAACATAAGCGACCTGATACAATCTTTCTCCCTGGGCTGCTAATAGCCCTATTTTGGCAGATTTGTGCAAAATTAGCAGAGATTAGTAACGATAAGCACCATATTATCAGATATTTGGTGGGAAGTAGAAGAAATTGTGATGTCTGCTAAATTAGCACACATTAGCATCGATTAGCACTATATAAGCAGATGTCTGCTAAATTTGCAGAGATTACCAAAGATCACCATATTAGCAGATATTTGGTGTGAAGTACAAAAAAATGGTGATGTCTCCTAAATTAGCACACACTAGCAACAATTAGCACTATATTAGCAGATGTCTGCTAAGTTAGCAGAGTAGCACCATATTAGCATATATTTGGGGATGGTGCAATATTTACCAGGCAGGGGGGGACGGGGTTCATATAGAAAAACTTGTCCGAAAAAGGTCTTGTCCCATGCTGATGTGATGAAAAAAAACTGATGTCCCCATGACCTCCATTCATAAAAAGTCTGTGACCCTCCCATGAATATAAACTTGACCTGCGAGATAAAATTGAATTAAGGTTGAGAATCGGCAAAAGACTTGGTATAAAAAGCAATCGTAATCATGAGGTGGTAGACAATTTAGGCCATTACAACATATTTTCATTTACATGTGGGATCTATTTACAGATTTCTGTTAAGCAGTATAACCATGTAAATCGTCTAAATAAATGACATACAAAATGTAAATACACTGTAAAACTAGAATATTTCGTGGCTATTGACTTTTGCTGTTTTCATCTAAATATTATTTTGTGGCTTTAATTTGTGGTTTTGCTCAATCCAGACCTAATTATCATATTGTTAATGTTTGCTGACTATTTAAGTTTGTGTGCGCAAACAAAGCTAGCTTTACAGTAATACTGATCTTAATTTCATGTTTTAACATGTTTTGCTATACATACTTTTGTGATTTTTATCTTTATTGCCATTTTCTGTTTGTTGACTGACACCAAAATGATTCCAACTTATAATAATATATTGCAACAACGTAATTATACTCTATTTGCAAGGTGTCATGAATGTCATATGCTGCAGGATTGTTGATACAAAAACCTTTGGTCACTAGTTTAAACACATTTCATTTTGAAAATGAAGAAGAATTATGGCATGTCTAAGTATCACTTGAACCGTTTTATGCATACACAAAGAGTTGTAGATCACTCATACTTAAATAAAATATCATGTAGATGGTATCTTAGTACAATAATTAATTATGATTAAATAATATATACACTGTAGTAATTATCGCATACAAATGTAAATACATATCATTGCATAAATAGTTTGATACTAAAACATTTTATATAAACATAGCCAAACATAATTAAATGGCTGAAATTGAAAATCTTGACTAATATGTAAGTATATGTACTATAAATTGAAGTGACTTCAAAATCAAGTTCACCTACGCTCAATACACCGAAGGTCATGCCAATGGTTTATTTATTGTATCTAACTAACCCACCCACCCACCCACCTACCCACCCACCCAAACCAAACCAAACCAACCAACCAACCAACTAAATAAATAACTAAATAAATAATGATGTAGATATAACTAACTAACTAACACCGAAGGTCATGCCAATGTTTTTTTTTATTGCATCTAACAAAATAACTAACTAACTGACTAACTGACTGACTAACTAACTAAATAACTAAAAATAACTAACTAAGTAAGTTTATAAGTCAGCTTTGTTCTAGAGAGTATACGTTGCTTCAGTATATATCTTAATTGCCCATATATCATAATGTTGTTCTAAGCGACGCCATGTTCTTTGAACACTTCTGATCTAGTTAGTTAGTTATAGTTACTTAGTTAGTTATTTAGTTATTTAGCCATATCTAATGGTTGAAATTGCTAAATATATACTCAGTGAATAGCATTTAGTTTGTAAAGATGATAATGCCAGTGAAAATCTGCATAAGCTACAAGAAGATACACTAAAATATAATCTCATGAAAAAATTATGGGCATGGGCTTTTGCCCCTTGTTTACTGAATATAATGTGAGGACAACCACCTCACTGTAATAAACATGAGCGGAAATTCCTACTACGAAATAGCAAAAGGGAGAAGAACCAAAACCGAGACAACATAGCGTTTGGATGATAAACACCCATATAACTGGGAGAGGCAAGAGCAGCAAGCATTGAAGACTTACCTGGTAAAGTGTCATCAACGCCTATTGATGAAGACGATTTGCCCAAAGGAGATTTTTTCAATGGATGAATCGTCTTCTGCATCTGATGACAAAGATGATTCATCTGATGACAAAGATTCATTGGATGATGAGAAAACTTTGTGTTCTGCAGAAGTCGAATCCTGTGCTGCCGATGTTTTAACATCTGATGAAGAAGTAAATATGTTAACATAAGTGACCTGATTCAATCTTTTACGCACGTGATGAAGAAGTAAATATGTTAACATAAGAGACATGATTTAATCTTTTCTACCTGTTTGCTAATAGCCCTATTTTGGCAGATTTGTGCAAAATTAGCAGAGATAAGCAATGATAAGCACCATATTACGGTGTGCGCATATTACGTACATATGTATGTATGTCTCTAGACAAGCTAGAGGGTTATGGTCCATTTTCAACATTTTTATAACTATTGAATGCGCAATTACAGATCAAAAATCTATCAGCTGCAAAAGTCTACTTGGTACTGTTTGCTATTTGCTGCTATAGGATCAATTATAGCATGACAAAGCTAATATTAGATAGTGGCGTATTATTTGTGGCTGATTAAATACCATATATTGTAAACACGTAATTTTAATCATTATTTCCAAAGCATTTTAGTAAACATCTTTACTGTCCACAAGTCAATGTTGTTCTAGTGATGCTGTGTTCTTTGAACACTTTTGATCTAGTTTTCAAATGAATTTCATCATCCGCCTATGATATCTCAAGTGCATCAAGAAAATCGGTGATGTATGTTGGAAAATTCACCTGCAGCCATATCTAATGGTCAAAATTGATAAATATATACTCTGAGGAATAGCATTTAGTTTGTAAAGATGATAATGCCAGTGAAAATCTGCATAAGCTACAAGAAGATACACTAAAATATAATCTCATGAAAAAATTATGGGCATGGGCTTTTGCCCCTTGTTTACTGAATATAATGTGAGGACAACCAACCGTAATAAACATGAGCGGAAATTCCTACTAAGAAATAGCAAAAGGGAGAAGAACCAAAACCGAGACAACATAGCGTTCTGGATGATAAACACCCATATAACTGGGAGAGGCAAGAGCAGCAAGCATTGAAGACTTACCTGGTAAAGTGTCATCAACACCTATTGATGAAGACGATTTGCCCAAAGGAGATTTTTTTCAATGGATGAATCGCCTTCTGCATCTGATGACAAAGATGATTCATCTGATGACAAAGATTCATTGGATGATGAGAAAACTTTGTGTTCTGCAGAAGTTGAATCCTGTGCTGCCGATGTTTTAACATCTGATGAAGAAGTAAATATGTTAACATAAGCGACCTGATACAATTTTTCTACCTGGGCTGCCAATAGCCCTATTTTGGCAGATTTGTGCAAAATTAGCAGAGATTAGTAACGATAAGCACCATATTATCAGATATTTGGTGGGAAGTAGAAGAAATTGTGATGTCTGCTAAATTAGCACACATTAGCAACGATTAGCACTATATAAGCCGATGTCTGCTAAATTTGCAGAGATTACCAAAGATCACCATATTAGCAGATATTTGGTGTGAAGTAGAAAAATGGTGATGTCTCCTAAATTAGCAGACACTAGCAACAATTAGCACTATATTAGCAGATGTCTGCTAAATTAGCAGAGTAGCACCATATTAGCATATATTTGGGGATGGTGCAATATTTACCAGGCGGGGGGGGGACCTGTTCATATAGAAAGCTTGTCTGAAAAAAGGTTTTGTCCCATGTTGATATGGTGAAAAAACCTGGTGTCCCATGACCTCAATTCATAAAAAAGTCTGTGTACCCTCCCATGAATATAAACTTGACCTGTGATTTAAAATTGAATTAAGGTTGAGAATCCGCAAAAGGAATTTAAGTGGAGTGGGTATGAAATCAATAGTAATCTGGAGGTGGTAGACAATTAAGGCTATTGCAATATATTTTCATTTACATGTGGGATCTATTTACGGATTTCTGTTAAGCAGTATAACCATGTTAATCATCTACATAAATGACATACAAAATGTAAATATACTGTAAAACTAGAATATTTCGTGGCTATTGACTTTTGCTGTTTTCGTCTATATATTATTTTGTGACTTTAATTTGCGGTTTTGGTCAATCATGGACCTACTTATCATAGGCTGTTAATGTTTGCTGACTATTTAAGTTTGTGTGCGCAAACAAATCTAGTTTTACAGTAATACTGATCCTAGTTTCATGTTTTTAACATGTTTTGCTATACATAGTTTTGTGATTTTTATCTTCATTGCAATTTTCTGTTTGTTGACTGACACCAAAATAATCATTTATTATTTTCAAGGTTAAAATTGCTGAAAATACGCATTTTTGCCAATTGATATTACTGGCTCAAGTAGTTATCAGCGTTATCAATTTTTTTATCAAAAGATCGAGTCACGTTACATTTTGTAAGTTCAATTTTGTTTTAAACATTTTATACTACAATAAGTGTTTATACAAATAGTATAAAAAGGGATTTGAAAGGTATTGATGTGTATATGGATATGTTTGTGATTACACCTCCAAATAATTTTCTTATATTTTGTTAATTAAAACTGACATTGGTAATCATGTGTTTGTTGTTTGTGCCCTCCTGGTAGTGAACAGGACTTCGTGTAAATTGTGCTCAGGGAACGATCATAAATAGCAATACCGGGGTCGTCCATTTTTGGGGGTGAAAAAAAAGTTAGACGACCCCATCAAGATTTTAAAAAGTTGAGTGACCCCCCATCCTCAGCGAAAGAAAAAGTCCTCTATATAGTCATTGCATTGCTAAAAAAAAAATATTTGATAAAAATATACCGTAGCATGATAAAAAAGTTCAGCAACCCCCAAAAGGGAATCAGAAAAGTTGGACGACCCCCATGCTTTGGACAACCCCGGTATCATTATTTATGATCGTTCCCTAAGATTGTTCTGTTGGGTTCAATATGTTCTTCTTGGTTAAAAATAGTGCGAATAAGAAATCGCATTTTCACATATAAGTTACTTTAGCTTTGCACATTTTTGCAACACTATTTTTTTTCATACGTTCAATGTCATCGAACTATGACCAAGTGAGCAACATTGTGCCATTTGCGTGAATAATTTGTACCGATTCATTCACATAAATGTGGGATTTCAGCAGCTGAAAAAAGTACACGTCCCATGCCCAACCAGAATGAAATATCATCAGGTCCCCTATTTTGCACCTTGAAAAATTACTTGTACTTGCTACCAAATGCACCGGCCCTCTGCCCAGCAAATATTGCAATCCCTTGGTGGGAAGTAGAAAAAATGGTGATGTTCATTTAAATTAGCACAACATTAGCAACTATTAGCACTATATTAGCAGATGTCTAATATATATATACTGTGCTTACATGGGCGAATGGAGAGGGAGTTGGAATCATGATCAGAAGGTCGGTTGTGGGTTGGTCGGGTCTGATGGTGGGTGTTGAGCAAACTTACCTCTAACAGGTTGCACACTGCTCTGTGGTACCTGCATGTTAAAGAGGTACAGGTCTGATGGGTGAACAATTATGTGATAATGTCTGCGCTATGATTGCGATATGCAACGGGGAGTTGAGAAAGATATAGTGTGACAAGGATGCCAATGACCTGGTGTAGATGTAGTCATCTGATCCTTCGGGAAGAAGACCATAAAACAGACATTTACATTTAATTTTTTACATTTTGTCTGCTAAATTAGCAGAGATTAGCTAAGATTAGTACTATCTTAGACATTTGGTCAGAAGTAGAAAACTGCTGATGTTTGCCCTGTATAATTCAAGCAAAAATCTGTCACTGAGTTACTAAAAGACGTATTCCAGCAGATACATACTTTAGCAGAGATTAGCAAAGATTAGTACTATTTTTTCATGCCTTCTCCTTTCAATCAAAACGTTTCTCCCTGCGCTGCTTATAGATCTAGCCCAATTTTAGCAGATTGTGTAAAATTAGTAGAGAGATTAGCAAAGATTAGCACTATATTCACCTGCATTCATGAAGCATAACAATTTAAGCAAAAAGCTGCCAAATCTATTATATAAATGGGGAGTGTGTGTTCGTTATATGGGCAACATCTTCTAAAAAGCAGATTTCCAAATACCACGAAACTTTGGCAAATCATTCTTCATAACCCAGTGGGTGCACAGAATAAGATTATGTTACCTGTACACGTCCCTGCTGCGAACAATTTACGAATTATTTTCAAAATAAATAGATGCCATGCTCATTACAGGGCCATGTTTGTGTAAATAAACGTTAAACGTGCGGGTTTCACTCTGCATATACGTCATACGTAGTACGTTACACGTAAGGAGATAAGCGGAACGTCTTTCTTTGCTACAGCTAACGTTACCCGTGCGTTATGTTATGTTATGTTATGTTAGTTCAAGTGCCCGTCACATAGGCTCCACTTATCAAAAACGCACGATCCACTCACGCATTACGGCAGCATACACGCAAGAAAACAATGCATGACGCCATATAAAACTTTTTTTAGTAGATAGGGGGTGATTGAGATGCACATTTAATGGTCTGCACGTTTACCAGGGTAGGAGTATCTGAGGGAGGGTTATTAGAGGGATCAAGCATTGTCACATACATGTAGTGTGTTTATGGCTGACACGTATGACTGTGCAGAGGAGGAAGGTGATGAAGATGTATTCAAGGATTCCCAGAGCTGTATAGTGGCGGAGCTGGTGTGAGGGATGTGGGACAGGGAAAGAATGGGAAAGGAGGAGCATCTCATCCGTTTCAACCAGAGCAGCAGCAAGAAGGGGGGTGCATCAATTATGGACCTGTTTAGATGGGATGGAGATGAGCGAGTTGGGGAAAAGAGGGGTGGGGGTGGCGCTGGAAGGAAGGGTAGGGTGCTGATATTTAATCTGCCATAAAACAGTGTTTACATTTTACAGCAGTAGCTGGGGACAGGATATTAGAGGGATCAATCATTGTTTATTTAGATATCTTTAGTTTGTAAATGGCTGTGACATATGACGATTGGGGAGGACAGTCCTTTCAATTTTAACGTGTCACAGACCTGTATACTGACGAGAACTGGTTGAGGGATTTGTGACAGGTGGAAGGATTAGTAGGGAGGATCATTTAATGTTTTTCACCTGCATTCATGTTTCATAACAATTTAACGCCAAAAAGCTGCAAATAAGTCTCTATTTTAGCAGATATCTTCTTCTTTAGCAGACTAGATCTAGCAAAGATTAGCAGGTATTTGTTTGCAAGTAGAAAAGCGGGTGAATCCTGCTAAATTAGCACTCATTAGCAAAGAAAGATAAGCAGTACAAAAGTGAAGTCAATTTGATTTCAATATACGGAAAAATAAACTGTATCCTGGATGATCTCTGAATCTGAATCTAAATGTATACGGCGCAGAGGACCGGTTATCGGTGTATATATTAGAGCGCCTGGGAGGCCACGTGGTGTTGGTACATGGACCTCTCGAGGCAGGCTAGGTAGCCAACTAAGCCTGAGGATGAGCCTGAGGTTGATGTAATAATCTATATTCAATGATGTTCTGTACATATTTTTCTTTTAAATAACAAATACCTCTTTGTGCACAGATATATGTTATGGTAAAATTGATTTAGTTCAAGGTAGATAGTTACTCTACATAGGCCAAATAATTACCGGGTCCAACATAAATGGTTAATTACGTCAAAAGTCCTAAATAATTACTACAATCTCATTACCTCTTTTTAAAATAGTGGCACTTCTGTTTTGTCTTGAAAAAGTGGTTCTTCTGTATAGTACAAGTATTATAGTATCAAATATCGTCCGATGAAGATGTTTATACGAAAATATACCAAGAAATGCTTTCATTAGAAAAGAATCTATATTGAAGTACTTTCACATTTATGATACCATTTACAAATCTGTATTGGCAACACATGGTGTATATTGATTGAATATATAACTTTTCTAAAACATGTTGATAGACAAAGTAATCAAAATTGTTGTTTAGAAAATAATCCAAGCATAACGTTCTCAAGTTTCTCGCATCAACTTTTCCTTTCGTGATATTTTGTAGACGTATCAAAAACAAATTTTGTCAGTCTAAAGCCTGCTGCCTAATGACTCGTTGAAGTGAACAAAAAACTAAATGCCACAAGCAAAGAATGCATGCTTTCTGAATAAATCATTTTGGGAACGACCTGGTTCATTTCAGGTCACGTGACGGGAATCATATGCACATTTTTTGGAGAGGTCATTTTTGAAAACAAGATTACAAATAGAAAGAGATATATGAAAATTAGATATTCATTATACGATAACATTTTACATCATTCTATCAAAATAAATTATTAAATACAACAATACAAAATATTATTCAATTTTTTATAGAAAAATCGAC
>CM032663.1:5293098-5307341 GCA_019095985.1 Streblospio benedicti
GGGCAAGCACACTGCGCGGACTAGTACATCCGACACAAAGTACCACTCGGCATGAGAGGTACCGTCCTCGGCTCATGGGCATACACGTGGCGCGTGTGTAGGAGCACAGCACGTGCACCAGGCCGGCGTGGCACAGCATGCCGCCTATCCACATCAATGAATCGCTGCTTGTGCGAGAAGTATCACAAGCGCGACAATAGCAGTGATGGCCGTGAGGTGGGGTTACGCCCGCGCCGGAGCCGCAGAATAGCCGCGACCACAGCTGGTCACATGAGCTGACTCGCAGGAATCAGCTGTAGACCACGATCAACGGCGACATCATGAGAGGCGGCGGAGGTGGAGGTCTTGTCGCTTCGGCCGGCGCCAGGCTGGATCGGCGACGTAACCGCAGTCAGGATGCACGACGGCGTGCTGATGGCGCGGACAGGGGGAGGTGTGGTCTCTGGCGGGCCGTATCGGTCATAAGCTCGAGCGCTGAAGTTGGGGTGTTGACACGGACGACAGTCTGTGCTGCTGTAACCTCAGATGGTCCCAAGGAAGCCTCGCGTGTTCCCACAGTATTAGGTTCACTCGCCATTGTATTGCTATGTTATCACAAAGTGATAGATGGTAGATATTCTCTATTGGCTTTTATGTATGATTCAGAGTGATAATGTATCTGTTGTTAATTCAAGATGCTTGTTTCTGTATGCAAATTGTGTGAAAAATTGTATACAGATATTGGTATTGTGTTTATAGAAGAATTGTATGATAATGTATTATGGCGACTGAATCTCAGTTCTGTGTACTGAAACATAAGTCAAGATTATTAAGTATAAGCAAAATCTCAGCATAGAAAAGAAACAACATTCTTTCATTCTTTTATTGACATGGCCAATGTAATTCTACATTAGCATAATATGAAATTAGCTATTATTTATTATGAGTATTTAATCAGTTATGCTATTATTTAAAGTATAAATAATTCTTCACTCCACATCACTTCGCTCCACTCCCCTACCCCACCCACCCCAGCCTAATTAACAATGTAAAAGAATTACTGACTAAACAACAGAAATCCTTTATAATAGGACTGCAAAATTGGTTCCTTTGTTGAGGATATTCACGGTTAATTTTTAAATACATTTAAGCATAGAATGGAACCAACATTCTTTCATTTACATGCCCAATGTAATTCTACAGACAGAATATGCAAAGCTATAACATATTATAAACATTTTATCAGTCATGCTATCAATAAAAGCAAAATGTTTTTCCGTCCTTCCGTACCTCTGCCCTGCCCCACCGTAGTCTCCAGTACCCTGCAGTCCCTACACCCCCCTACCCCACACCCACCTTACACATCCCTACCCCACCATAACCCCCCCCTACCCAACCCTCTCCCACCTTACCTATTATTCTTAAGTAAACTATTACATAACAGAATTTTGGAACTGTGCCAGTACTAGTCAATCAAAATGCATATTGTTTATTGTCTTATATTGTCTTCACACAAATTATAATTTAACTTGAGTTTTCTTACTATTAAATGAGCATTTTATAGTTTAATATCGTTTTTCAATGGTATGATAAAAAAAACACCAAAAATGATTAAAGTCCGTTTTGAAGGATATTTTCATTCTCTAATATAGAAGTGCATGAATATGACGTTTCATATTAGATACAACCAGAAGGATATAACTGATGTAACGACCCATTAGGACATAGAACATTCTGGTTATAATCATTTCCTGTCACTTGACAAGTGATTTCAGGTCACATCAGATACAGTGCAACCACAGCAAAGACCAACTCTGGTGTGTCAGTTAAAGTACAGTAAATACTCCATTCAATACAACCTCCAATTCAAATAAGACCATTTAGCACAGTCCATAACCTTTATAAAAGGACCAACATGGACCTCCTTTAAGAGACCACCTCTCTATTGAGACCAATTCAGGTCAATCTCACGGGAGGTCTTCATAGAGGGTGCTAATGTATGCATAAAAATATCAGTAGACAGACAATATGCACAATATTATAGGAAATCAATTCATACAAAATGCTATTTGAATACTTTACATCAATTAACATTTAGTCTGACTTGCTATACTTCTTCCTAAGAACATGGTCAAATATATGAGTTTCACTGCAGCTGCCTACACTAGACTCGGAGTGTTTGATAACAGTAGCGGAATGTTTGCTTAGAGGTCGGCTGGGTGGTGAAATGTTCTTGAATTTATCTTACTAAATACAGATTTACATGAATGCATTCCGCATTATTAATAATATGTATTGACACAACTCTTGGTGAATAATAGCTATAATTATCTTTAATTGTACTACACAATGTATGTGAGGGACCCATCATTAGATATACAGGGTAGGATTTAGGTCTTTTTTTAAAGGAAATTCATTGACAACCTGTGGATGCAAAAAACAGACTAGACTCCACATGCAAATGACAAAATGGTTTTCCATCAGTGGTTCATCTTATTTAGGTCCTAAAATATTAAAAATGTTATAAAATTTTAAGGAACAAGTAAACTCTCCAAATAAGGGATGGTGCATGCAGCAATATTTATTGGGCAGGGGGACCTGTACATTTGGTAGGGGGACAGGTACTTTTTTCAAGGTGCAAAGTAGGGGGACATGATGATTTTAAATTCTAGTTGGGCATGGGACGTGTACTGTTTTTCAGCTGCTGAAATCCCACTTTGACGTGAGTGAATCGGTACAAATTATTCACATGAATGGCACAATGTTGCTCACTTGGTCATAGTTCGATGACATTGAACGTAGGAAAAAAAAATAATAATAATAGTTCAGGTTTATATTTGTGACACTACTACTCACATATCAACAAAAACCTTGACTTTGCGGCTCCCTTCACGAGGTCTTCGACTGAAGTGACAAAAATAGGTGGATTAGTCACTGGCGCCGATTCTGACAGGTGGCGTTCCTGTTGGACAGCAGATGGAGGAAAGTTGCAGTATCCAGTTCACTGTAGAAGAAGTCGATTGCAAGCTGGCTTTCTTAGATACATGCATAGAGAGGAAGGAAGACTGTTCCCTGAAGGTCACAGTGTATCGTAAGCCCACGCATACATACCAGTATCTGAACTGGAGTCAAGTCACCATCTGGAACACAAACGGTCTGTGGTCAGCAGAGCTCCTTGTGACTGAAGAGGACCAACAGAAAGAAGTTACACATGTGAAGCAGGTACTTTCTATCAACGGATACAAACCTTGGGCTTTTAAGATCTCACCCAAGATACAGAAAGAAGAGCCCGTTGAACCGGTAGACAACCAGCCCAAGAAGTTCTCGGTGAAGCTACCCTATGTGAGAGGTGCTTCCGAAACAATTCAAAGGATATTCAGGAATCATGGAGTGCTTTCGTTCCATAAACCCTTTACACACTACGGAACCTACTAGTGAGACCCAAGGACCAGGATGACCCCAAGAAACTCTGTGGCGTAGTGTACGATATTACTTGCCCCAGCTGTCATGACTCCTACATTGGAGAAACAGGTAGGAACCTAGAGACCAGGTTGAAGGAACACCTTGATACCCATAGCACCCAGTCTGCTATACAAATCCATACCAACAGTTCTGGGCATAAGTTCAATGGCAAAGTAGCCAAGGTCATCGGCAGAGAAGACAACCTCCATTGTCGTAAGATCATGGAAGCTATCAAGATCTTCCAGAATAAGCCCAAGCTCAACCTCAACCAAGGCAGGAGCATCCCCCCGACTTTCCTCCATCTGCTGTCCACAGGAATGCCACCTGTGGGAATCGGTGCCAGTGACTAATCCATCTATTTTGTCACTTCAGTTGTGAAGGGAGCCGCAACGTCAAGTTTTTTTTATATGTGAGTAGTAGTGTCACAAATATAAACCTGAATGGATATTCCTACTACTAGTAATAGTCTACATAAAGATAATAATGATAGTGTTGCAACAACGTGCAAAGCTAAATGAACTTATATGTGAATATGTGATTTCTTGTTCGCACCACAACTATTTTTAACCAAGTAGAACCTATTGGAACCCAACATAATTATCTCACTACCAGAAGGGCACAAACAACAAACACAATCATGTAAATTGTAATTAACAAAATATAAGAAAATCATTTGGAGAAGTAATAACAAACATATCCATATACACATCAATACCTTTTCAAATCCCTCCTTAAACTACTTGTATGAACAATTATGGTAGCATAAAATGTGTGAAACAAAAAAGAAATTACAAAATGTAAGATGACTCAATCTTTTGATAAAAAGTGATAATGCTGATAAATACTTTCAAGAGCAAGTTATTAATTGGCAAAAATGCGTATTTTCAGCAATTTTAACCTTAAAAATGATAAATGATTATTTTGGTGTCAGTCAACAAACAGAAAATGGCAATGAAGATAAAAATCACAAACATATGCATAGCAAAACATGTTAAAAACATGAAACTAGGATCAGTATTACTGTAAAACTAGATTTGTTTGAGCACAAATTTAAGTAGTCAGCAAACAGCCTATGATAAGTAGGTCCAGGATTGACCCAAACTGCAAATTGAAGTCACAAAATAATATATAGACGAAAATAGCAAAAGTCAATAGCCACGAAATATTATAGTTTTACAGTATATATATCATTTATGCAGACAATTAACATGGTTATACTACTTAACAGAAATCCATAAATAGATCCCACATGTAAATGAAAATATGTTATAATAGCCTAAATTGTCTACCACCTCTAGATTACTATTGCTTTTATACCGACGTCATTTAAATTAAATTCCTTTAGCGGATTCTCAACCTTAATTCAATTTATCTCGCAGGTAAAGTTTATATTCATGGGGGGGGGCACACAGACATTTTCATAAGAATGAAGGTCATGGGACATCAGTTTTTTTCATCACATCAGCATGGGACAGACAAGTTTTTCAATATACACCGGTCTCCCCTGCCTGGTAAATATTTCACCGCCCCTAAGTTAAGAAAGACATAGGTCTAGTATGGCAAGGATGCCAATGACCTGCATTGGTGTAGATGTAAATTTTGCAAGTTGGCATAATAAACAAAATAGTAATTTGTCAATAATTTTTTTTCTTGTTTTGAAAAATTCATGGAAAAAATATCAAACCACTTTTACTGTGCCCTTAACAATGGCTACAATACCACTACTGATAACTGAACTGTGTGAACAGACTAACACACTCACCTG
This sequence comes from Streblospio benedicti, assembly GCA_019095985.1. Lineage (NCBI taxonomy): Eukaryota > Metazoa > Annelida > Polychaeta > Spionida > Spionidae > Streblospio > Streblospio benedicti. Next base: position 5,298,305 of record CM032663.1, read on the forward strand.
TGTACTGGACGTTCGTCTGTAACAGCCACTGTGGAGAATACAGCTTCTGGTAGACACTCTGTACAGGAAAAATAAAAACATAAAATAAACACATTTGTTTTGTTTCATCAGTATTGTCACAACTGATACAATAATGTATTTTGCAAAAATTGCATCTTGCTTGTGGAGGCTAAAGGGTGCCTAAATGCAAAAATAAATGATTCTGATTCTGATACTATAGGTACATAGTTATATACATAGGTGTTTCTGATATATAGGCTACTAGGCCCCTGATCTGTGCTGACACCAGTACTAAGTAGTCCGGGCTGGGTGCATTCTGTTGGAAAAACATTACTAGCTATTTTCCTCTCCATGCTGTCTAGCATGAACCTGTAATCCAGTGATTGTTGTAGTTTGTACTTAATAATGTTAGTTTACTTTATATTATGTGCCCTCTAATATTCGCTGTGTATAAAGTGTATATATGTTCAGACTCTGTATGGTGTATTATATGTTTGTACTGTATCTTTTTCACATGTATTTGAATGTATTGACAGACTTCCTAGAATAAAGACATGAAAACACAACAGTGATGACCCTCATTTTATAGTAGCCAGTCGATTTTGTTATGTAGGTGCCTTGTAGCACTCATTTCAATAATTGTACAAGAAAGTTGAGTATTTCTAGTGATGTTTTATTCACAAACTGAAATTATTTGGAACTATGTTAAGGGCGCATTTTTTTGTTGTTGTGGCGATCCAGCAGGTCAAAGTTAAACTAGGTCCTACCAAAACAAGGGATGACCACGTGTTTGGCTTGTTTACATAATAATTCCCTGGCGAAAGTTCATGAATTCATAGTAGAATGAAGAATTGACACTGAACTACTAGTATTTGGCATTCATATTTCTTCTACAGGACATGGTCAAATATACGAGTTTCACTGAAGCAGTGAACCATGGAGTTGGGGGGTGTTTTATAACAGTAACGGAATGTTTGCTAAGAGGTCAGCTTTATGTTGTGGTGAAATGTTCTTGCATTTATCTTACTAAATACAGATTTATATGAATGCATTCTGCATTATTAATAATATGTATTAACACAACTCTTGGTGAATAACACTCATAAGTATCTTTAATCGTACTACACACTGTATGTGAGGGACCCATCATTAGGTATACAGGGTACAGTTTGGGTCTTTTTAAAAAGAGACAAATTTTTTCCATATAAGATAGAAACATTTTTTCACGTTACAAAAAGACAAACTTTTCTTCGAACATTCCACATCATTTTTATTCACGTTTGGTTCTAAAAGTGGTTACCATTAGCAACTGACAAACCAGCATCGCAGCTGTAATGATGTGACCTGTAGAGGGGTAACGACTCAGATCAATGGAAAGACAGATGCAATCAAGTAGGTACCTACAAACTACCGCTGTAGTTCACCTTACACAATCAGGAGCATGGTTTAACATGGTTTGTCATTTTTGGTGCCACTATTTATATTGCTAAGTATGACTTGTAAATGAAATAAATATCCATAGGCAAATATATTGACAACCTGTGAATGGAAAACACTTTGGGTTCCACATGTAAATGATAAAATATGTTTCAATTAGCAGTTGATCTATTATAAGTCTTGTATTATTGGAAAAAATATCAGAAAATTGTAACAAACCATAATTTAGCAAAGGGTTAAAATATTTTTTCAATTGTTTTCAGTTGTATTTTATTGTTTTGGGAACTTGCTACCTTAAATGAAAATCCCTAAAAAATGAATAATTTAAGTGATTCAAAAATTGAGCCACATTTTTCAAGATAATTATGAATTTTTGTTATTGGATAGTGATTTCCATAATTTCAATATCTAGATCTCATTAGTACTGTATACAAGGCATGGTATGCAGGTTAGTAAAATTTGCACTAATTGCACCCAAGCAAATGTTTACAATATTAATATGGGATCGTTCGCAAATTACATCAGCTAAAATTTGGCTTTTTTTGCTGACATGCACATGTCAGCTGTATAATCGAACACTCATTTTTTAATATATATCCTATGGTACCTATGCTATAAATATTTCATGCTGGACCTTCACATTTGTAGGCTTTTGGTATTGTTCATTTTTTATCCATATTCAATCAGTGTTCATTCTAGGCTGTGGCCAGAATTGACACGCTGTGGCAGCCATAAAACCGGGTCATGTGTCCTATAAATCAATATATTATCTTACTGCATTATCCAAATTCTTTCACTTCTACTTTTCACAAATTATATCAGTCTTCCACTTTTTTCGCAAAGTTATATCAATCTTCTCATGTAAAAAAGCCTTACAGGAATTTCTTCTTTTTAATGCATAATTTTTAATTCATAATGCAATCTCAAATGGTTCTATAGTGTATATCAGTATTTCATCATTAGCTGAGGATGCTTTTTATAAACATGAAATATATTCTTTATATTCTTTCTATGGTACTATTAAACTGATATTAAGTGGTATATTTTTTAATAAATCTGTTTTAGAGGTAATTTATACTTGTTTAATTATAGATAAGCATGATCTGGAATATCTCTGACTGATAAAATATTTCAATCGTCTTTAAAAAGCTGAAAGCTGACGTCAAACAGTGCCGAACACCAACCCTGTCAACTTTCGTCAGACATTCATGACCCCTCCGGGCCCCGATAGCTGACGTAATTTGTGAGCAATCCCTATGTATATTTCAAACCATGTCATATCATTAGATACGATCATGGAGTTGCTTGAAAAAGGGAAATTCTAAAACCTGGCTATTAATACAGAAAATCGAATTTTAGTAAATACTAAAATACTCTTTACTGTGCCATCAACAGTGGCCACAGTACCACTACTGATTCTGGTTCCATGAACGGAACTGTGTGACACGAGCCTAACAGACTAACACACTCACCTGTGTACTGGACGTTCGTCTGTAACAGCCACTGTGGAGAATACAGCTTCTGGTAGACACTCTGTACAGGAAAAAACAAGGTGAAATGTCAAAATGCAAAGGGAAGGAATTCGATGTCTCTGATTAGAGAAACATTTCAGTAAGATTATACATGTATATTAAAGTGGAGCATGAAACTCTGTCCATAACTGTAAGGTATCCCTATTACATGTAGTGAGGTGTCCTCATAGGAGAAAGATATATATCAACACCATAATGCAGCCTGAGAATGAAAAGAGACAACAGGCACTAACACACTCACCTGTGTACTGGACGTTCGTTTGTAGACTGTGGAGAATACAGCTTCTGGTAGACACTCTCTACAGGAAAAATAAGGGTAAAACATCTCAATTAGGGACAATATTAGGAGAAACATTGTATGTAACAGAGGATCATGAAAGTGTGTCCCTATTAGTGAGGTGTCCTATTAGTGAGTGGTCCTATTAGTGAGGTGGTCCTATTAGTGAGGTGGTCCTATTAGTGAGGTAGTCCTATTAGTGCAGAGATGCTACCAGCTTTTTTTCAAAAAGGGGGTGGATCCCCCCCTGTGCTAAAAAGGGGTTGATTTTGCCAAAAATGGGGGTGGGGGGGTTGCAGTCACTGCTTTTCACTTGAAACGTTATTCACCGTCGGGGGTTTCCTCGTGGAGAAAAAAATACAATCCACCTCTCAAGTTTTTCATCAGAACTTTTTCACATTTATAGTACACATTCAGAACATGGTCTAGTTCCTTATTTTCACCATTATAAATAGATACATACTGCATCACATTTGATTTTGACCATTTCGAGTTATTGCCGATTGAATTGACAGCTTCTGTGAGGGACTTAAATGTTGTAATATCAGTAGTAATTTTAATTGCAGCTACGTTTTATTGAAGATACTCAAGAAACACAGCATGAACCAACCATATTTCATACTATTATATTTCTACTTACAATATTACAGACCCAAAAGTGTTCAAACTTTGATTTCTTTGTCTGCGTGGACTTTTGACAACTAGTCATCAACCCTCAGTCATCAATCGTTTTTTGTAGGTAATATTACATATCCGACATCCACTATTATTGTGTAGTTTGCCAAATGCCTTATTTGTGTTTCGGCATGCAAGATAAAATCAGATAAACCTTAGGAGAAGAGTAATATAACATTTTCCAACAAAATATTACAAATTCGTCTTGCATTATGCATAAACTCACCTGACAGCTGTGCACTATTCGATTGATCAATTAATTCATGGCGCCGGCAATATACATTTTCAGAAAAACCAATCCCCCACCACATTTAAAAAAATCTAGTGAAAGCCTTTTCTCGCACGTACCACATTGCTGAATCGCGGCATTTATCAAGGCTAATTTCGTTCAGTCTCGTTTTCATTCACAGGTAAAAATGGCGACCAAAACATATGATGAACTGACAGCGAACTGATTACAAAAATATTAGCAAATGCTCACGCATATGCTAAGATGCTAAGTGAAACATTTTTAGCAACATCAGAATATAACTTGAGAATGAAAAGACCTCCCTAATATTGAGAAGGTGTCATCGTTGATGGTGTACTAAAAGTACAGAAAAATAAATGGAAGAAAGCTGTCATTATCATGAACCAGAAGGGTGGAAATGAAACTATTAATTGATTAAATTTTAAGTAGGTGTGATAACAAAATTTCACAATGGACAGTGGACACTACTAGTTTCAAACTACAACACATTGAGCCATTTCTACTCATGGTGTAACTCACTGTTGCAAGTCTAATTTAAACTATTACAACCATTCATCACCCCTTAATGATGCAAATCTAACTACACAAACACTAGCACATGTAACTACAAATCAAAGCAAGTAGAAATCTACGATAATAGCATAGCAAACATATATTGGGACATCATTGTCCAAGTAAACATGGCTGCAATGCCATTTAACTAGTCAGCCTAATTAACCATCATAAACCTACACTACCAACATTAACACAGTGTAAAACTGACACAAGTACATTTGTAAATGGAATGGATCTTTCATCAAAACATTTTATCAATATATACATTATGAAGTCTAGTATTACCATGTAATTTAGGTTTATCATTCAATTCGCAATTAGAAGCTATTGAAAAACTGCTGGTTATAGGTGGTGTAAAACCTACAGATAGGTAATGTAAAAAAATCACCAAATGCCACCTGTTAGTCACACATGATCAACACCAACTGAAAACTACTCCACAGTGTGATAATTGAAATGGGTAGGGTAGCGTTAGGTCAGAGTGAGGTGAACCTTCAAACAGGCGTTTGAACAAAGTTACTTATTTACATTAGCCACCACCTTTTACAAAAAGGACAGCTAGGAATAACTGCTAACTCTCGTCCACACAGTACTAACCTTTAATAGTTAATACTCCCACAACAAGAGTAAAATATGTTTCTACTCACCTCCGTTAGAACTGCACCTCTACTCAGCACAACATTACGATGAATTCTGTTCTGTCTATAGCTGTGTCTGGCTGTAACCAAAAAACAAAGTATGCAGATAAAAACAGAGTGCACATAAATAAACTAGCCTCAATAGCGTGAGCATACTTGCTACAGGCAACTGTTTAAACGCACACAATAAAGGCTGATGATGAATCATGGCCCAATCTGGGGATTTCCATTGGTTATAAATAACTATGACTTAAATAATTGGTTATAAGAGATTTGTAACTTAAACAAAAGGTTGTCTCTCTCCACCAGAGGCGAATGATTTAATTTTTGACATTATTGTTGAACTGAATACATAATACATGTACATGTATAACAATTTTCACGTAATTACTAGTATGTTTATTGCAATTAAACATAAAGAATGTTTGAAGATTGCCACCTCATTCCAGTGCTTTAAGGTCAATGTACCGAGCTACAGGACTCTAATAAGTCTAATAACTTATTCTATAATGTTTGTCGAATTTCGTTTCAAGTAGTACAAAGTTAACAGATAGAATTTCAATCATCAATAATACTGTGTATGCCAGTCCGCAACTCGTATTTAATGTAATTACATATGATTTTGAAATGCTAAGTAAGCTCGTGATCCTGCATATTAGACACTTTTATACAAAATATACTAAATTGATACACTTTATGTACAAAATGCATTCCATAATAGTGTACAATAGATGGGAATGACGTGCTAAGAAGGGTCAAGGTCAGGGAACGATCTCTGAGTTATGATATAATTTATTTTAATGATAAAAACCAATGAGAAGCAAGTATTGTGTGCAAATAACCATTATAACTGAGGAAGCTCTGATGGAGCGAAAATTTGTATTTAATAAGTATTTCGTACCCTTTTGACTTTATCTAAACTTGTATTATATTTTATTATGGTACAAGCAGCACCTAGAACATTTTGTAACCTATATTGCTCAAGGAATTCAAATAAAAAAATAAAGTCTTATGGTCATAGAGCCTTTACATTTTAGAAAGTGCTATTCTGAGACCAAATAACGGGAAGTTCATAATGTTATCTCGCGTCGGTCCATTTTTAAAACAAACGACAAAGAGCGTAATTCATAACGCAACCCTTAAAATCCTTAAAATATCATTACCCGAACCCTACTGTGACTACACTGTTGTCCTTGTCATTTGCTATTTTTAAATGAATGGGGGTTGAATCTAAATGGCCCACTGACCAAAACCTTGATGTTCTCTTAACACCAGCCTTTCTACAAACGCATTCTTTGTTTTCACGTGTGACATCTATATCTACAAATGGTATGATTTTCATAGTGATAAATCCCTCTACAACTCAATTCTCTATTTCTCCATAACTCATGAACTGGCTTCAAATTCTCATACTTTTACTACTGACATCTTATATAGTATGATGTGCATAACGAGAACTCGTGCTGTTATTGATTTCATATACAGGTGGACTTTTTTTAATCACAAAAGCTAATGTCTTGAAGTTATGGCTAACTCAACATAACAACTGATTCCCTTCATAATGAACTACGCTATGAATATCAACGCTAATGTGGTTCATACTGTTGTAATTCAAGGCTTAGTCTCACACCTTTCATTTTACACCAGGTCATTGGCACACTTGTCACAAAACTACACAATCTTTTAAACCCAGTGACCTGCACCTAATCAATGGATGGGTACCATGGTGTCATTTCAAATACTATGTAAGAATATGTTGGCGTTCAGAGGAAAATGCAGCAAACCTCTCTATCAAGACCGGGAACTGATCACAAGTAGTCTCAGTGCAGTGGTGATCTCTTTATGCAGGTTTGCAATGTCTCTTGCTTTATAAAGGTTTTGGCCGACTATAAATGGTCTCATTACAGAGGTGGTCTATTTATAGAGGTGGCTTCAGTTGGATGTTGTACTGTAGCTGTAGTCACGTTCACTGGAATGTTTACCTGTGTCACCTGCACAAGGCGTCTCCTTAAATAACACCAATTATCATTTGGGCTTATAAAAGCCTTTACGGTGTACTGTTTGCCATCATTAGCAGTATCTGCCGACCAAGTTGCAGCTAATATAGTCTAAAATCATGCTAAAACGTGGCTGAGGAGCCGTTATCAACCGCCATCATTTCACTGGTTACATGGGACTTGTGTTATTCAACTGTCTGCAATTTACTATGGCCAATTTGATAGCCCGCTAGCATTCATACTTATTACACTGGTAACATGGGACGTGTTGTGTTATTCAACTGTGTGCAAGTCGCTGTTCTCTTAATAAGTACTGTGGAAAGTCTAGTAGTAATTATCTATCAGAAATTAAACCCTTAAGCATTTTTTAGCAATGGTACAATTCACTATTGCAAGTCTGTCAATCTATTACAACCATTCAGAAGAACTACCCTTCATTGGGGCAAGTCTAACTACAAAAACACTGCCAAGTGTAACTAACAATTAAAATTAAATACAAATCTTACAAAAATGTTAAATGCTACATTTAATTTAGTGTTGTGCTATATCTAGATTTGTCTGTGTCATTGAAAAACCAAGGACACAGAACACTCCCCCTGTAGTAATAACTCCTGCCTAAACAGTACACCTTTATCAAATGTAGTCACTTATCTTTCTTTCTCTCTCTTTTCTATGGCAATACAAAAAGACAACAAGAACCTACTCACCTAAACTAGAACTATACTTCTTTATTCAGCGTAATAATTATGAATAGTGGATTCTGTTCTCTGTATCCTGTCTTTATATGCGTCTGTGTGTTATGTAACCAAATGTAAAATGCAAAGTATGCACATAAAAACAGAGGTATATAAATAACCCAGTCTCAGTAGCGTGAACAGTGCACAGGCCGCTAGTTTAAAAGAAACAACAAAAGGCTAATATCGATGAATCATGGCTGTAGGGATTTTCATGTGGGTATAAATATCATAAATATCATATGACTTAAAGTTTTTTTTAAAAATTTCCCTTTTCCCTTTTTATTGGGTGGAGGGAATTTTTTAAAAAAAAAAAAAACAAATTGGAAATTTTTAAAAAACCCCCCCCCGGGGGGGGGTTTTTAAAAAAATTTTTAAAAAATTTTTAAAAACCCCCTTTTTAAAATTTTTTTAAAATTTTTAAAAAGGGGGGTTTTTTTCCCAAAAAAAAAAAATTTTTTTTTCCCCCCTTTTTTTAAAAAAATTTTAAAAAAATTTTTTTTAAAATTTTTTGGGGGGGGGGGGGGGGTTTAAAGCCCAATTTAACCAAACCCTTCCCCCCTTTCCCGGAAAACCTTTTTAAAAAATTTTTTTTTTTTTTTTTTTTAACCCCCAAAAAAAAACCCCCCAAAAAAAATTTTTTTTTTTTTCCCGGAAAAACCCCAAATTTTAAAAAACCCCCTTTTTTTAAAAAAAAAACCCCCCTTTTTTTCCAAATTCCAAAAAACCCCAAATTTTAAAAAAAAAAAAAAAAATTTTTTTTTAATTTTTTAAAATTTTTTTCCCCCCCTTTTTTAAAAAACCCCCCCCAAAATTTTTCCCGGGGGGCCCCTTTAAAAAAAAAACTGAAAAAAATTTTTTTTTAAAAAATTTTTAAAATTTTAAAAATTTTTTTTAAAAAATTTTTCTTTTTTCCCCCTTTTTTTGTTGGGGCAACCCAAA
>CM032663.1:5315057-5333360 GCA_019095985.1 Streblospio benedicti
CTAGCTCACCCAAATTGACTTAACCAGAAAAGATCTAACATGACATATATTATCACACTAACTGTGGTTCTACTGAAGCATGTTTTATTTACAGTGGTATTTTTGTGACAATTTACAGTGTTACACTTTACAGTGCAACCTCTCTATTAGGACCACACATGGGACTGGCATTGACTGGTCTCAATAGAAAGGTGGTCTCATTATGGAGGCTTATACACTATTTATGCTTAATGGTTGAGACCATGAGAAACGGTCTTATTACAGAGGTGGTCTGTTCGATTGAGTGTCTTACTTAAATTGAGCATGCTGACGTTCCCTGAATTTTAAATATCAGGTCAATTCCAGTAAAAATTCTACTCTAGTCCATACAATGATTAGTGTATCACCATTCTATCATGACTACTTAAAAATCCATTTTATTTTAAAAATAAATCATATTATAACATTCAACATTCAAGGTTATTTCGTTTGTTTTAAGTGTGCCGAGACGTCAATTCATAGTTTTGTTTTTTTATAGAGGACATTTTAGTCTAAACTGTTCTCTGTACATCATGAACATCCCTTTACTACGTTAGAAATGGCTGTATTGATATTGTAAGGAATTTTAGACTACACTGGTTTTTTGCTGCCTGTTTTCCATTGCAAAAATTCAGCTGGTTGGAAATTGACCATTTTTCAATGGGTTATTGGCGGTGATTTTTGCACGGAATGATAGAATGACACTTTTGGAACTCTGCCAGCAGTCAAAATGCAGAAAATGTTCTCACACTAACTATGCTTAGCAGGGTTTTTTCTGCTACTAAAACCATTTTAAATTAGCACCTAAGAGATTTTTGGAACACTGCCAGCAGTCAAAATACATAAAATATTCTCACACTAACTATGCTCAGTTGCTTGAGTTTTCCTACTTCTAAATGAGTATTTTAAGTTAGAATGTTTCATTGGTATGTTCAAAAAACATGTACACCAACATGACATTAAAGCCTTTCATGGTAGATATGTTCTTGGTCTAATTCATTAATGCATGCATATGACATTTTATATCAGATACAACCAGAAGGATACAACTGATGCAACAGCCAATAGTGACATGGTTTGTTCTGTAAATGTAAATGTGTTTGTTTAAAGTAATCATGACTTTTACATATTTACACCAGGTCATTGGCATCCTTGTCACACTATACAACTCCCCGGGGAGCATACAGCACACAAACCGTGCAGAAGTGCTAATCAGTTTTCCTGCGTTCACTCGCCTGACCTGTACCTATTTAACGTGTAGGTACCACGGAGCAGTGTGCAACCTGTTAGAGGTAGGTTTGCTCAACACCCACCATCAAATGCATGAATTTGAATGGTTTCATATCAGATTGGGTCACGAGTCCAACTCCCTATCCACTCGGCCACAGAAGCACATGTTCTGGCTATAATCATGTCATTTCACTTGACGAGTGACTTCAGATTATATCAGATACAGTACACCCATGGTGAGGAGCAACTCTTCTGTGTCATTTAATGTTAAACTACATTAGAACTTCCATTCAATACCACCTCCAATCAAACCAATTCTATAAGATCATTTTTCATGCTCCCTAACCTTCATAAAGCTACGAAAATGTACCTCTTTTGAGAGACCACCTCTCTATTGAGACCACTTATAACCAGTCTCCCAGGTTAGTATTTTTATTGTATTCATCGACGAACGTCAATATATGGACATTATGCACACTATCATAGGAAATTAATTCATAGAAAATGCTATTCGAATATGTTGCATCAAGTCACATTTGGTCTTATATACGAGTTTCACTGCAGCATTGTACCATGCATGTGGAGTGTTTGATAACAGTAGCAGAATGTTTGCTTAGAGATCGGCTTAACTGTGTGATGAAATGTTCTTGCATTTATCTTACTAAATACAGATTTATATGAATACATTCCGCATTATTAATAAAATGTATTGACACATATCTTAATATGTAATACACAATGTATGTGAAGGACATAGTTAGGGAGCCATTAATACACATACAGGGTAGAATTTGGGTCTTTTTTAAAGAAGAGACAATAAGATGGATCTTTTACACTATTAGAAAAACAAACTTTTCTTCAAATATTCCACACCATTTTCATTCACAATTGGATCTAAAAGTGGTTACCATTGTAAACTGACAAACCAGCATCGCAGGTGTGATGATGTGACCTGTAGAGGGGTAACAACCCACATCGATGGAAGGACAGATGCAATAATGTAGGTAACTAAAATTTACCGCTGCAGTTCACCTTATGAAATCGGGAGCATGGTTTAACATGGTTTGTCACTTTTGGCGCCACCACTTATAATGCTAAGTATGAACGACTTTTAAATGAAATGAATATCCATAGGCAAATCCATTGACAACCTGTGGATGGAAAACACACGAGACTCCGCATGCAAATGACAAAATGGGTTTCCATCAGTGGTTCATCTTTTTTAAGTCCTAAAGTATTAAAAAATGTCATAAAATTTTAATGAACCAGTAAATTCTCCAAATAAGTTGAGAAAGACATAGTGTGGCAAGGATGCCAATGACCTGGTGTAGATGTAAATTTACAAGTTGGCATAATAAACAAAGTAGTAATTTGTCAATATTTTTGTTTTGTTTTGCAAGATTCAAAACCACTTTTTATTGTGCCTTTATAACCTGGCTACAATACCACTACTGATAACTGAACTGTGTGAACAAACTAACACACTCACCTGTGTACTGGACGTTCGTCTGTAACGACCACTGTGGAGAATACAGCTTCTGGTAGACGCCCTGTACCGGAAAAATAAAAACATAATATACACACATTTGTTTCATCAGTATTGTCATAACTCATACAATAATGTATTTTAGCCATTTTTCTTTCCACACTTTCTGACAAGTATCATGTCTAAAGTACTAAAAGGGCCCTTTAAAGCACAACAGTAACGGTACACTACTTAGTTCATCAATAAACGAAATAACATTAAGGGCTTGTCAAACGACACTACATCCAAAACATGTCCAAAATGTCACAAAAACTTTGGAGACAAGATTTTGAATGATACTGTCAATTTGAAGACGTGCTACAGTCAATTTACGCATGTGGCAAGATGTTATTTCCGAGAGGTGCCGGACGTGGTAACACGTACTGTTCTGCTCAACGTTTTATCCCACTCATAAACACAGATGGTAGACGTTATAGAGACGTGAAACACGTGAAGCACAGGCGTATAATCCTGCTACAGCAATGACCAATACGTTGAAGGAAGCAACAAGACGTTACTTCAGAGAAGGTTATATGAAATAAAACGCCAAACGACACTATTTACAGCAGCCGCAGCTGTTTCGTCTGCATTTGTAATTTTTTGTATACGTTTCAGATACGGTGAATCCAGTTCCAATGTATAGAATACACAAATCGTTACGTCACTGCATTACTGCCACTTTAAAAATATTGCAAACACTCAATGCTTAATCAACACTCGTTCCAAGAGACAGGCGTCAAATTTACAATACTGCTCAGGTATTTATTATATCACTCTGTTATAAAAATCTTATGAGAACCCTTGAAACCGTTCATAAATCTATCAGTTGTAAATACCTGTTGTGGATTATGTATTCTTTAGCTTATTCGTATCAGGACGACCACTTCCACCAAATTCACATACCGTTTTGGTTTAGCCGTAAAATTGTGTGTGACGGGCCCTTTACAATACAAGTAGAATACCGTCGACCCTATATTACTTATATTAAAGTGTGTGTGTGGGGGGGGGGGGGGTCAGAAGGTTTTTTTAGACGCCACCATTATGAACTCCTGACCCCCTGCGGTCTGAAAGGTTCATTATTTCCCAGAGAAAATTTCGTTAACAATATCAATTAATATGGAATAAAAAATAAGACTTGAAGTTTTTTGTATTTGATTGTATATTTCAATTGGTTTCCACCGACGCCCATGTCCAATGTACCCACCATATGAGCAGGTTTCTATAGGATGCCATAAAAATCGTTGGGAATATTTGACCCCCACCCCCACCCCACCCACACCCCGTAAAAGGTCTATAAATAAAAGCATTTGACCCTCCCATATTCTATCGATTCAAACTTTTGATTCCTTCTGAACGGTGTTGCACAATTTTGATCTCTATATGAGCATCTTTCATGTCTACAAAAAATTCATTGACCAAGTTTTGAAGGCTAGTATCGAGTTTGATTGAATACTTAGTGGGCGAAAAGGGATTCTATCGTAAAGGTAAACCAGTTGGCTTTACACAATGTATACATTGTGGTACGTTTGGTCAATGCTAATTGCTGTATTCTGAGATTTATGAAGGAAGGTCGCTGATTTACTTTCACAAAAGTCATGAAAATTGTTTTTCATTTATTGTTCTGATCATAAACAAAGGCATGCCGTGTGTTTTGCGAACGTGTGTTTGTGCCACTTTTACCTGTAAAATTGACAAATTCAAAACAGCCTTATTATGATTACATCTATTGCCACAAACACACGCACATCATTTATTTTATACAGACATCGTACATGCTGCGTGGAAGCGAGAGCCTCAAAATGACCACCAGTACAACGGAAGAACACACTGACAGGGTGCAGGTGACGAAAAACAGCCGAATCACACTCCAACAGTTAGCAAAGGCGTAATGATTCATATTGACTGCTTATAATATGGAACTATGATGAATGCGGAGTATTAGGCTCATTTATAGAAACGTGCGCATCAATCCAGCAGGGCATTTTACTCCATCAAGACAATGCACCAGTTCACACAAGCCAAGTTGCAATGCCTCGTGAGTGTTGCTACTAATTACTCCACCTAGTGAATTCTATCTATTTCCTAGATTGAAGAATACCTCCATGGACTGAGATTTTACGATGATGATGATAAAGAGCTGACTGCTTCTGCAGAGGCTTGGTTAGAAAACCCAAGCGTTCTATCCTGCTGGCATAAGCGACGGGTATAAAGGTGGAATACGTGTATGGAGTTAGAAGGAAATTATGTTGTGAAAAAAGTTTAAACAACCCAAAATCTTATTGTTTCTATACACACATTTTGACAGCTCCTTGTATCTAAAGTGACACAGGAACCTTTTGGAGCGTCCTACAAGTGGAAACACGGATAGGACACTTATTTTCAGACCCACTGTGGGGCCATATACCACTATACACTGATCATTCAACATATGCAACAAACGCTGTGAGCAAATAAGATAACATGAGACAGACCCTCGCCTCGCCACCAACACATAGAGATAAACTCTCAACATGTGTCGCCTCTTCAGGACAAGTGCTCACACATGTGACTTCCTCTGAAGTGTGTCCTGTATTTTCATGACCACCACCCACCCCTCACAGACAAAACAAAAGATCGAGTGTTGTGTCCATATCTCCTCTTCCACCTGTAGTTTCTACAACTTTACCCCCAATAAGAAAGGTTGAGCTTTTCAGCCCACACGACAACCACAAATGATTTATAATATATATTTATATTATCACCATTCCTTGACAAATGGCAGACTCTATATTCATATTACGTTTCACTATCTTCATCTGTGTCAATAGAGTGGTAGAAAAGCAGACGGGGACACAGATTACAACGGTATGGGGTGAGCCTAACCAGCTCACAACTCACTATTTGTTCGTTCATTCGCAGTTGGTTGATTAATTATCCTGGTAAAATCCTGCATGTAACTACTATTGTAGTGTTATTCTATTGTTATTTATGTTATTTTATCATGTTCAAGATAACCAATTTTGCAGATAACCACCTGGTATAAGTGCTCACAATGTAGTTGAAGGGAAATGAACCTAACCTCAAAATGACAGACTCAGGTTCAACTGTATTTTGAACTGATTTAACAAAATGTAATAAAAATTGTCTACCCCATCAACCCCATCAACTAGCTTTACTCTATGTACACCTAACTCTAGAGTTTAGCAATTAGAAAGTTGTCAAAAGCAATCACCGCAATAGCAAAACTAGATACATTAGATCAATTATGACCACCTCTGTTAAGAGACCACCTCTTTAATACTACCATGTTACACGGCCCCGCGCATTTATAAAACGACCAACCTAATCCTATATAGAGAGACCACTTTGCTATTGAGACCACTTGATGACACTGCCCTAGATGGTCTTAATAAAGGTTCTACCCTCGGGGTTTTACCATACAGTTTCAAATTGTAAGCACAGAAACCCCCTCTGCACAGAATCAGTAGACGTCATCAGTGCTAGTGGCACTTTTCTGAGCAGTCTTTGTTCCATTGCTCCACTGTGTAACTATGACGTCATTTCCTTCTTCCACATACAGTGTAAACAACAGTACAGTGTAAACAACCTATATACAGTGACCACCTCTATGATACAATGATTCACTTCTTACTGTCTGACGCCTCCATAAACAGATCGCCCAGAACCTTCAGAAAGAGACCATCTATTTATCAGAACCAACTATTCATACTCATCTATTTTGATCTTATCATTCATTCCATTGGCAGTGTTTAAGAGATTGCCGTCAACTGACAATACCAACTATCTGTCAAGACCACTTGATGACAGTTGCTTGAGTTTCTTTACTAAGTAAACATATTGCCTGAACTGTATGTTTTACTGTATGTATATTTCAAACATTACATCCTCTTCCACCCACCCCAACAAATGAACAAAATACAATAGATCTGAGTCAAAACACGACAAAAAATGCTGCGAAGTGGTTATATGTTATACATTTAAGAACACTGTGATTTTTAGATACAAAGTGTAAGAGACTTACTTGTTGTAGCAGTGATGACAAAGTGACTTTGTCTCTGTAAACACTTATCTAACTAGACATTTTTCATAAAGGATTAAAAAAGCTGTACACTTTTGCACATTTGGTGTTCAACCAATCAGTGCCCGCGAAAAGTACCAGCATATTCATGAAGTGTGTCTAATTGTATTATAATAGGGGTCAACATTGAAATGATGCTCCTCCCACTCCTTATTAGGCATGCTGTTAAACAGAAGCATGTGGTGCTCAGAGTATGATTGTAAACATGATACATGTGATAGTTATGAATTGACATTCATAGTAGTCTGATGCAGTAAATTATAGTAATAATATATATACAAAGTTCATCTCGACAGTTTCGACAACTGCTGTTGCCATTTTCAAAATCTCTGCGCAAGTCAAAGTCACTCTGCACTCGAGTGAAGGAACACATGAACGATATTGATCAGAACACTAAAGGATCATTCACTAGAACACCCAGTAAAGAATCCCTCACCCAAATCAGCAAGAGTGCTATTACAGATCATGTTGAGCAGAACAATCATGAGATAGACTGGGAGGAAGTGAGTGTGTTGGACAGAGAGAATGACTGGAGGACAAGAACCATCAAGGAAGCGATCAAGATATTAGGACAGAAACAGGTCATGAACAGGAACGAGGGGGTCTTTCAACTCTCTCATGGGTACAATCCGATTGTTGTCATAGGAAGTCGTGCAGAGTGACCTTGACATGCGCAGAGAGATTTTGAAAATGGCAACAGCAACTGTCGAAACTGTCAATTAATGTAAAATATCTTCAAATGCTAGTATGACCACATCTGTGGTATGACGATGGAAGAAAATATGACTAGCAAAGGAAGGAAGCTGTTACATAAAGTAGAATATATGAACAGCATATTTCATTATTTTAAATTGTATTTCTACCCTATTCATATGCAGAAAAAGGTGCATATCTGTGTCATTTTGACTTATGGAAAATGATATATTGTTTTTATCTCCCCGGCCAATGAAGCCAATCATTATATCTATCAGCTTGTCACGACTTGCTGATTGAATTTGCTAGCTATTTGTCTGCAATCATAAAAGTGTTTGTCATACAATATTGTAAAATGCAAATGCGATACCTGCTATGCACTCAAACTTTATATAACCCGTTAACAGCAAAAAGAAATCACCCGATGTTTAAAGACATGAATACATTCCATACAACACTTTACTATCTTTGAAATCCTCTACACATGTAAGTACTAAACATGGTCTATTTCTGAATATAATGAATAGTTTAGGAGACTCATTGATAGAGGTAATCATCTAATTACTTATAATTCTGTTAGAAATACTGCATTTGTGGGGCCATTTGTTGCAACTATGACTTCAAAATTTAATACAATGTCATATTTGTAGCATATTCCAGTTTATTATTTAATTCACACTTCGTAAATGTTTTGCAATATATACTGAAGTTCATGACAAAGCTCCCTGAACAAGTTCTTTACTGTTTATGAAATTCGATAAACAATTGAATAGTACGTAAAAAAAAAAATGCAAAATGGATGCCATGAATTGCATTCACCAGTTCTATGTTGTGATGATTTGCGACTTGATAAGATGAGTGGCATCCTTGTTCACACTATATAGAGAACGTGTTTGTGATACGTTGTAAAATGTAAATTCTAATCCCCACATGAAGCCTCCTTCAAGTAGGGGCAACCAGGATCTTCAACAGCCGCTCAACAACTTTTCTGTTCCGGGAATTGAGACTTCTTCACGTACAAATGTGCAAAATGTGTTCAAGCCAGTTCATTTTCTAATAGGTGTGGTCTTCATTATTTTATTAAAGTGTAGAAATGTAAAATGTAAATTGCATGAACCATTTCCAGTTTTACAGTAATGGCGTGTTCACACCATCATTGAATTGAAATGACATATAACATTGAATTGAAAGTAAAACAGATGTAATGGCAATGTATCAGGGTTTTTATTGTGCAGACAACTTAAAGCTATGTTGTAAAAGTAAAGCCCCTAAAAATACCAAATATAAACTATTATATTAACATATTTTTTATAATTGTTTGGGGTATATTAGAAATAGATTAGAAATATCAGAAATAAATACAATAAAATGTTATTGGGGACATTAACGTAAGAAATTGCTCATGTCACAATTATGACATCCCCACCTAGATTGTCCAGATTAAATTAAATCAATGCTTTAATATGATGAGTTAGAGAGAGAAAAAGACGGCACTGTTTTATCACCCCCAACCCCCCCCATTAGAGTGGCTGTTGGCACCACGCGGCATGGCGATGTCCGCAAAAATTTGAAAAAAATCAACCCGGAGGGGGGGGGGCAGTGCGTCTGAAATTGTGCATTTTTACGCGCCAAGCCCACGCCGCGAGGAAAAAATCGGCGGCTACTTCTCTGAAAAAGTCGGCATATAGCGGCTAAGCCAGTACTGCGCTGCGCGGGAATTATCAATTGGTATTGATTGAAATTCCCTTTGATCTTGCCGGTTTTCATGGTACCGTTGTGCTCCAAACAGCATGAAATGAGTGTTGTCGGTATGAAATCCGTGCTGCTCTATGCTGCGCGGTGCCAGTAGCAGTGCCGCACGTGCAAAAAAATTGTGGACCTAGTGATGGATTTTCATGCCGTTTCCCCGCCGATTGCTTGTGTAGCGGTACCCCAAACGGCATATCTGATACTGTCATGGGTGGCGCTGTTTATCTCTGGGTGGGGGGTACTCCACATGTGGACACGGGATCACTTTTTTAGCGACCCGGCATGACTTTTGGGACCCTCACGGCATGAGAACCCGCACTTTTTAAATTTTTTGGGTCATGCCGGCCGCCACCCTGGGATACTGCACGGTATATTATGGTGCTGGCGGGGGGGGGGGGGGTAATCAGTAGGGACAACTAAATCTTGACGCCTTTGCTAGCCCTTATGCTGCGGCTGGTATTGAGTTTACAATTTGCCATTGGGTGTCGCAAATAGTGATCTCTGTTGGTTATGTCATATGGGTCCATTACGTCTATTTGATGGCGTCCACATTGTTACCGCACTACAAGAGCCAGGTGCTCAAAGTCAGATTTTACTTTAAAAATGATGACCACTTTTTTCTCATGGACCACAATGGCCAGTACAGTAGAATCAGACCACCTCCATAATGAGACCACCTCTATAATGAGACCACCTCTATAATGAGACCACCTCTATAATGAGACCACCTCCATAATGAGACCACCTCTATAATGAGATAATGAGACCACCTCTATCATTTGGTGTAATCCCAAGTTTTTATACAATAATGCCAATACAGCAGAACCTCCTCATTAATAATACCATAGACCAGCATGCAGCGCCGTACAGAGACCACGTCTCTATTGAGACCACACAAGGACCGACCTCTCATGGTTTTGTAATGATTTCCCAATCTTGCTTATGAATTCAACTCTTTTGGTTTTGATATAGGGTTTCCTAATGTATTTGATCTTGACATTATATATATCCTGGTTTGTTATTGTCTGCATGTCACACTGCCAGTGGCAGCTTGGTAAATTGCAAATTGGGTTTGTAAGTTTGTAAAATAGTCACCACACACCATATACATATATTTCATATTGAGCACATTGGTCCATATTTGGGTATGTTATGGCGGACTTGGTACCAGTCTTTAGGCCACACATTTATAGCCAGAGAGCTCAATTTTGGTACATTAGAGCCTACGATCTAGACCACCTCTGTATTAGAAACATTCTTGGCAGACCAAGCCTTTCTAATGAGACCAACAAGAACCCTCATACGGAGATCATCTGTCTATTGAGGCCACGTGAAGCCTGATGGTTTTAATAAAAAGTTTCTATAGAATGTACATTCTCAATAACAGCTACAATTACATTGTACTTGGTAGTGGCCCTCTTTCGTATGTTTAAAAAGTGTGAATTTGCAAGTTTGGAATGCAACTTCCAATGAATTCTTTTGAAATCAAATTTGCCACATTGTCTATTGGTAGAGGCATTGCAAATAAATGTAGCATTGCTCACTGAACCATGAAAGATATTTTTGTAGGATTTGTTAAATTGGCCACTGAACCATAAAGGATATTTTTTAGAATATGTCTAATTGGTTACTGAACCATAAAGGATTTGTTGAATAATTACAACTACTTGCAAGTTGTTCAGTGATCCATAGAAAGAGTAAGCCAAACCTCTTATTCTGAACACGTTATAGGCATTACCAGTCTTATATGGACAATGCATTGATCAACTTAGATACAGCAAATGTTGACTGAATTCGTGCTGTTGTTTATTCTCCTTGCTCCCTAGGTGCGAGGCTGTTTGTTATGACAGCCTCGATCCGTGAACAAGGCAGCTGTTAGCTGTTGAAAATTTGGAAGTGATTGTATTATTTCTAATTTATTGTAGCTGTTTAAGTTTGCATTATGGACTGTCAAATCAAACAACCCATGCTGATAAATGGTCAGTGCTTGGATTATTACAATTATTGTGATTTTAAACCCTTATTACTTACAAATTAATCCAAACTTACACTGAATAACAATTACTTTAATATTCTAATATTCTATGTATTTTATACCAATTGTCATTGATGAAACACCAAGCAGCTAATTAAATGATGCTTATAAAACATTTGATTATTAGCCATCAAATAAAATATATTAGATAAATAAATAATAAATAGAATATATTACCCTTTAAATTCTGAAACGACCAAGATCAGTATAAATAAAATAGAATAGTAAATAAACAGATTTTTTACCATAAAAAATAAACAAACTATACATAGGCTAAAAAGAGATTTATTTGAATCCAAAACAAAAAATGAAAAATAAAAATATATAACATGTACAAACAGTAAATTATGCTTATAAAAGCATTTGGTTATTGGCCATCAAAAATAACATAGATAAATGATAAATGAAATATATTACCATTTAAAATCTGAAACGACCGAAATCAATACAAATAAAATTGAATAGTAAATAAACAGATTTATATTACCATGAAAAAATAAGCAAAGTACACATATGCTGCAAGTGGATTTATTTGAATGCAAAGCTAAAATTTATCCACCATGAAAATATAGAATAAAAAACATATGTACAAGCAGCAACTATGTCACTATACATAATGGATAAATCAGATTACAATTCATCATTGTGAAAAATAATATGACATCTAGAAATACTATATTTGTAAAGTCTATACGAAAACAATGATTTAAATACTTGCTTAACAAAATTTATAACATATATTCAATAATTAATCTGGCAGTGGTACACATTAAAAATCATAAGTACATTAGATATGCATGAATATAATATTACCAATGTTTTTCATAATAATATGTCATATTCAACAAGCTATGGTGATTTAAAGAAATTGAAAGACATCATAAATATTTATGTAACTATGTAGTATGTACACATTTGTAACTTCACAAAATTTTCACTCATTCATATTTTAACTCACTGTATTTTAGCATATTAAAATGTATTTTGACTAGCTTAATATGCATGTAGTTCATACATAAATAACACCAACAAAGAATCAAGCAGCAAATTGGATGGTTTGGTAGTTAATAGTATGGTAAACTGGAATATATTTCCTTGTAGAAACTTAAGACATAACAAGCATTGTATATAAATTTGAATAGAAAAATTGAAAAACTATGTACAACGAACGGTGCATTTTTCAAAATTCCAATGCACATATTCATACACTATGACATATAGAATAACAATATATGTACATGTTTTACATAATATTTCAAAAGCTTATTGAATTCGCAAAAAGAGCTGAAAAAATACATCAATGATACATTACAACAATATGACATGTAAACTTTATGTACTCTATAACTATATACTAACATATTACATCTAAAACACTGTATGGTATGATAAACGCAATATGACATCTAGAAAATATTCTGATTGTAAAGGCGACCAAATGAATAATGAAACACTTTCTTAAACATATATAATATATGCAATAATTGGTATGGTATACATGCACATCAACATGCTTAAATATTGAGCAAACATGAATTCACTTTGTCTTCCAGTAGTCTAAATCAAATTATTCACCGCTCACATACAAACATCACTTATGGAGTCAATAATCCATTATGAGGCACACACTGGCAGGATTGTACATTATTTACATACACAGAATGATACCAACATTGAGGCCTAAAATTGTAACTTTAACTACCAAAGCATGTCTTTTTTACAAATGCAAGTTAAACATAATATATATTTAACTCTACACATAAGTGGTTATCCTTGAATTGATAAAAAAACAGACTTGAATTAATGTAATAAATAATTCAGTCTCAAAATCACCGAACTAGATCATTGATGAATTTGTGTGTTAGGATACAAAATCTAATATGTGGAATAGAACCGTGATACTGTTGTGTTTTGAGTGAGAACACTGTCTTATAGGTAAACAGAACCTTATCATTAAATACAGTAGCACCTGAATATACTAAACTTTAGTATGTTTTTTGTTTATTTGAGTTGCCCTACAGGTGTCTACATGACACTGCTTCTACTTTTCACATTTTGTCAAATTATCATTATGTCTCAAACCACAAACATCATAATATACCTAACACAGCACCAGAAACAATCATTGCTGATAGTATGTGGAATATGAATTAGTTCTCTCAACACTACACATCTAAGTATGATGTCTTTGTAAATGTTAACACAGAGTTTTGTATATGAAATATTAATGTTCCAAAATGTCTTCAATCACCACTATCTCAAACCATCTGTATATCAATATACATAGCACCAGAAACATTCAATGCTGATACTCTGTGTAATAAGAATTAGTTCTCTCAACACTGCACCTTTAAGCATGATTTCTCTGCAAATGTAGCCACAGAGTTTTTGTTACAAAATATTAATGTTTCAGAGAATCTGAGATCTTCCTTCATGGAAATCTGCATCACGGTGGATCCTCTATATCTGGGACAGTGGAGAAGACCCGGATCATCTGTGCTGGGATGTGATCCGGAGAGCAGGTGCCCCTGGATCGCCTTCTGACATGGGATGTACCTGAAAATGGTGAAGATGAAGAAGATTTTCACATAGTCATATCAATATTAAACTTTGTCCCTTGGAACATTGATATATTTTGAAAACATGTAAACCTGAAGAAGTACAATTTGACAATGATATTTACATCATCTTCTTGACATAAAATTGTCTAAACTGGCTTGATCTCAAAGTACAACTTCAAACATACAAATACATATATTTACATGTAACCCTCTGGGTTTATCTCCATCTCCATTCTTATGTATAAATATATTAATATTTTCCTACACTCTGCCAGTGTACACTTATTGTTTGCTTTATTACCAGTTCATTTTATACTTGTTAAATATAAGTTATATGGAAGGTGAGGAATATCTAATTTTAACTCATGATAAAACTGATCATAAAATTTACACAATGAACACATTCAAGAATTTATTACCAGTTCATTTTATACTCTGTTATTTTGCAATAGTTTTCTTATATATTATATAGGGCTCACTTGTCGCTGATCATAAATCATCTTTCATCTTTAATATGTTCATTGTGTAGTCACTGGTACTGCATCCTAATGTATGTAAATAAGAGTATATGTTGGCGGGTTTTTATGTGAGATTTGAGATAGACATTTTAGAAGCAAGTCGCAGCTTCATAAATCAAATAAATTCATCAAAATCTTTATTTGATTTTAACACTTATAACACAATAGGCCATCAGGTCTTACATGCATATTAACTATTTATATGTATAAACTGACTTGATGTCATAGTACAGCTTCAAACGTGCAAATGCACAATCTAATGAGGCTAATCACTAACTCATAATTCTATTACTCAAAAACTCTTCAACCAAATGTTAGAAAGAACTGAATATGGGCCTATTTTACACACGTTAAGTAAGTTACATTTTCAAATTATTACACTTTGAATTCTATCTTACAATGTTGTTACTTTGGGTTATTATCATAAATAAGTTATATTGTAATCTCAGACCTCAGTTTTCTGCCACTTGTTTCTCTATACAACATTTTATTACAGGTGAAACTGATATTAACTGAAAACTAAAAGGGGCTTGGTATTTATCTCAGCCCAGGGTTATAGAGATAGGTGATGGGGGCTAAAAAGCTACTAGATCTGAAAATATGGGTGCATGTATGAAAAATATATATATGCAGTAGAAGCTCCAATTATGACCACCTCTATAGTGAGATCACCTCTATAGTAAAGACATTTCCAGGGTCTCAAGTCTTTGTAAAGAAACCACTGTGAGCCTTTATAAAGAGATCACCCATCTTTATTTAGACCATTTGAGAAGAGCCCTCGATTGGTTGCAAGAGACTTTCTTCTGTATTAGTAATTTTTTGATGAAGGGGAGAGATTTCAAAAGTTAATTATGAGCGGGAGCCTAAAATGCCGCCATAATGGTTGATTTTTTTCATAGTCTATGATCTAAATAATTAGTAATTATAGCTATAGGTGGGAGCCTAAAAAAAAAAATAAATGTTGAAATGTTAATGTTAATTGTAGGTGCAATCATTTCCTAACGACTTCATTTTTCCATACTCTATGATTTAAATGATTAATAATTTTTGTGGGGGTGCTGAAATATTAAAGCTAATTGTGGGCAGGGGTATGAAAATCATGACACAAGAGGTCATTTTTTCATACTCCCCGATCTAAAAAAGACACCACTTACTTCCACCATTGGAGAAGACAAGTCCAGTAGCTCCAGATGTGCTCCAGGGTTACATGTGTCCATGGCCAGGTGCAGGTGCCAGAGATCAGTTGCCATATCAGTGTGGTGGTTTGTATGTGAGTGGTGGGTGCATATTTCTGTGTGGTGATTGTGTGGGTTGTGTATATTTCTGTGTGGTGGATTGTGATGTTGTGTATTTATGTGTGTGGTGTTGTGATTGTGTGTGTGTATTTCTGTGTGTGTGGTTTGTGTGGGTGTGTGTATTTCTGTGTGATAGTTGTCTGGGTGTGTATATTTCTGTGTGGTGTGTGTTGTGTGGGTGTTATATCTGTATCATGATTTAGATTGATGATGTGTTGCTAATCATGTGGAAAATGTTGTGTTGTGTGTGGATGTGTGTGATGTGTGTGTGTGTGTGTGATAGTACCAACATAAACCCGGTGGTTGTAACATGGATGGTATATATTTTTGTGTTGTGGTTGTGTGAGATTATGAATATTTCTACGATGTGGGAACAGGAGGTACACATTGCTGTTTAATGGTTGTGAAATGATGCCAGGAGAAAGAAGTGCCAAATCTTTTTCAACAATCACAACAATGATGTCAAATGAGGCAGAGGAAAGTGAAAAATCACAACAGGTTTTACACTGTAATTATGGTTTCAACTACAGACAAAAACTACATCACTTTATAAACAAATCATTTGAGAAGCATGTTAGTATACTTATAGGACATGACCAGTATCATAGCAGTTTGAAATGATTCAAACGTTTCAGTTACAATCTCCATGTCAAAGTTCTGCTGGTTTCCGTTTTTCAGGCTGGGTCTGGGCAGCGTTTTTCAGGAAAGTGGGCATGTCCGTACCAGGCTGGAGGCGCCAGTGCAGCAACGAGGCGTAGTTAGCTCCACACCAGCCGTGTGTGCCGTACTTGTCGTTACGCAAAAGGTTCTCTCCGGGCAGCCAGAAATTCTGCAGGTACTGCCTCTTGTAAGATTCACTGAGCCGGCCGAACATCTCACGGGTGAATTTCACCACCTGGTCCACATGGGGTTCTGCTGCCGGGGGCTCGGGGTTCTCAGGAGACATGTATTCCTGGCACATCCAGAAGATGGTGGTCTTCATGTGGTAGCTGGTGATAAAGGATCCAGGGCCACCAAACCACTCGGACACTTCAGGACATAAGGTCTTGAGGATCTTGCCCAGCATGTAGGCATCCTTTAGGGCAGCAGGCATGGTACGAAACAAGTGCTGTTCACATTTCTCAAATGATATTCTGAAGAGGGTAGGCTCATCCTCTGCCTCTATCACCCACTTGGCTATCATCCTGCAGCCAAGTTGACTGAGGATGTTCCTTGGGAATGGATGATCACGACACCAGGGCGGGAACCAGTGAGGGATGTCAATGGCTGGCACAAGGTCAACATCCATGGGCATCCAGCAGTAGTTCTCATCATGGTAGATCAAGTCCAGGTGCCGGATGGTGACGTCATCAGGACAAACATCAGAGGAATGCACACGATAAAACATGGGGAAGTCCTTCAGAAATCCCTCATTGTTGAACACCTTTCTGGCATGGGTATAAGTGTGCATAAAAAACTCATCACGGCTCAAAAAGCCATCATCTGTTATTAGATGTTGAAGTGGCTTATCAATCTTAGACAGGTAGTCGTCTTTAACTTTAAGTTTTGCGAAGTCCACATATAACGTATGAGAATCCGGCAAGTTGAACATCTCAATAGGGAAGTTCTCTGGAAGCATTATATAGTCTCCCTCATTTGGCTCCATAGCTTTGGTGCCTTCACTCAAACTGCCCGCTAACACAGGAGTAAAAGCTGAAAGTGGGTCAATAGCTTTAGACATTTCTGTCATGAATGAGTCCAGATGTTTGATAGGGCCCTGGGCAATGGGAGAACTAGTTATATGGCCGTGATCTCTCAGCAGTTGTTCGCAGTATGCTACATCAAACTGGCTTTCTTCACCCCAGTTCATTAGGTCAGCTAGTGGCAGTGCTTTCTTTCCTTCTAACTTTTGAGGTTTTGCTGCATCATAAATCAATTTTGTGTGCTGCACAGATTCTGCATTGATAATCTCCTGGATTTGAGCAGATGTTCTATTCCAGTGAGCAAAGCTCATATAATCCCTAAAATGATCATTGGTTCCTAGTTGCAAAAAAGTATTGAATGAATCTGGGTTTTGAGTCAAATGGTGAAGTGGTGTTATGCTATTTTTGTCATTTGACAGCACATTGGCCCCTTTTTGAATGAGATACGTCATTGTATCAGACCTATCCAGAGACGAGGCCAAACTGAGCGCGGTCCTGCCACTTAAATCAGCACCATCCACAGGGACTCTATGATCAAGGATCCAGTCCATGATGTCATGTGAAGGTGGGAGGCCGGGCCGGGTGACAGCCGTGTGGAGGACGGACCTGCCCAGGACGTCCCTGCTGTCAGCCCGGGCACCGCGACTCACCAGCAGATCACACACACTGATGGCAGCGTGCTGGCAGGAGTAAAACAAGGCCGTGAAGCCTTTATGGTCAGCAGCATTAATGTCTGCTCCTGCGGAGAGAAACTTGTCTATGGTGTTTTCTAGTTTTGATTGAGAGATCTTTTTAGAATAATTGGCAACAAAGGCTGTTATTAAGAGAAAAAGTGGAGTTTCACCTCGTCGGTTTTTGCTGTTGATATTTGTAATCCTACCTAGGATTTGGTCAATAAAATCAAACCTATTCAAACTAC
>CM032663.1:5340646-5352704 GCA_019095985.1 Streblospio benedicti
AATGTTTGCTTAGAGATCGGCTTTAACTGTGTGATGAAATGTTCTTGCATTTATCTTACTAAATACAGATTTATATGAATACATTCCGCATTATTAAAAAATGTATTGACACATATCTTAATTCGTAATACACAATGTATGTGAAGGACATAGTGAGGGAGCCATTATTAGATATATAGAGTAGGATTTGGGTCTTTTTTTAAAGAAGAGACAATAAGATGGAAACATCTTTCACACTATTAGAAAAACAAACTTTTCTTCAAATATTCCACATCATTTTTGTTCACATTTATTTCAAAAGTGGTTACCATTTTCAACTGACAAACCAGCACTGCAGCTGTTATGATGTGACCTGTAGAGGGGTAACAACCCACATCGATGGAAGGACAGATGCAATAATGTAGGTAACTAAAATTTACCGCTGCAGTTCACCTTATGAAATCGGGAGCATGGTTTAACATGGTTTGTCACTTTTGGTGCCACTACTTATAATGCTAAGTATGACTTGTAAATGAAATAAATATCCATAGGCAAATTCATTGACAACCTGTGGATGGAAAACACACTAGACTCCACATGCAAATGACAAAATGGTTTTCCATCAGTGTTTCATCTTTTTTAAGTCCTAAAGTATTAAAATATATTACAAAATTTTAAGGAACCAGTAAACTCTCCAAATAAGTTGAGAAAGACATAGTGTGGCAAGGATGCCAATGACCTGGTGTAGATGTAAATTTGCAAGTTGGCATAATAAACAAAGTAGTAATTTGTCAATAATTTTTTCTTGTTTTGCAAGATTCAAAAACCACTTTTATTGTGCCTTTATAACAATGGCTACAATACCACTACTGATAACTGAACTGTGTGAACAGACTAACACACTCACCTGTGTACTGGACGTTCGTCTGTAACAGCCACTGTGGAGAATACAGCTTCTGGTAGACGCCCTGTACAGGAAAAATAAAAACATAAAATAAACACATTTGTTTCATCACAACTGATACAATAATGTATTTTGCGAATTGTATCTTGCTCCTTGAGGCTAGAGGGTGCCTAAATGCAAAAATGAATTATTCTAATTCTGATTCTATGGGTACATAGTTATATAATAGTAGTCTATACATAGGTATACAGGCATTGCTATATAGGCTACTGGCCCCCTTATCCTTGCTTACACCAGTACTAAGTAGTCCCGGCTGGGCGCATAAAAATAAAAACATAAAATAAATACATTTGTTTCATCAGTATTGTCACAACTGATACAATAATGTATTTTACAAATTGTATTTTGCTCCTGGCACTTGTCACCTAGGACTAATAATTGAATAAAGCCTTTCTGATATATTATAGGCAACGGGATCCACAATTAGGCCTGGTATTATTTCATACATACACAATAATGAGAACTATCTTATAGGTCTAACTGGACCCCTGATCTGTGCTAACACCAGTAGTCCGGGTTGGAAAAACAGTAGCTATTTTCATCTCCACGCTTTCTGTCAACAGTTCTGACACACGTGATGAGAGTACTGAATGACAGCAACAGTACACTACTTATGTTAATGACAGCAGCAGTACACTACTTAAAATCAACTAGATCAAAAGTGCTCAGAGAGCACAGCATCGCTAGAGCAACATTGACCCATGGGTAATAAAGATGTTTGCTTTGCAATCAAAGCAGAAAAAAAGTCTTACTTGATGCGTGACTCGTCCCACATCTATGTTCTTGGCATTAGATTGCAGGCGCTTTCTAAACATGGCTAAAGTAAATATCTATTGCCCATGAGTCGACATTAATATGGTAACGCTGTGCTCTGAGCATTTTTTAATCCAATATAACCACTATGCCAATTCAATTGTCATGTTTCGAACAGTAATGAAATTATGGTAGAAAAATAGAAATAAAAATAATTAAAATGGCCCTCTGAAAGGTAAACTCTAATTGGCAAAGTGCCAAAATTGAATACATTTAATGTTCAGTAGGAATTTAAGCATTTTACAAAGTTTGAATGCTTTCTCCCGAGCATAAACAAAACCATTGCAGAGAATGTTGAAAATGGACCCAAAATGGCACTATGGAAAGCACACTTTAATTGGCAAAGTGCCCAAAATGGAATCACTTCGGTGTCGCGCCATACCAAATAGTTGTGTAAAGTTTGAACGAAATAGGGTGATGCGTAAAAGTTCTAGCTTGTCCGGAGACAAACATACATACATAGATACATACATAGTTAAAAACAAACGAAACACAAGGCTTTCGCTTCAGCTGCTGAAGCGACGCAATAAAACGTAACAACATTATGATACGAATACCGTGGACCCTACACGGGGTAAACGTTATTTGAGCCATTTTTGGTAAAAATGACACATTAAAAATCCTTATTTATTGACACAAACACATGCATATTATCATTATTCTATTCTGTACGTACACCATACGTGGACGTGAAAGCCTGAAAAAATGACCACAGGTCAGGACGCTGCCCACCAGCACACCACAAGATCACAATGACAGGGTGCACAGAACGGTGATGAAAAACCGGCGAATCAACAGTCAGCAGACACAACAGGCAACTGCATCAATGGGGGTGAGTTAAGATACAGGTCTTTTGAAACGAGCTCTATAAAAAAATCATAATTAAAGATTTCATCATTATAATTAAAAAAATTCAAAGCCAAATCCATTGATGCAAAAGCCCTTGGCTGAAACAAAAGACCTTTCATCTGGCTCCATACACAATTTACCCCCACCCCCACCCCCGGGTACATACCACCGGGAACATACCACCTGGAACACAGTCAACATACCCATGGTAATCTTCCCACGTCCAAGGTATTTTCAAGATGATTAGATCTACGAAGAATGTTCACGGATAAAACTAAGCAGTTAAGGGTTAAAATAAGTGAAGCTATTTTAACCAGATGCAGCGCAGACCCAGATCAATTTAATGTTGTTACTTGTGATGAAACGTGGCTTTACTTTTATGATCTGGAGAGCAAGCAAGAATCGAGGAAAACATAGAAACTAAGAAATTAAAAGCTACAAGTTCCACCAGGAAGGCAACTATTTCTGGGACAGCAATGGCGTATATATTCATAATGATCCATGCTGACTACTTACCAAAAGGAACTAAGATGAATGATGAATATTATCCTGATTTACATAAACGTGTGCGTCACTCCTTCAAAGTCCCTTCAACCCTTGGGTTTTTTTTACGAAGTGTGTATATATACTACTTCCTATATGTTTCCCTGTATGTATATTTAAAACATTGCATCCCCGCCCACCCCAACAAATATACAACATGAAACAGATTTAAGTCAAAACACGCACAGACAGATGTGAAATGCTTATATGTTATATATTTAAGTACACTATGATTCTTAGATACAAAGCGTAAGAGACTTACTTGTTGTAGCAGTGATGACAAAGTGAACGTTCGTCTGGCCACATATAACCAAATATGGCAGGACTTTGTCTCTGTAAACACTTATCATTAACCCTTGTCTTGCTGTGGAGACACTGAAACCTTGGGATAAAATAAAATAAAGTATAGCATAAGTTAACTCACACGGGCGATGTCTGATCTAGGACAAATGCAGTGTACGTGAGTCAGACATCAATTTGTGCTTATTTTAGACTTTATTCTAGACTGCTATAGCGGCAGCTTTTTTGCCACATCAGGTTTGAAAAAGGGTTAATGTTCAGTGAAAAAGCAGGCTAAGAGGTCCATTGTGGCTATCTGTTGTTTCCAGCATCGTTACCCCTCTAAAGGTCACACGATAACGGTCAATACTGCATGTCCGTAGTTTTGGCACCCGTCATTTCCAACCCAATTGGGCCCCCTTCTTTCTGTAGGTACACTCTCCCATCAAATTTGTACAGGTGGTTGGTCATCACTGCTTTTATGCCTTGTTCGAGTGCCAATCCCATCATTAATCTTTGCTGTTTTGTAGTTGGTGACAATTCTTGGTCATGGAATAGGGATTTGCATCCACGTGTTCCTGAAGAAATAAACAAAAATGGACTCCAAACCGGAATACCAAAAAGAAAAGGCACAAGAGGAAGACGTCCAACAATAACGAGCTTGAATTAAGCATAATTTGTCATCAAAAATAAACTATTAAAAGTAAGCCAAAGTGCACCACAATATAAATATAATAATCCCTTCTTGCAGCCACCTTAAGACAGCATCTTATGAATTTTGATGGCAATGACGTTTTGAGTTTTTTCCTAAACTTTGTGCACAAATCAAAAATTAATAAAATTTAGTATAAAAAAAATCGAAAGTTTACCAAAGTGCAACAAAATCTAATCAGGCCTTGACACCCAACGATGATTATACTCAAGTTACTAGGTTCATGAGGTTATGATAAGTATAAATAGCAGGTAATTCCTCTCATTTCAAACATCTCTAGCCAATGTGGCCAGTGTTTTAACAGGAGCACTAGGCAAATATTATTAGCACCTAACCAAAATTGGCAGGTGATATTGAAAGGGCACTGGTCAATATCTGAAGTTGCTGAAAAGGGGAGCGCCGAAGGCACGGTTACGAGCGCTGTAGGGGTGAAGTATAGCTAGGGGGGTCTGGGGGCATGCTCCCCCATAAAGTTTTTGAAATGGATGTCTCTAGAAGCTCTCTGGTGCATTCCTTTTCTGAGAAAGTATTCTTTTTTATTTTGATGAAATGGAGGCATTTATATAATGTTTTGTTTTTCAATGATTTTACACGTTATTACGGTTAACTTTAACACATGCATGTATTCGATAAAAAAACTTGATAGAAAAGACAATCTCCAAAGTGGCATGTGCAAATTGAAGCCCACTCGCCAAATGGATTAAGCACTAAGTTTTAGCCAGTGGCGAGTGTGAAAGAAATTCCCTGAAATAGTCTTTGCTTAACTTTGTACACAGGCTTCAATTCAGCCAAATTCTGCATGAAACAACGTCCCCCCAAAATGCCTATGCTGACCAGATTCTAGTCAATTCTTGAAACTACCCCAACGAAGCATCCAATCAAATTTGATTGCAATGGCTTCAATGGTTCTTCCTCAACTTTGCTCACAAAACAGAAAACAAAATAGCTTGTACAAAATTGTTAAATCTTAGTAGCTTTCTCAAATAAGGGTCAAATTAAATGAAAATTTAATTCAAGTAACAAGGCTATAGCTATTAGCATTTTCTTACAGTGAAGCTGTTTCTTGTGGACATGGACTTGGAGGCAGACAGAAGCAAACCTTAAAGTCTCCCTCCGGTAATGTGGAAACTTAATCATAACTTCATAAGACGAATATGACTTTTGACATAGTTACATATTTTCAAAGTAAAAAGAAAGACACTGTTGAAGTAATTATAATTTCATATAAATTTTATTCGCTGGGCAATTGGAATATGACCTTTAATTAACACAACAAACATACAATTAACAAAATTGCTTTTGAAGGAAATAATTTATCCCCAGAGGCACATGTATGTTATGTGCTGCTAATATTTAACTTCCACATAAAAATTGTACATCAATATAAGAGAAAATCTCTTCAAATATTATTACAGTCCCTAAATAATCGTCCGTTCACGGTAATATCTTTTACACTGCCTATGAGCAGTCTTACAATATCTGATTATTTTCAATAATTTGTGTATTAATTAATCAGCCCGATAGAGATGAAGATGGACTATATACAAATGTTTCCATTTTTAGATAAATAAAACTTTTTGATTATATAGATTTCTTGAATTTTCTTATCATTTTAAGGCATATTATTTAGTTTCAATATGACCAATTAAACATTTCTGTGATTTTTACTATCCTCTTTTCCATTTTTGAAAAACTACAAATATGATCACGACTTATTATTCATATTCAAGTAGATATTACGAAATTTTGTAGTCAGTGGCTGATTATCAATGATGAAATAATTGTGAGTATTGTACTTGAAATTTCTATGACAGTTTGTAATGAAGATTTCATTTTAGCAATAAGACAATAATTATTTGGAATCAATAAAATTGTGACAATGTTATTTGTCAGAATAGTTATTGAAATCAATGATTGGGCTTCCATATGTATATCAGTCACACATGATGAAAAACAAAAATAACTTCACATACATTTCATGTATTCAGAAAGATTTGATGAATTCAATTTTTTACAAAAATCACATTTCGTATGGCAACAATAAACCCATCTTTATCTGGGTACAATGTGGTCTAACCCTCTGATTCACGAAAATAATAATCAACATTAAAACATAGATGCTCCTAAATAAATACTGATCAACTATATAGATAAAAGTCTTGGTGGGTCACCACAGTCGACACATTAGGTTAACACGCAGGAAAAGTTCTCTGGAAGCCATCCTTGGGTTCAGTAACTTTGTGACGCACCATGAACGTAGCAAGCACATCAGCCACTCTATCTGGAACATCCTCATGTACGGCATGGCCAGCTTGTGGCAAAACCTGCATTTGAAATTTGCCCTGCATTTGTCCCACAGTAAGATCTTTGTCTAATCGATCTACGCCTGCTAACAGCAGCATTTTAGGCACATCACATGACAAGAATATATTGGACAGTCCTTCAAACCATCCTTTCCAATATTTTTCCGTTTTACTTAAATCTATCCTCCATGTGTATTGGTGAGGATCTTCAGGAGCTTTGAACTCTGACTTTGAAGCTACTGATGGATTTTCCTCTTCCTCTGCAATTACATCTTTTTGAGAAACATCGACAGTGGCTGGCTGATCTGTATCGATCCTTTTGACTTGTCCAACCATCGACACCTTTGCAGATTCCAGATTTCTTACATGCCCACTTCTCACACACCATTCAATAGCATGTTCGAGAGATTTGAATGATGCTGGTCTACTTCTTATAAGACTCTGCATACCAGTTAATGCTTCTAGTGCTGTTCCTTCTACGACATCGATGACAGCTAATCCGATTAATGATGAAATCAAATTCTTTGCTGCAACCCTTGCTGCTAGTGCACCACCCATGCTATGTCCAACTAGAAAAATTGGGGGTGGCGTATCACCATACACCTTGCTCACTACTTCAGCAACATCATTTGTTAGTGTCTCGGCATCAAGATCGAGATCGTTGTCTGTCGTACTATCGCCATGTCCTCTCAAATCTACTGCAGCGCATCTACAATGTACAGCATTCACCAGGTGTTCTGAGAGGAGAGCCCATGAGAGAGCAGAAAAGCCACCCCCGTGGAGAAAGAAACATAAAGGACCATCGGAACCTGTCTCGTACAACCTAAACGTGTTTTGGCCGACTTTGACATCTTGCATTGAACTGAAGTATTTGTTCCATGAAACTGCACTGTAATCTCTTTTCCCCAGTCCCCTTTTAGGACCCCCGGTAAGACCGCCTCCTCCTACTCTTGGTGGCATGGGTGGTAATCTTGCCATCTGTAATCGTTTTTGTAAATCTGACATTCTTTTCAATGTTTAATATATTTTTTCTCCGACTTCCTGTTTGTGACGATCGTGGGAGCTAAATTTAAAATTGAAGAAACCGCAAAAGGATTCCAATATCGTTTTTCGCTACACCACGATTGTTCATGGCACTTTAATCGTAATACACGAGTACTCTGTTTGTTTGTTTTTGTTTGTTTGTTTGTGTTGAGCAGGAGATAAGGCTTTTATAAGAGTATCTCGAAGCCACACCACCTACTTCTTGATGTCACATTCTGATGAAGAATGATTGAGAGATCCTAATGGTTGAAAATAATTACTAAGAAATAAAAGCATCATGTAGGCCTACATGTAAAAAAAATGGATTTACTTCAAAGATAATATTTTACATTAGTGAAACCCAATGAATCTTTTCCGGTCATGTTCTCATTTTGGAGAGCCTTCCTTAACTTATACGGGGTTTTTTATGTGCACATGCATTCAATGTACGTTCACATATACGCTATATCGCTTGAGTGATGAGGCAACAAAGCGATGAAGCAACAGGTGATATTTTCGATATATCATATTTTCATTGAGCTGTTCACACATACGTGACAGGGAGACGAGGCGATATCGCTTGCGCAATTTTTTCGCTTCATGAGCAATAATATCGCCTCGTCGCTCCCGGGCGTCGCTAGGTAATTTTCCTGGAACAAGATTGTTATCTCATGTAGTCTAGCAGGTTTTAATTGATCTCTTATATAATTATTGACCAGCACTTTAGTAATCGATTGGAGATAAAGATTTTTAAACATTCTGGGAAAATTGCCGGCGAAAATTGCGTGTGTGTGGACACAGAATCACCTATTGCCTCATCGCAATGTCGCTACATCGCTTCATCTCTTGTGCGATATATCGCTTATGTGGGAACGTAAGCTTATTAAGTCTGATAGCTTAAAGTAGCACAACATTTCTAGGAAATAGACAAACGTTATTGATTTCTTTTTTTTCCAGTAAGTGATTGTATGTAGCAGTATCAGTGTATGGTATTCCAGCTTAAAAGTTCTAGGTTTGAATCCGTCTGATCAGCAATAGGGGTTCAAGGCACGACCCACCCAATTACCAGTATATGTATATCAAATGATCAGAAAAGATAGGTCTCCCAAAATTATGATTTTTCAGAAAGGTACGCACATGTATACTGTGCTTATACTTGTCACATTTAAGTTTTAATTCTCTCATCTCAATGCAAGGATTGTAGAGGCAGCACAAATAATTATGCAGACCTGTAGATGTCTTGACACTTGTTTGATTGCAAGTCTGTAGGTTCACGCATTCCAACGCCCTTATTATATATACTTGTATTTCTGCATTGTTCATCCAGCCATAACTCTTCTCACCCAACCCATACGACATTTCAAAAGAAATAATATATTAGCTACCCAGGAAAAATTGGATTGAAAGAAGTTATTTATACAAGTATCATTAGCTAAAGCTTCGATTCATTAAATAACTTTATTTCCCATCAAGTACATTGAAAAGTTAACAACTGAATTACTTCAAGTACCTTTATTGATAAATATACAAATATTTTTTATAGCATCATATCTATAGTATACTTTCAAATTTCAATTGCAATGTAATAAACATATAAGTAAAAACTACACATGAAAATGAATTGGACGGATAAATATACTAATGTTTAATTGAATAAAGTTAATATTATGTCCCTATTCACTGAAAGGGACAAAGAAAATATGATCAAAACAATAAAGATTATAATTTTAAACATAAAAATATCATCACAGAATATTTGTAACACTACACCTGAAAGATAAAACTACAATTATGTTCTTGCTTGATGACAATACATTCCTTCTGTATATTGATTTAACAATAAGTTTTATAAATGGTATGAATGATAATTTGAAACAATCGTTGTATCATTGATAATAATACAGCCAGCCCATATTTAATAATCTAGTAAACTTTTTTTCTTCAAAATTTGCTGATGATGTCATACTTTATATAAAACTGGCCACACTGCTTCTATTTCATTCTTTATACTTTGATGCTGTTTATCATTATATGTAGAAGAAAATCGTTCACATAAAAGGTGCTAATTGTGCTGATAATCTTTCAGGTAACATCAAAATAAAAAACAAAAATTAGAAAAATTGTGACAAGCACCATAGCAGCTTAATCTCTTGACACTGTAACTCAAAACTATCTAAATAATAGATATCTTTTGAAAATATAAATCTTAAGCACCAATGTCTTATTTACAAATTAAATGAAACGTACATAAAAACAGAATATCTAAATTCTACACATGGATACAGAAGATATATGCATTTAAAACACTGAGATGAATTTTCTGACATGATATCTGTTTATCACATATTGCTTTCCCTTTATACATGAAAAATGTAAACATATATTTTTTACCTACAGATGCGAGCAACATCATTCCCGCTCATGTTTTCAACCAGCATGGCACAAAGTCACATTTGCGTCAGTTTGAAAACACAAGTCGAAATGATGGCACAGACCACAACACTGACATCTTAAATTGTGAACGTATCCGGTGTTCAAAATGAACAACACAATATGGTTTCTCATGTTTGTTTGAATAATGTCTTTCTCACCAATGAGTTTAATGAAAAACACAATATAAATTTTGTTCATTTTTATTTTCAATACAGCTCTTCTCAAATTCAATTATAAAAATCCAAAATAATAGTTTTCTGGCCAAAATGGTTAAAATACAAGTGATCTTTTCAATGAAAACTTAAAAAAATAGACAATATTTTTTTTGTTTATGTTTAAAGTTCCAATTTGTATTTTAACCAATTTGGCCACAGAATTACTTTTTTTGATTTTTGTTTTAGAAATTCTAATTGAAAGTGAGAAGGTCTCTCTAGAAGATCATCATATCTTGTCG
This sequence comes from Streblospio benedicti, assembly GCA_019095985.1. Lineage (NCBI taxonomy): Eukaryota > Metazoa > Annelida > Polychaeta > Spionida > Spionidae > Streblospio > Streblospio benedicti. The sequence continues at coordinate 5,350,999 of CM032663.1, forward strand.
CATTATATCTCCACTATATCATACTTCAAACACTATCTCTAGAAGATGAAAAAGCTTTATTAAAAATAAAAATAAAAGAATTTATATTGTGTTTTTCGAACATTAAACTCAGTGGTAAAAAAGACAATCATACATAACATGTGACCAACTGTCACTTACTTAAAATACAAAATTGTTAATACAATGCGTTTTCTGTGGGAGCCCATCATGCAAGAACGCAGGCATGAAAATCCAACAGGCATTTACTCAGACCATCAAAGAATTCAACCATTGAACATATTTTAAAAGACCACCAGCAATTTCATATATTTTCAGTTACAATATCTACTATCACTGTGCATGTTGCACTTATTACAGGATCACATAATCAAGCAAACAGATTGGAATCTATAAAATATAAATAGTTTACAGAGTAAGATTTTTTTACCGTGGGATGAACCAAAATGCAATAGTCAACCCATGATCTAATCATTAGCACAAATTCTCATAGAACGTAACTTGGACAATTTGCTTTTCGATTGATTAATGGCTTTAGAAGAAGAAAAAGTTATTGTACAAACTCTTAAAATATTGTTGTACATTAAGATAGAGCTCCATGTTTACATAACGCAATCACATTGTACTTCTAGCGAAATGAGCAACATTCTTTGACAATTTGTCTCATGTAACTTCCCAGGCTGTAAAAAGGGCTCTACATGGCGTCCAAACTTCAGTGTCATGTGCCTGCATGCATTCTGAACGCATCCCTTGAATGTCCAAGTTACGTTCTATCATGATGTCCGTAAATGCGTCTCATGTCCATAAAAAACAAGCTTCAAATGTGTCATTTTTACAGGTTTAATGGCTCCAAAACGGCCATGTCGTCTCTTTAAGCCACGTAAAAACCTCGTAATGACGAAGATGATACACACAATTTCATTTTCCCACCCACCACCTGTTGAAAATGCTCCAAATGTTTGGATGCGTCAGTGCAAGATGTTACGAAAGTTTCAGGTAGTAGCTTCCATTAGCACTTTTCACTCGTCGTCTGTTGTTTGTGACGGGAGACCGATTTCCAGCTCTCTCTGCTTCTGTACCAGGCCCTACAACAACAGTGTCAATTATGTAAAATGCAAAACATCATCGTCAGTTGCACGGCTTTAATATTCACACTGCCTTTACAACTCCATGTTCATAACATCAACCAGTGGGTTAGATCTACCCAATCACGCAGAACTTGGCAGTGGTGCCAAAAGTTCAAAATCACGTTGTGGGGCTTCTGATTGGTTGGATTTTGGAAATCAGTTACGCATATATTAGGACCTTTGGATGATATGACGATGGCAAAACAAATTCATACAGGGATTAAGATACACTGGATGACGTGATTGTATTGTATCATTCCAAGCAAACACAAAGTACTGAGAGTCTTATGAATTCTATCAAATATGTTGAAACTTTCAACATGTTTCATGCAGTTCAACAACGAAAATAACAATATCATAAATACGTTTATAACGCGCCACCATCCACATATTGATCTAGGCCACTAACCGATCCTACTACACAAAATTCTGCATGATCATGTATCGACCAAAATGCATCAAGCATTTAGACGGAGCGGAGGCCGTAAGTGATCAAGCATTTGCGTTGAGAAGTAATATGCAGCGATCAAGCATTTTAGGCGGAATGTTGAGAAGTAATATGCGTGATCAAGCATTTAGGCG
>CM032663.1:5352804-5366669 GCA_019095985.1 Streblospio benedicti
ACTCTACATCTACACCAGGTCATTGGCAGCATCCTTTTCACACTATATCTTTCTGAACTCCCTGGGGAGCATACAGCACATTGCTACCACATGCTAATCACTCACATTAGTGTTCACTCGCCGAACCTGTACCTATTTAACATGTTGGTACCACGGAGCAGTGTGCAACCTGTTAGAGGTAGATTTGCTCAACACCTACAACCAGACCCGACCGGGAATCGAACCCACGACCTTCTGGTCACAAATACAACTCCCTAACCACTCGGCCACGGAAGCACTCCCTCCCCCGCGGTGACGTACCGGCCTGTGTTCGCGGCCGCTGTCGGTGACGAGGTCCATGTGGCGTCCGTACGTGGCGGGGTCTCGCTCCTCCCGGTACGCTGCCCGCCCGCGCTGCACCACCGTCGCCTCCCGAGACATCGGCAGCGGGTCGGCAGCACGCGCCGGGTCCACACCGCCGCAGAGCTAAAACACACAGCAGGTAAAAACACCGCCGCAGAGCTAAAACATACCGCCAGCGGTGAGGATGAGGTGGAAAAGTTCTACTCATCAGCAGGACGAGTAGACCGCAAATATCTACTCGTCCAGCAACGCAGCAGAGCTGGAATACACGGCCGCTGGTGAGTGACATCAGTGACTTGTGGTCCGTATATGGGTGTGTTATCACTATTAGTTGAAAAGGACGGCTTGTTACCACTCCACTTAACAGAACTTAAACAAATGAATATCCAACATATGAATGATCTTACGCTGAAGAATAGTTATAATAGCTTTACGATTTGATGTGTAAGATTCGCTGCATATTGTATGCGTATCATATTAGTGGCTTTTAATTCTTTACCTATTTTCAAAAGATTTGATCGAATTATCAAAAAAGTACCCAAATATTTTGTTTTTAACATTTTCAACATCTGAATAACGGTATTTTGAAGGGGATGGATGGCAAAAATGTTAAAAACAAATAATTTGGGTACTTCTTTTATCATTTTATCAAATCTTTTGGAAATAAGCATATATTTAAAAACAAACACAAAAAACCCACTAGTATGACAGCTATATATACATGTCAAGGTAGGACGCTTTGTACTGAATAGGATCCTATACCGTATTCATTCTTTTAAGCCCACAGTGCGCTTACAAAAACAAATTTCAGCAAAAAAAAAAAAAAAATTAACAAGCGCACCCCTTTCCCCCCACAGAACATGATAACACAACGCGCCCGGATGGTTATGTGGTGATCCGAATACGGAATAATACCTGAGTCTTATAGTCTTACAATATGGCGTCGGTAGGTGAAATCTTTGCCAAAAAAAGAGCAAGATTTGTATGATATCTAATCTGCATAAACAGGGCTACAGATACAGATAGATAGATGGGGTGCGCTTAAAAGGCCAGGTGCGCTTATAAGAACAAATACGGTATGTAACTCACCGTACGAATGGCATGAACTCCCCGTTGCGTCCACCGAGGGGGTCTCCGTCCGCATACTTCCCTGCTCCACTGCGGGTCGAGTCCGGGCCTCCAGGGGTCAACCCCGGGGTCACGCGCGGGGTCACACGCGTGTTCTGGTACTGGCAGAAAAATATGCTGTCGTCTTCAAATGGAATTTTCAAACCAAAGAAAGCTGATAATTTTTTAATCATGAGCTCTTAGTTGGCAACTTTCTCCAGCTGGTAGCTTTTGATAATCGCCAACTCAAGTTGGTAACTTACTTTGAAGGTTACCAATTTTTTCTAAGGAAAGTTACCAACTTGGGAGAAAGTTACCAACTTTAGAGAGAGTTACCAACTTTGGAGAAAGTTACCAACTTGGGAAAAAGATATCGTTCATCATTAACAATTGATTGATTGATTGATTAATAGTTTATGAACGCCTCTCACACCTTATTTTGCAAGATTAAAATTTTTATAAAAAATAAATTTGATATAACAGGTTTTGAAAATACAAAACAGGTGATTAACGAGCGTTGGCAGCTCTGTTAATCCCGATTCGAGGCGCCCCCTGGGTACCTGGTCGTAGTTGTAGTTATCGAGCACGCTGTTGTTGCCACGGTGACGGATTGCCGGCACCGGCGGTGACCTTCGACCCGCGCCATCGGGGGTGTCAAGGTCGTAGGTCGCCAGCTTGTGGTGGACGGACGGCACGGGGGGAGAAATGTTACGCGACGGGTCCACTTTGTTGACGGTCGAGATGTGACGACTTTGTGATCTGTGATATTCATTTGTAGACGTCGTGCACGATTTCATTTCATATCACAATGGTTAACAGAATCGTGGAAATTGACATGGTAATAGGGTATAAGTTTTGTATTTCGCCCCGCAAATGATGTTTTTGATTCGATAACAATAACAGTTGCATTTTTTTATGAAGTTATAGAGATGGAGGAGTATTTAGAATGGTCTTTTCACTGACATTCCTGTATTGATTATTCAAAAAGAAGCTTGAGAAAAATCGAATAAAGTGTTTCTTTGATTGTGTGCAACCGTAATTGTAACTATAACAATTACAAACATCATCTGTGAGTGCAAATGATAAAAGTCAAAACTGTTTTAAACTTATGTTGTAGTAACAGAAACATACATAGAGAAGGAAAAACCCACTCAAATGCTTCTGTCTGTCATAACCAGCGACATTTCGGCTTCAATGGTTAATTGCACTGAATGTTGTTGTGCACGTTCCTTCTGCGTTGAGTCACGTAATGGATGGAATTCCCAGTCTCGTGAAGACATTTAGTCAAAACTGGGGTGACTGCTTGATGCAGTAAACCACACGTCTTCAGGACACAACGAGCTTCATTAGAATGGACCTCAAGGTGTTGAACGGTTTGTGATAGCTCTGTAACCCATGGCTTCTGAAAATTCTCCAGATCACTTCAAAAGTCCCTGGCATTTAACGAATCAGATCTGTATAGAGACTCTGGATTGTGAATCATCTGAGGTTTCTTGGGTTTCTGGTGCTCGATTTTACATGATTTTATCGATTTATAACCGATAACCATCAGAAGTTCTTTGACATATATAGTGCGATCTAACTCAACTGTAACCAAGTGACAGACTCGTCTGAGAAGGGTGCGTACAACTGGTCCTTTGTGTTCTAAGTGTTGGTTGCTTGTCCAGTTCAAATACTGGTGGGTGCGGGTTGGTTTCTTGTACACAGACATCTTCAGATGACCGTTTTCCAAAAATGCTCTGCTGCTGTGCTCAGAAACGCTAACTATAAACTGTATGTGTGTGTTGATAAGAGATCAGGCATGTGGTGAAATCCTCAAATCAACACAGAAACAAGCTGCACAATAACATCAGGTCCACTTTGCCATCAAAACCTGAAGCAGGAGGAAGGCTTCGCTGGATATGACAGACCGATGTTTCTGGGTGGGTTTTTTCCTTCTCTTTATGATGAATCCAGGATAGATTACTTATTTTAACAGACACATACTTTGAAAGAATGCTCATAATCAATTGACAATATAAGAAAAACCAAAGTGATATTATAAGCTAACATGGACACATGCATCATAGAGGGTAGAAACTAACTGAGACTAATGAATGACCAGATTTTCTTTTCCCCTTCAACGTTTACTTAGTTATAAAAAGTTAAAAAAAATGAAGGGGAAAAGAAAGACTGCCCGTTCATCAGTTGCTTTCTGCCCTCTACCATGCATGTGCCCATGCTATCGAAGGCCTCTATGTTACGTGAATTTTGTTAGCTGATTGGAAATGATTTGTTAAAGACAGGGTCAGGATTAGGTGGAAAAGTGCTACTCGTCAAATATCTACTCGGCATGCAAAAAAAATGTACTCGTCCTCCCTGTACAAACTCTATATCTGTATGACAAATTATTCAGAATTGCTCCTCGTCAAAAGGACGAGTTTCTAAGAATTAGCACTTGTCCTCCACAAGTTTTTACTAGTCAATACGAGCCGACAAGTGGCTAATCCTGACCCTGTTAAGAGTATACAAGCCGTTAGAGCTGCCTCTACCTATGCATTTCTAGCCGCGACCGGCTGGCCTCCTCGAAAGGCGACTGGGCGGGCAGATAGGCCGCGGGCGGGGAGCGCGACGCCAGCCTGAGACAAGCACGCAGTCAGTCAGAGTGAACACAGTACGGGTCGGACGGGTGGTTTGGTTCATTCAGGACAATGGTTGTTATATCTTTATGTAGACTGTTCTTAGTAGTAGGAATATCCATAGGGTATGCAATTTGAGACACTACTCCTCCCTTTAAACGCAAAAACTTCTCAAAAAACAGCTCAGAACAGCTCAAACTCAACCAAGGCAAGAGCATCTCCCCAACCCTCCTCCATCTTCTCTCTGATTGGAATTCCACCTGTCAGACAAGTGCCAATGTGACGTCATCAAGATCCAGAAAGAGTCACTTCTGTTGAAGGTACCGCGATGGTGACCGCAACGTCAAGTTTTTGCGTTTAAAGTGAGTAGTAGTGTCTCAAATTGTATACCCTATGGTTGTTATGTTCCTCACTTGCACCCTGGTATTCTTTACTAGATTTATGAAAACTATACAAGTAAATGTGTGAGCCAAACGTTATTAATTCGCACCATTTTGTGGTTTGAACTTAACAAGCTGGCATCTACAAGCAGTGAAAATATAAACAGTTTATCAATGAAACGCGCCAAAAATGAAAAAAAAAAAAAAACTCTGTCTGTTGGTTAGTAAAAAAAATTATAAACAATAAAACTAATAGCATAGATAGTATAGTGTGAATGAAAAATCACTTTATCAATATTAGTTTGTCTTTTCATATTCTTGCTGTTAACTATTCTAATATAAATGATAAAAACTTTTCTGTAAATCAACATTTGTATTTGAGAAGGAGTCTGTTGACTCGAAACATGTAATAAAGATCTGCATATAAAGAAAAGTTTTTATCATTTACGTAGAATAGTCAACAGCAAGAAAATGAAAGAGACAAACTAACATGAATCCATATGCTATCTACCAAGTTACTAGAATACTTTATACTCTTTTTTTTTTTGTATTCTGTTGTTCTGTCTACGCTATACTAATCTCCAAACACATAAAAATGGTCAAAATTTGTTCTAAAAAGGTTTTATTTAAGCTTTTCGGCTCTACAGAGCCCTAATCATAACAATTTTAAAATTTGACCATTTTTATGTGTTTGGAGATTATTATAGAGTAGACAGAACAACAGAATACAAAATGAGACCATATGCTATGTATAGGATACATGAAATTAGTAATACTTTATACTTTATCAACAGCGTGACTATTTTACCTCCGTCTGGCCGGCGGGGAGAGCTCGCGGTCGCGTGACCGTGACCGGTTTCTGCTGGCTGCTGTTGCGTGCTGCGGTGTGATTGGCTCGTTCAGCGCGCGTAGTCTCGCATGCTCCGCGGCCCGACGTGCCCGGTTCTCTTCCTGGCGCTTCTTCTTTTGCGCGTAGAACGGGTCTCGCTCAGACTGTTTGACGGCCTTCTTTTTGTCGACTGCGGAGAGGATGAGTCAAAGCTAGCACGATGATGGAAGGTCATTTATCCTGGATTTTTTTTTTTTTTTTTACTACAATATATTACTTTATTAAGGGAACGATCATAAATAACAATAACAGGGGGCCGTCCATTTTTGGGACTCAAGAAAAAGTTAACCGACCCCCCCATCAACATTTTAAAAAGTTGGGTGACCCCCCCCCCCTAAAAAACAAAAGTCCTCTACATAGTTATTGCATGACTGTACAGTTGATAAAAAAGAAAATATTTGAAAAATTATACCGTAGCGTGATAAAAAGTTCAGCGACCCCCCCCAAAAAGAATCAGAAAAGTTGGACGAAACGGTTCCCCCACCTTTTGACGAACCCCCCGAATCATTATTTATGATCGTTCCCTAACATCATGAAATCCATAACTTCATATAGTGATATATTGTGATTATATGATATATGAAATGTATTGGTAAGAAATGATACTGGGTTTTGGAAGACTATTTTGGATAACGATAATGAATGATGATGATAATGGTAATGAAGGTGATATTGATCGTTAAGATGCCGATACATATGGTCTATTTGTACATATATATCTGCAGCATTGACAATGAATGGTGATAGAAATTTATTTATTTATCCCGGATCTGATAGATGTATGACGTCATTTGTTGTGAACAATAAAGGCGAGAACAATTGCCGAAAGTGCAATAAGTAATTTGAACTTATTATCCTGTTTAAAATATAAACATATGTCTATGAATCAATGCTGTATGGCTTTTTTTGTTGTGCCAATAAAATACAGTTTTTGGTTTACGAAGGCCATGTTGCTATTTATCGTTGCATACTTTGTGGCAGATGGGCAGAGATGTGTGTTCAGTTATTATTTTTACACTGTGAATGCCAGTTTTCTGGACCATATATCATGGCTACTGGCAGTATATCAGTGACCCTTGACCCTACCTCGTGCATGATTACATAATGATGCAACCACATACGTATAACGCATGATATGACGCTTTGTGCATACCACTCCAAAATAAGCATGACATTTATGTTTTATCCGTTTATAAAACACATTCTCATCTCAGCAAGCCATCTTTGATTCTGCACCAAACGAGGTAAGTTTTACGAAAATCAGTTAAAGATTGAAGAGAGTTAAACCCGCTTTACACTATAGCGAATTCCACCTACGTAGTTCTACATGCTCTGGCCAACTGGCAAATTCGTCAGGAAATTTTGATCATATTCAAAAATTTTGAACGAACATTCAGTTTGATTAAAGTGCATTTTTACCACGTTCAATGCCGCCACAATACGCCCAAGTTGACGACGTGACACAATACGTGCAGATGCGTTGCACGGGTTCGCCCATGATCGCTCAAGTGTAAAGCGGGTTTAAGAGCTGCGCCGGTACCTTTGCTGCCCTGCCCCCACTGGGGGCGTTTGTGGATGTCCACGGGTTTTCGCGGCCTCCGCGGGATTTCGTGCTCCTCAGGCGCACTCTTCACTCGCACCTGTAACAATAACAATAAACGAGAACTTTGAATTACCCGTTGTGTCAAAGAAGTGGGCCAGGGCGCGGCAACGTCCTGTCAGGTTACAAATGTACTCGACATAGAGAGATTCAGGGACATAGAGGCTAGTAGGAGTAAGGCCTATAAATAGTATCATTGGCATCAAGAGGCCTGAAGTGGCATTGTGCAATCGATACTGGCCAAGTATGAACAAGTCTCTCAGACGTAGGAGAGGTTAGCTCAGTGGTTAGTGCCTGTCCTACACATAATGACTGGTCTGGTGTTAGCAGGAGACTGTGAGTTCAATTCCACGGCCTTTCAAATACATTTACAAGCCTGTCTCTGGAATTTCCTTACAGTTGTCAAAATTCACAGTGTTAACCTAAGACCTATAGACTTGGGAACACTTTAATGTATATGCAGAGCCATAGCTACATGTGATTTTGGAGGGATTTTTTTTTGTCAAACATTGTTTGAAACGGAGTTTTGAGATATACATTTTCAAAATTACAAAATTACTGCTCTGCTATGAAAAGAGGTCTAAATTACAACATTTTCATGCCCCAAAACCCCCCTAGAAAAGCTGGTTGCCTGCATTCTTGCCCAAGATATTTTGTCTCCTATCTTTTGCAATCCTGGTTACGGTCTGGATATGCAGACAGTTTTGAGACTTCTTCAAAAACAAATGTTGAACTTTCCCCAGTGCACGGGCTAACTGTCGGGTCTGTTTTAGACTCGGCTGTTCTGTGCTCTCCACTGTCGATGTTTTCAAACACTAGCATTTTATAACATTCCATCAAAGACCAACTTTACTGTCAATCAAAATACACTGTAATACAGTCTTTACCATTGAAAAGTACACCAGAATTTTAACTTGGGTAAGGAAGTTTGTGAAATTTTATCACCAATATTCTGATGCGCTAATCCTTATGTTACAACTGTGTAAACATCAAACACAAAAGAACAAGTAACACAAACAACAATCAACCAAACACCTTTTGATTCAGTCCATAAGAGAAAAGTACCTTACGCATCGTATCCTGGGAGGTTTGCTGGCTTTTACACGTTTTTGAACATGCCTTCAAATTAAAAATATGCATTCTAAAAAATATCACCTCTTGACTGAATTCACAATGAAAAAGGAAATAAGCGAATTCACACTGACTATTGACAGGTTTTATAGACCAATACAATAGCATGGATTAGCCATTGAATCATACACGGATTGTGCGATCACAAGCAGCAGAGCTATAGTACCTGTTTTTGGACCTTGGGGCGTTTGTGGCCCTTCGCGGACGAGCTGATCGGTCCCTTGTACTCGATCTCAATGCTGTCTTCCCGCTCACTCAGGCCCTCCACTACAACCAACAAAGCCACATGCACAGTCAATCAATCAACCAAAAAGACTCCTTACAGGGCTGGTTGTTACCATATTTTGGATTTTGGTTTGTATAATTCCTCTCTGTTGGGATTCTATGTAAAATATTGACTCCCTCATTTCTTGTTGAAAATTTTAAAGTATGATTTTTTTTGTATTTTACGAGTGGGGCCAAATTGCGATTTTCTAAGTTTCGTGCATGTGTATTTAACCAAATTGTCTCAGAGAGACTGTTAAGTTTGATTTGTGTCAAAACTAAATCCACCCTGTTAAAATATCCCCGCCGGACTACGCTCGAACTGGTTTGTTTGTTTGGTTACCCCTTCCAAGTCAAATGGACCGATCAGCAAGACATCAAAACGGTTTTTGAACTAAGCGAACTTTTTTAATTTTTTTTTCACCGTTTTAAAAATTTTTTTTTTTAACCCGTTTTTGGGGGTTTTTAAAAATAAAAAAAAAGAAAAAGTTTTTTATGTTTTTGAAAAAAAGGGTTAAAAAAACAAGAAAGGAAAAATTTTGAAAAAAGGGAAAAAACAAATTTTTTTTAACCCCCCCCCCTTTTTTCAAAGGAGTTAAAACTAAATCCCCATTTTTTTTCCCTTTTTTTTGGGTCTGTAAAAACCCCCCCCACTTTTAAATGGAAAATTTTTCCCCAAAAAAAGGGGTTTTTTAAACCCCTTTTTTGGGGCTTAAAAGAGTAACAAACCCCAATTTAACCAAAGGCAGGGGTTGGTTTAAAAAGCCCAAATTTGGAAACAATACGGGGGGGTTAAAGAAGGCCAGAAATTTAAAAATTTTAAAGGGTAGACGGGAACAACAGAATAAAAAAATAAAGACCATATGCTATGTGTAGGTTTAACATGAAATTAGTAATACTTTATAACTTTACCAAAGCGGCTATTTTACCTCCCCTGGCCGGGGGGGGAGACCTCGGGGGTCCCGGCCCCGGTGCCCGGCCCCCTGCTGGCTGCTGTGGCGGGCGGTGTTTTTGGCTGGGGCCCCTTGTCCCCCCAAATTTCCCGGGCCCCGACCCCCTTTGCTCTTCCGGGCCTTTTTTTTGGCGTAAAACGGGTTCCGCCCGACTGCTTAACGGCCTTTTTTTGGCCCATCCGGAAAGGGGGTTTTTTAAAAGCTAAAAAGGGAATGGAAGGTCTTTTACCCGGGTTTTTTTTTTTTTACTACAATATATTATTTTTTATTGGGGGAAACGATCATAAATAACAATAACGGGGGCCTTCCATTTTTTTGAAGAAAAAAATTTTTCCCCCCATCAACTTTTTAAAAATTTGGGGGCCCCCCGCCCCCCTAAAAAAAAAAGTCCTCTACATAGTTATTGCAACTGTACAGTTGATAAAAAAAAAAAAATATTTGAAAAATTATCCCGTGGCGTGATAAAAAGTTCAGCGCCCCCCCAAAAAAGAATCAGAAAAGTTGGACCCCCCCCCCCTTTTTGGGACCCCCCCGGGAATCTTTTTTTTATGATTTTTCCCCTTTAACATAAATGAAATCCATAACTTCAAAAGTGATATAGTGATTATATGATATAAAGGAAATGTATTGGTAAGAAATGATACTGGGTTTTTGGGAAGACTTTTTTTTGGGTAACGATAATGAATGAATGATAATGGTAATGAAGGGGGGAATGATAAAGATCCCGAAAATAGGGTCTATTTTCATATATATCGCAGCATTGACGATGAATGGTGATAGAAATTTATTTATTTACCCCGGGATCTGAAAAGACTTTTATGGCCATTTTTGTTAACAAGGCAAAAAAGCAATTGCCAAAGCTCAAAAAATAATTTAAAGGGTTTTCCTTTTGAAATAAAAAAGATGTCTATGAATCAATGCTGCATGGCTTTTTTGTGCCAATAAAATACAGTTCTTGGTTTTAGGGGCGATTTGTTTTTTCCTGCATATTTTGGGGAGATGGGCAGAGATGTGCCCTTTTTTATTTTTAAAGTTTAAATAGCAGTTTTCTGGGCCTTATACCCCTTTCTGGCGGGATATCAGGACCCCCTTTACCCTACCTCGAATATTACATAATGATGCACCCCTTATACGTCGCATTTTTGGCGTCTAATACCACTCCAAAATAAGCCCTGACATTTACATTTTAACCAAAATAAAACCATTTGCCCATTGGTTTAACAAGCATTCTTTTGGATTTTCCCGGCCAAACCCAAACTAGGGAAATTTTTACTTTAAAAATTTTTAAAGAATTTAAAAGGGGTTAAAGGGCTTTTTACCCCTTATGCAAATTCCCCCAATTTTTTTTGGGGTTACTAATGGCCAACTTGGGGGGTTCCCCCCATGAAATTTTTTCTATTAAAAAAAGCCCCGGGGTTTAAAAAGTGCCCTTTTTCCAAAGCTCCCTGCCCCCCCTGGGGGGTTGCCACGGGTTTTCACGGCCCCCGGGGTTTTGCCCCGGCGCTTTCTTATCGCCCCCTGTAAACTTTTAAAGCGCGAGAACCCTTTTTGGTTACCGGGATTTTTTTGGGGGGGGGGGTTTCCCCCCGGAAGTTGGGTCAGGCGGGGGGACCCCCGTCCTGTCAGGTTACCAAGTGCACTTTCGACATAAAAGATTCAGGGACATAAGGCCAGGGATTAAGGCTGCAAAAGGGGAAAAATAGTATCATTGGATCAAAAAACCCGAAGGGCATTGGGGAATCGATACTGGGCCCAAAAAAAACAAAATCTAAAAGGGGTAGGGGAAGGGTCAGTGGTTTTGGCGCCGCTCAAATTATGCTGGTTTAGCAGGAAAACCGTGAGTTTTCTCCCCGGGGGTTTCAAAAAAACCTTTACAAGCCTGTTTTGGAATTTCCCCTTTCAGTTGTCAAAAATTTACAGATTTTAAACCCAAGACCTTTAGACTTCAATTAATTTTGCAGGGCCGTAGCTACATTGATTTTGGGGGGGATTTTTTTTTTTCAAACATTGATTGAAAAGGGGTTTTAAGATATATGTTTTTCAAAATTACCCCTTTTATGGGGCCCCCGGGCCTTTGGGGGCCCCAGAAAAGCCTGGGTTTTCCTGCATCCTTTCCCAAAATATTTTGCCTCCCATCTTTTTCAATCCTGGCTACCCCTGGATATGCCAACAGTTTTTTTAAAAACTTCTTCAAAAACAAAAGTTGAACTTTCCCCCGTGCCGGGGGGTAACTGTCAGGTCTGTTTTAGACTTTGGCTGTTCTGTGTCTTTCCCCTGTCGATGTTTTCAAACACTGGGATTTTTTTAACATTCCATCAAAGACCAACTTTTCGGGAATCAAAAAAAAACACTGTTAATACAGTCTTTACCCTTGAAAAGAAATTCCCGAATTTTTTAATTTCGGGTAAAAGGAAAGGGGTTGGGGGAAATTTTTATCCCAATATTCGGAAGCGTTAAACCCTTACTTAAAAAACTGAAAATTAAACCCAAAAAAAATTTTTAACCCAAAAACCAAACAACCCTTTTTGGGATTTTTTGGGGGAAAAAATACCCAAAAGGGTTTTGGGAGGTTTGTGGTTTAATTTTTTTTTTCCCAAATTTAAAAAATTTTGCAAAACCCCAAAAAATTTCAACCCCTTTGACGAAATTCCTTGGGAAAAGGGAAATAATAATTCAATTTTTTATTGCATTTTTTCATACACCGAAAAGGGGATGAAAAAGGCCATTAATTTTAAACATTTTTAATATCACAAGAAAAGAACTTTGGTACCCGGTTTTCCTTAAAAGGTTTTCCAAAAGGTTACTCCCCTTTTCCGATCCGCTTCTTCCTTTGACCGGGTTTTTTTAAAAACTGGCAGGGAAAGGCCACATGCCAAAAAATCAATCCCAAACAATAAATAAAAAGTAAATAAATAAGAAAAAACCATTTGAAAAAATTAAAAAACAGGGGTTCTAATAAAAACCAAAAAGATTGGTAATATTAAAAAATTTTTCATTATTTTAAACCCAATTTTTTTTTAGAAATTAAACCCCTTCCATTTTTAAGCGCAATAAAATTTTTTTTTTAAAATTTTAAAACCAAAGTTTTCATTTAAAAAAAAAAAACCTTTTTTTAATGGGGAAAAGGAAAAATTTTCCCTGTTTAAATTTTGGTTTTAAAAATTTAAAATTAAAAATTTTAAATAAAAGAAAAACCCATTCTTAATTAAAAAAAAAACATTTACTTTGGGGTTTTAACCCAAAACAAACAAATTCCTTTAATTCCAAATTTGGAGGGAGCCCTACCTTTTCCTTAAATTTTCCCCCCCCGGGGGGGGTGTTTTTGGCCCCGCCCAGGTCCTCACAGAGGCTGTTGTTACCACTGCTGCATATTTGCTGTGTATAATTCAATCATCTCTTGGGATTACTATGTTTAATATATTGCACTTTGCCCTCATTCTTTTGTATGATTTAGTATGATTATGATTTCTTTTTCTTTTCGTCATTTCGATTTGAGTTTGTGGTGATTCAACATATGCAGCATTTTCGTAAGTTTCTTTGTATTATTGTTGTTATTTACACCTAAATTGTCTCTATGATGTAGATCTGTTAATTTTTTGTTGCAGGATTTGTGTTTTAATTTATAGCTTGAACCTCCACGAGAGTGTCTCAAGAAATGTGAATAAAATATCCCCACAAGCTCAACAGAGACCAACGAGCGGGCTGCGTGTCAGCCACTGGATTTTGGATTTTAGGTAAATTGCTGAGTAGTTACCTCTTCTTAAGTGCTGAAAATGGATCTCTTGATGTCAGAAACACATTATTTGACATCAAAATCAGGTTTCTATGTTGAATATTAAAGGAGATATGCCACTTTTATAGTATAGCGAGATGGCGGCCATATTGGATTTTCCATTTTTTATGAAAAATGCTCAAGGGTGGCAGAGTGCCACCCACCTGAATATCATTTTAGGGGTCCTATCCATGAATAATCAGCAGAGAAAAAAAAACTTTAACTCACACTTCAGTTCAGTTTAATCAGGGTTTATCTGCCGGACTTACTTACTGGGTCTGGCTGAGCATGCTGGTTTACGCACCGGGCCTGGACGCCGAACTCCGCGGTCCTCACGGGTTTGCGAAGCGCTGCGGACGGCGGCCAGCACGCTGGTTCTCGGTGTAGTGAGGCCCGTCCGTCCGTCTCGTGTCTCGGCCAGACACACCCTGCCAGCAGCACAGCAGGGGTAAAGGTTGGTGTTTGTTCATGAAACCATTCAGCAGTGGTGCAATATACACAAGAATATGGTTTGAGCGATTGATAGAGACATGCTATGTCCAAGATAAGTTGATCGAAAAGTTTTTAAATATTTGTTTTGCTACAAAATCGTATTAAAGAAAAAGTTCCTATTTGAGAGCCCCAACCACTTATATGACAAAATTTTATCTTTTTTTGTTTTTATAAGTTGCAAAGCCTAAAGAAATTATCATCGCCCGGCAGTGAAATTGTCATCGGGGCCAACCACTGTTTGTGTGCTAGTGATTTCCCTGAGAAAGAGTGAGGCCCCGGCCATAGTGACAAGTATATCAAGAAAGCAAAAACTACTA
>CM032663.1:5366769-5438826 GCA_019095985.1 Streblospio benedicti
TGCTGCTGCTGTTGATGCTGATCAAATATAAGGCATAAAACTGATTGATTGATTGATTTTATTATAGTGACATGGTATACAATATAAATAGCATATGGTATGTTACACAGGCTATAATACCCAGCTCTTCAGGGCTTATCAGTCACCTTTCCAAATACTAAAGAAAATTAAATGAGACGTTATTAAATGTTAGTTAGACATTTTGAATATACAAACACAAAAATACATACAATTTACAAAAAACAATAGTATAACCTACACAAGCCAAATCTACGCACTAACAGTCAAATGAACGGTTTTGGCGTAGATACTGTGTTTGGGTTATCACACGCATATTCCGTATCTCCTACTGGTGAATAAAATATCCGCACACCACACTTAAACTTTAACGAAATGCCATTCTTTTGCGTGTTTAAGAAATGCCATTCTCGTGTAGATTTCATACGAAATAGATTTGCTATTTGTAGTGGAAAAATATTTTAATCTTCTTCATTGATGTGCCATTTGCAAATGTTAGAATGACAGTAAATACCATTTTTAAAAGCAAGCCAGAAAGCATTATTCAATGTTATACATGTATTATCTGTCACAAAACCTACTTTGAAGCTTGATATTTGATTGTTTATATTCTGGTTTAGATGCACATGGGCATTCACCCGTGTCGGAAAATATCCACATTAGTAAAAATCTATTAAAACAAAAGCAAATGCATGTACAGGACTAAAACTTGTTTAATAACCACTCTATAGTGCGTGACATGGGATAAATGTAAAACGCACCTCCTTATTAATACTAGAAATTTTCATTGAACTCATTTGTCAGCCTGCATCCCCCTCGTGCTGCGTACTCAGGCGATACGGCTGCCACACTCGTTCAACAAAGATTTCTAGTATCAACCAGGAGGTGCGTTTTCTACCTGCACTGCCTGCTGCTCCGGCTGTGGCCTGTGTGGGTTTGCGGGGAAGCGATCCGCCCACGTGTCCTCCCCGCCGCTCGCCTGCTGTTTCTCTGCCAGCTTCCGGCGTCTCTGCTCCTCTCGTTGCTCCTCTGGGGGGAAGAGGGGGACGGTCTGAGGGATCTCAACCACATGTGAGGGGGGAACTTTCGGTTCTCCATCAAATGTGATGGAAGAACTTACATTTTGATAAAATCTCCATCAAATGTGAGGGGAGAATTAAATCTCAATCCAAATTTTGATTTTACGATTGAATCTCAACCAAATGTGATGGAAGAACTTACAATTTTTAATAAAATCTCCATCAAATGTGAGGGGAGAGCTTAGGGTTTGATTGAATCTCAACCACATGTGATGGAAGGGACTTACGATTCTAGCTAAATACCAACCAAATGTGAGGGGAGAAATTATGGTTGCGATTAAATTTCCATCAAATGTGAGGGGAGAAATTACAATTTTTGATAAAATCTTCCAACTGTGAGGGAAGACATTACGATTTTTGTGAAATCTCCATCAAATGTGAGGGAAGAACTTACAATTTTCATTAAATCTCCAGTAAATATTATGAAAGAACTTACTATTTATGTTAAATCTCCATCAAATGTGAGGGAAGAACTTGCGATTTGATTTTGATTCTCAAGAGTTATTTAAGAATTCCCTAACCAGTGGCGTAAGAACATTTATTTTTATTCCCATAGATGGTGCCACCGTAGCAGGGCAAAATTTGACTGCTGCAACTAGACGCAAACCACTGGGTGGCCATAACCATGTCCCTAAAACTCTTTACTGCTTTAACTCTTTAATATGATTCCATATAATTATATACGTCATGACAGCTTATATCTTATTCCTAAATGAAATCAGACTTCCATTTCGCTGATTTTGTAAAAACTGGCACATTCATTTGTACTTTGACTGTATAAGGAATTACACATATTTGTTTGAAAAGCAATAACACTACTGACACGGCTACATTGTAATTACACCGCTACCCTCTCACCTAACTCCTTCAGCCAGGCATTTTTCTGCTGTTGCTTCACTGACTCAAACCGATTTTCATCTGGAGCTATGTTCTGAAGGAAAAATTCCAATTGATTACTTTACATGTAAAGCAATTACCGGTAGTACGATATGTAAAGACGATATTAGAAAAACAAACTACCTTTGTATTGAAAATACTAATCGCAGATAACGTTGACTTTACTGGCTATTTATTTATTTTTATGTGAAAATTTAAAAAGTTGAAATTGTCGAGCGATTATTATTTATTGCTATTGTTGGAATATAAAGATGTCAGTTTTCATATGAAAAAAATGTAAAAAAGAAAGAAAAATACTGTATCCCTGTGCATTAAAGCGCCACGCTTATAACCAAAAAACAATGTTTTGAGGTCTTTTGATAGTTAAATTTTTTCTTGACATCAAGCGCATGCTCTTAAATTCGAGAACCAGTGTGCACCCAAGTTTGAACCCCCTGGCTATCGACCAAACCAAAGAAAGACACCCATTATCACTCGCTTGTTGCTCACCGCTATCAAATGTCGTGACAGCTATCATTTGAGATAGATCTTCGACAGCACATCATTTCATTTTTATTTTGACTGTATGCCATTCATATTAAGATAGGGTGAGATCCTTGGAGCCCGTAAAATGCAAATATAACATTTCATTCGTCTGTTGTTGTTGAAGAAATATGGCGGATCAACGGCCAACAAATTTACATATCGAAAAACATCACGCTTCTGCTGTTGGTTGTTGGTTAATTCGTCCTGCTGTTTGCGTTATGAAAAGCTCCTAAAAACGTGGCACGTCGAAATAAACCGATGACTTAGTATCTACAATAGTTGTGTTCTAAAGTTTAAAAATTTTCCTCTTTTATTGAAAATTTGGTTTGTTCTCAGATATGAGCGCATGAAGCTTATTATCAATATAAACGTGCATCCTAAATCCAAGCTCAGTGCGCTTTAATGCACGGGGATACGGTACTAGGCACAATATGCTATACTACTAACTCCAATTTGGAACGAGCTGCGTATGGCCGCAGGCGTCACACTGCCTGGTGAGTCATACACAACAGGCGGGGTGGTGAAGGCAGGTGGCTGCTGTTGCTGTTGCTGCTGTTGCTGCTGCTGTTGCTGCTGCTGCTGTTGCTGCTGCTGCTGCTGTTGCTGCTGTTGCTGGTTGTTCAAGACCTCTTGCTGGCAAACAAAAGAATTCAAACATAACGATGACAGCTGCACATAAGTATACTGAATACTGAACTAAAATTCTGTGCCATCAAGGTCAACCTGCTTTAGGAAAAACATCGTCGGATAAATTGCATTCAATACCGTTGGCTAATTAGTATTCACATATATACATGAGTTTATATTACACGTCATTATTGCCATATCAGAAATTATTGTGAGTGAGAAAGTTCATTAAAGAATTTGAAACAATTATTGAAATTTTGATCTCGGCTAATACTGAAAACTTTACTAACTAAATGTTGTTTATTCTGTAATTTTATATGATAAATAAACTATGTTGGCTTTCCACTTCTCTGAATTGAATGGACACGTTTTTTTTTACAAAGTAGGGGATGATGTACATTTTGTCACGCTCCGTAAAACACAGTGTTCCACTTATAGGGAGGGGGAGTTTCGGTCAAGTTTTGGATGTTCCACTTTTTTTGTGGGTCTAATATTTTATCTCACGCGCTAACACTTTTCATATCAGAATTCCACTATTTACTATATAAATGTGGCATTAAAAAAAGATACACAGCAGATTTCACACATGAATTAATATTATGATTTACATTGCTGATATATAATAAATATCATTTCATTGCATATATAAGAAATATTTGAATAAATATCGCGAAACGCTGTGTAGATATTTTTCGATTATGTCACACATCTGATGTTTCCAGTTTTTGGGGGAGATGGGGGTCGAGAAAAAAAGAGAACACTGTTCCACTTTTGCGGAGCGTGACAAAATGCACATCATCCCTAGGTTAATTTGTAGTTTGCTATGACACTTACGTAAGCTGACAGACTTGGCGCTCCTCCACTCTTTCTCTGATTGTCTGCATCCTGAATGAGTGGAGTATATACATGCTATGACTACACACATGCCGCATTCACATTTTTATCATTCTTTTCATGTAATTTCATTGGTTATCATGATCCAGAAGTATCCGATAACCCGGAGAGAGTTATCACCCCTCTTCGAACAGGCGTGATACTATGGTTATCATGCTTGTACTCAGCCGGACTACTTTTTCAACATTTTTTAAAACAGTGTTGTAATTGTTTAGAAAAGAATGATAAATACAAAACCTGGTTCGTTGTGTAACATGAATTATTTCATCAGGATTCGTTCTTGTGGCGCATCAGGCTCGCCGTGATACGCCACAAGAACTCACCTGATAACATAATTCATATTACAAACTCACCCGGTTTTGTCTATGTACAACATTCAATCTACACTTGGTAATTTACAGATCTGCCATACAAAAGCAGGGTCAGGATTAAACACTCGTTCGCTTGTTTTGAGGAGTAGAAATTTGTCCATTTTGAGCAGAACGAGTGAATTTTTCATGAAAATAAGTCTGTTTTTAAAAAGGCACTACTAATCCTGCTCACTAGAAGCTCTTTCCCACCTAATATCCGGACCCTGCTACAGATATCATCTACAGCTGTAAGCAGGCCTATGTCTATGAGCATTGAGCTATAATGACATCCTATCAAAACCTGTAAAAAAATCTACTTCCCGACACCTGTTTCCCCTACTCTATCGCTCACACTTGTGTAAGTGCCGCATTTTTCAGGCTAGCGTCTTTTAAAATTTCAGTTTTCCAAAAGTTTTCAGACTAAGCGCCTTTAAAACTGTTCTGCCAAGCAGCCTTTTGTATTGACATAGCTGACAAAAAAGATTGGAAATTGGTTGTTAGAACAATAAATACAATAGCAAAAGATAATCCGATGAATAAAGCCTACATACTTGAGATGGGAACCAGAGAATACCATGCGACCTGAGGACCATGGGAAAAATAATGACCTGAAGTCTGTCATGATGTTTCCGCCAAGCAAGCTGTATTGACATAGCTGAAGAGATGGGGGGAGAGCATGGACCTGCACCAGGGCGTGTCCATGGTGACCAGGGGGCAGTCGTCCGATCTTCTTCTGCTCGGCTGAAACAGACGGTCATCACCGGTCTAATACTAGACGCATATGAAAAAATGAGTATTCTTTTCTACACAAGCATGCAACAGGTTTCATTAAAAAAAATTTGATCATACGAATTCTTAAAAACAACAGCAGAGATATAATTTAATTATTTACAGTTGATGCAAGAAAAAACACAATGACCAGACTAGTATGAACATCCACAGGTTTATTTGTATTTCTTATAGAATTTCACCATAGCATCAAGTATGCAATATTCAAGGTTGTATTGAGTTTTACTATTTTATATGCACCAGTATCTTTTCTAACCCAAAGAGGTGGTAACGTTGCATGGAATTTGTGTATCCAACACGAAGAAAACATTGTACTTGATTTAACAATTCAAAACCTGTCAGATTTAGAATTGATCATTTATTTCATCAATCTATGAAAGTATGTGATACACATAGCTCAACTGTTCCAATACCTAACATGGTCAATGTAAAATGTTTAACAACCAGTGAATTATAAAATGCACAAATTACATTTATCATCAAGATGCTCATGGTTTCAACGTTGAGAACTTCAGAGTATTACTGTCTTTTTCAAATTTAGATTTTTGTTCCAGTCCAAGCAGGTTAGGGCAAAAAAACTTTTTTTCCACTAGTAGGGTGAGGATTCACCACTCGTCCGCTCGTATTGACGAGTAAAAACTTGTGGAGGACGAGTAAGAAGCTTTAGCAACTCGTCCTGCTGACAAGTAGCAATTCTGGTCAATCTGGCAAACAGGTATTGAGTTTGTACAAGGAGGACAAGTACATTTTTTGCAGAACGAGTAGATATTTGAGGGTTACTCGTCCTGCTGACGAGTAGCAATTTCCCACCTAATCCTGACCGTGGCTAGTCGCTAATATGTTATGCGTATTAAGATTTTGGTCTCTATCCAGGATGTGAGATTCAGAGAAGCCGTACAATACCTCGCTCCCTTTCCCACTGTAGGCGTTTCAGCTCGGCTTTTTGTTAGAGGCACCTGACTGGGCGTGGTTTTTGCTGGTGACGCCTGTGGTGTGGACACGCCATGGTCCGTTTCATCCCTAATGTATTAAAAAATGAACGTCAACTATTTTTTAAAAGGTTTTACTATGTTATGCCATTATCTACGAAAATGGATTCACTTAAAGGTGTGATCTAGTTAAATTTATAAAATCATTTGTAACCCAAATGAAAAATATAATCAATTGATCATTTCTTATTTCATACAGTATATTTAGGCCCATGAAATATTTATGTTCTCCCGTAAACTAAATATGTTCTTTGCATGTATGTATGTATAATCAACTAACAATATTATCAACTAACACTATTGTACTTTCTTTAATCATCTAATGAAAATCTTTGTTACCGGTATATATTTTCTTTTATTTTTTTCTTTTAATCCACTTGTATACTTAACCTCGTTTGTTTTGTATTTACATGTCATTTACCTTGTACAAGGTTTTGAAATTGAATAAACTGTTAAACTGTTAAACCTAAAGTATTACGCCGGGCAATAACTACTCATCGCAACAATATACATAACATGATACAAGTCCGGTGGTGTAGAGAAATAGGACTGCCCAGGTAAAAATTCTGGGTAAAACTTGAATTAACCCTGCTTGAAGCACTGGTAATTTGACATCAGTGGAAGTAGATTTACTTCAAAAATTGATGATATGAAAAACTCTGGGGGAGGGTCAAGGGGCAGATAGAATTCTAATTCAGCTAAAACCAAAATAAAAAGTGAAATTCCACCAATTGTCTATCCCTGCAGTCTCAATAGACATGTAAGCGTTTATTCTTCTAAACGAGTCATTTTTCATAATTATATTCATAAAAACATCCGTATAACATTTCATCTGTCATCACGGATTCATTTCAGTATAAACGTTTTAGACGATGACAATTACCGTTGGTCAATCCGGGAACGTTACGTTGGCTCGATAACGGTGGTTGTGTTGGTGACCGGCTGAATCTGTGAAAACGGCTGCCTGTCGGGAACAGACGCGGGCGCCTGGTTCACCGTCGTTTGCTGGTTCACGATCATTTGCTGGTTCACTGGAGCCGGTTGCTGGTTCACTGGTTGCTGTGGCATTGTCTGTTGGGACACAGCGCGAGGGTTCTGCTGCTGATATTTGAGCGTCCTGTTTTCAATCGCTTGCGCTTGCTTTTCCAGTACCTCAGTTTCCGCTACGAAAACGCAAACAGTATATCGTGAGGCCTTGTACATGTGTGTTATAATGTATGCGGGGATGCAGATATATGTAAACATACTTTAGACACTACATATGGGCCTTTTTTTTCACGCATAAGTAGTGTTTTAGATAATTATTATGTTCTTCTTAACACAAAGTTTGTAACAGGAAAATGGTTTAAAAATATAACCAAACTATGAAGAAGCTGCATTTGGCATACGGAAACAAAAAAATTCATGCATGATGCGAGCGTCCATTGCAATCGAATGTACAATGTACTAAAATGTTTTTACAGTCTAAATTGCCTATATTTCATGTGATTGTATGACACACTATGTACTTTTAGTATGACATAAAACAAACAAAACATAACATTTTGCAATCAGCATGGATGATGAAAAATGAGTTCATAATGAGAAAAAAGCAACCCCATTCCTTCTAGTTAGCGGCACGTCTACTTTACCTCGTTCCCGTTCCCACTCGAGGCGTTTCCTCTCAGCCTTAGTCATGTGTCTCGGGGAAATGCCTTTCAGGGCAGCTCTCGTGCCGGTCAGTTCGGCCTTTTTCTCCTCCTGAGCAGGCGTGGATGGGACTTCAACTATCTGAAAACGTTGCACAATAACTTATAGTACAAACGTAGACACGTTCACACAAACGTTTCGGTCAACACGGAGATGGCCCAACCAAAAGTGCTCCACAATATATTGTATTGCACTGCCCTGGCTTCCCCCATGTTAAATGAAATTTGAATTTGCACTTTCCTGACACTTGTATAGTTATACGCGGTACTTATATTTTAGTAAAATATTTTTGAAATTAATTTTTTTCCTTATGTTGTAAGAATAAGTAGGCTCTAAAAATCAAGTAAATTAGCAATCAAAATATTCTTTTGCCATATCATATGGCTTCTTTATTTTCAAAACTTACTAAGATGACTAGCATCATTGCAATATAAGACATACTTTAAGTGTATCTTGATGTTTCATGGAAACATTGGACAGCTCTTCTGTTGGTGGTGGAGTGGGAAATAAAACTTTGCCGTCCGTGACATCTTGTAATTTCAACTCGGTAGTACTTTGGTTTACATCTACAATAACATACACATATACAATATGGCCATTTTTTAAATTACATTTTGTTATGAATCATGATACATATTCAACACTTACTAAAATTTACAATATTAATAGAGCTTATTCCAAATGTGATCAAATGTCCAAATGCCGGGCATTTGACTATAAGCAGAGCCTGAAGCTTACCTAACCTATGAAATTTTGAACAGACGGTTATGATTTATGTAAGAACGTGACTTACCTATACTATTGGTAACACCAGCAGAAGGTTTTGAGGTGTTTTGTTCGGCAGCTATTGTCAGTTCACCGATTGTTTCTAAAATTTTGTCGAACTGATTTTGTGTGAGAGTTACATAGTCATCTTTGCTACGATCCTTTTTCTTATCCTCAGTATTTTCTTTTTTTCCTTTGTTTTTATCGAGATTTTTTATATTTCTTTTTATTATGTCACTTTTCGGCTTTTGGTTTTGTTTTTCTTTTTGCACTGCCTCTACTTCTTGGTCTCGTTGCAACTTGGACCTTAATGGTATTTTCTGTTCTTTGGACTTGTAGCTAAATTTCTTATTTTTCTTTGATTTTGAAGAATCTGAATTCAAAGAGATTGTTCTTTATAACACTCTAACAATTTAACAAAGGTATCAAACTTATACAAATTTCATGGAAACACTCATACATTTCGACATATCTATAAAAATTACCTTGTTCTTCCCAAAATATTCTAGGTTTATTACCAGAGCCTTGCCTTGTTTCAAACCGTACTGTATTACTGGAGAAGAAAAATGCAAATATGATTTACCTAATACATCAGTTTAAATAATTCAAGTAATTATGTTGTATATTGATGTTGAATACAGAGACACAGTCCGGAATCGCTAAGTTAATACTTAGACATCTGATGCTGCAGTTTTGATGACACTCACTCTAACTTAGGCCGCTAACTCAAGACCCACATAAACACTGTTTGGAAGTAAATTGCGTTAACTATTACGCTACTAAGTCTTAAAGACCACAGCTGTAATGTTCTGCATATTTGGTATATACTGTAATTGGCATAAAATTATGGAATGCTATGGATGACTTAACATGCATATAGATAATTGATTACGTATGTGTGTCAAAATCACTCCAGCCGAGAGGCTCTTTAATTTGCCGGGTTGAGAGGTCTTCATTATAATGACTACAATTTAGGATGGTTCTCAAATGACGTCACCCAGCAAGGGGGGGGTGTTAAAAAAATGACTTTGACAGGGGCGGGAGGCAAAGATGACGCTTGATTTACCAGGAGGGGTGCTTTATGAAAGGTGATTAGAGGGGAAAAAAATGGCCAAAAATGGTGACGCCATTTGTGAAAACATCCCTTATCAGCAATTGATCTGATCAAACTTTCCTTCAGTGTTTTCACAAAACACAAATGGCGGTTCGGCAAAACGACTAGGCATCCTCGAATCACCCGCTGCATCTCGCACATATGAAGCACCCATGTGAGAAAGAACAGATATTGTCACATACCGAGCTGATCAGGTGATGAACAAAGCATGTTTTTAATGTGCCGGGGGAGAAAGTTTAATAGCGTTGCCACACATTGTTTCCCACATTGTAATGACATACTGCAAGTAACATGTCCAGGGCATTGGCATGAGCCAAAATATCAGGGTCACCGTGATTCGAACGCACTTAATTACAGACGTGGATAAGAGTGAATCATGAAAATTGGAATAGTTAGTCTCACTGTGATCAGAAATGAGTTTTGACAAGCAAGTGTCCGCACGTAGTGGGAGCTTTACAACACCTCTGTGCTATTTCGTCCATTAAATGAGAATATAAGATAGAATAAAAGCCAATGAAATACCTAAAACTCATTTTGGTAATAACATTAAATGATTGTTGAACAAAAACGATACATAATTTGAAATATTTTAGATATCTATGTAAACAACGGACAACTTCCGCTCAAAAATGAATTATTCCGGATCTTATTCAATTTTCCAACAAAAAGGAATATTATAGAAGTGTTTGTATTTACTTTCTGTATCAGTAATATAAATATATAAATATATTGGCCGTGTATATTATTGACAATATTTATCAAAATATATTTGTTTAAATTTATTAGCCATTGTACACCGAATTTTAATTCGGTTCGATCCGTTTAACTAAAACATAAAAGATATGGTCGGTATAAAAGTACGTTGCCAAGGTGTTTATCACAACTTCCGGCCAAAGAAAAATATAAAAAAACTTTGATTTCATAATATTTTTAATTTAGAGGTCAGTGAAACGATATTGTCAATCAATTATCCCATCATAGTTTCTGTTTTCTTAGAATATTTAAATATTATACAGGACGTATTTATAAGTTGTACTGTGGCTGGCTTATTTGTGAATTATACATCCAGAATCCAGACAAAAGTGGACACATCTCATTCTGCTAAACAGTCCAATGTGCAAGTCTACAAAATTATAAGTCACGTTTACCCAGGAGATGATGTGCAGTTAATAGCATTAATATCAATCATGCCGGTGACAATCGTCTCGAGCACTAAAGCTCCTTCGCCATTATCGACTGCCAATAATTGTTGGATAATTTGTGGGGATCAATCATATGACAAAACATGTCCATCGGGCATGTCACAAACTGGTTACACTAAGTGAACGCGACTATATTTATTCCTAGACTCTTGAATTGTTCTTGGTACACACACCAACTTCGATATGTGCCCACATTTAAACATCATGTACACATGATCATAGATATTGCCATCAATATGATTACATACACATAGCATATATACTAGTTCAGTCTATTATGCTGTCTTGATAAAGCATCCTCCTCAACTTGTTGCTCTCCTGCCATGTGAGGACAAGGCTATTTTCACTCGATCGGACTGATATTGATCAGCTCCACATATAATAACTTGTATGCTCCATTATTGGCTGTCATCAACTTGGTATGATTGTATGAAGCAGATAACATGTGGCAATATAGAATTTTGGTATGTTAGGTAAGATGCATTATCCAGTAGCCCAGATAAGTACTCGTCCACTAGTCAGAGACTAGTATTAAACCAACAGAACAAGTAAGAATCTCAACTTACTCATCCTCCAGACGACAATTTTTTCTCAAAGCTACAATGTATAGAACATGTAGGACGAGTAACATTTTTTGCAGGGCTAGTAACTTTATTGCCCTACTAATCCTGTACACTAGTAAGCTTTATCAGTTATCTGGGGCGTATGAAATAGTCTGTAAATGAATTACGAATGTTTCCATCAATTTATTATTCCATTTTTAGTGCAATATTAAATCTGCCAAAATGGGTGACACTCCAAAGCCAGCTTCTCCTCAATCACGTGAGTAATCCATTTTAGCTTTTATGCTTCCCTGTGAGTAATAAATACATTTGTAGAGCGCTCTACGGTGTTATTTGTTTGTTCAAAATTTTGTTAGAAGTGAGTATCTATTTCAAGGAAATGTTTAGTTTGGGTCGCATTTTAGGATTCTGTGAATGAATTACATTTGATTCACATGGGTTCAGATTCATTGCATACATACTTGAAAAATGCTTTATTTATGTAAATGGTTCATGCGTGAGGGCCTTCGCTTTAGATGGTTGCATGCTAAGCTGTTGTAGGCCTATACATAAAATGTCGTTTGATCCATTTTTACAATTTTCATTTTGATTATTGCTAAAAAATAAATAACAGTCACATTAACATAATATAACGTTAATTTGTATGTGTGTATCATACCAGTATTATTCAACATCCTTTATTTTATTTAGGAAATGACCAGATAGTCTCGAGAGAATCCCGACAGTCAGGGAAAGTAACCTTTCCAAACTCTGCTAATTCTACAGCTCGTGAAAACCATCATGTGCAGGAGGAACAAGAAAATAAAGGAAATCCTTTTAAAATGCCAAAAGATAATGATATTTTTATGTTAAGGGATAAAGAACGTCAGAGAAAGAAAGAAGTAATGTATTCTGTCCATACCTTTAATTTTCATTTGATAATGACATTCATACTAGATTATGATTTTCTTCAAAATTCAACTGATAAATGATAAATAAAAATGCAAAAATGAATAGTAATATTTCATTGAATTTTAAATCCATTTCAGGAAAGAAAGAGACAGCGAAATCTTCGTGTTCATGAAAAGACAACATACGCTACGAGAGTGAATTTCAAGACTGCGTCAATGATCAAACCTGCAGATTCGGATGAAGAAGAAGAGAAAAGTGATGAGGATGATGGGCGTGCAGTCGCTGTGAAAGACGATCCACAGTTCACATTGGCTGTCACGAAAGGTAGCAATTTAGCAAACCTAGCCTTCAAAAATTGATTTTATTTGTTGTTTTTTTTTTTTATATTTCTTATTGTTGTTTATTTTTATATACCCGTGTATTTTTTATGTATTTTTGTTTTAATTTATATTTTCTTTATTAACAGTTTTTATTTTTTATGTTTTTCATTATTTAATCATTTGTTTGCTGTTTGTAAAAGTCGAGCCCTCTTTGATATTGCAATATACTAAAGGTAGGCCAACATACATCATATTTAACATAGATTACATACGTTAGTTTTAATAGCTCTCATTTAAAAGATGTACCAGCACATTTGCATTTTTATATT
Organism: Streblospio benedicti; assembly: GCA_019095985.1. Lineage (NCBI taxonomy): Eukaryota > Metazoa > Annelida > Polychaeta > Spionida > Spionidae > Streblospio > Streblospio benedicti. The sequence goes on from CM032663.1 coordinate 5,379,811, forward strand.
CAATATCATTTGACGCTTTTTAAATTTGTAATTATGAATCATTAACTGTGTCAACGCTTCCGAATAACACATTTAATTTAGAAGATTAGTGAGAATAATATTTGAAGCACATTTTTGGTACTGTGGTAAGTACCAATTTATCACTTAAAAATGTTACCTGTTTAATGCACATTGCACTGAAACAATCAAATGCAGTCAAACTTATATGCTATATAATGTCTTTAATATTTCTTTTTAGACCGTAATGTGGAAAAGGAGTCTCTAGCAGATTATATTACGAAAAAAAGAGAAATGTTCCTTGTTCAGGTACTTTCATGCTACCATCTAAAAATTATATTAGCCCATTTTAGCATGATTTTGATTTTCTTTCATGCTCCATATTCAAATTATGGAAACTTGTTATTTACTTTTAGTATTCTTTGGGGGTTAAACGTGACGAAATGAGAAAGCTAGAAGAAATTGCAGCCGCTGAGGAGAGGAAATTAGAAATGGCTGAGCAGTTTTTAGAAGAAGATGCGGCCATGTTTGATGAGTTCCTGAAGGAAAATGATAAAAATTCCGTGGAAGCAATTAAGATGTGAGTAATATCTGTTATGTATTTGCAAATGAAAGTTAAACATTAATTATGTAAGTACATGCAAATTTATATGAAAAATTGTAAAACATATATTAAATCATGAAAAATACATGTGTGATTTGATATATTTTTTTACCATAAAATAAACACCTTATTAACTAACATTATTAAGCTATTTTAATACTTTCTAAGTGCTGAAGCGGAAACAAAGGCAAAGTTAGAAAAGGTTGCAGAAATTAAAACAATAAATGCCCAGATGATGGCAATTAAAAGTGAAATTTCCAAATACGAAGAAACGTTGAAAGAATATCAGCTTTACAAAAGATTTCTTGAAACACTTACACCGAAGGTTAGTAAGCTATTTTCATGCCTACCCTATTATTTATTTGAAGTTATTTTTTCATATTCAAGATGATTGATGATATGAGATGACTATCACTGCTGGTTCTATGCACATATCAAGCTACAGTTGCTTTTTGACGTCTGATTATTACTGTGTGTATTTTCATTCTGAAATAGAATCACATTACGAGAATTATCTTTTCTAATGTCTGCTAGGAATGGCGGGAAGAGAGACTGGAAGCTCGAAAGAGGAGACGAGAAGCTAAGATGAAAGCCCGCCAAAAAGAAATGTCAGAACGGAAAGGTACAAACTCAGTTCCATATGATAAAAATGTGAAATTCCGCCACCATGTGCATGGCACACATTGGATGTTCTTTGAATGACACTTCTAATAACAATATTGAATGTTGAGAAATGAGCTCATCATATATTGTTTAAGAATAAAAGAAAATAATAATAATAAATACCAATAAGTCTATAAAACACCTGCATCAAAGACAGGTGACGTGGCCATTTGTACACGACCGGTCACTATAGCGTGGCCCCCTGGTCATTATGCCTCCGTAGTTGAATGCAAAGAGATCAAGTGCATGGTGAGTGTCCAGCAAACTCACCCCTAACAGGCTGAACACTGCTCCCCGGTAACTACACGTTAAAAAGGTACATGTCAGGCTGGTGGACGCTAATGTGAGTGATAAATACAAGGCTCTATGGTAGCAAGTGTTGTATGCTTCCCGGGGAGTTGAGAAACGCAATATACACTGTCGGGTGACAAGGATGAAATGACCTTAAGCACAATAACAGTGCCATTGTGTATTCTATAATGAATAAGCATATCTACATACATATATTTATATAACAAAGCCTGAGTTCTATGCAAATATTATCATCCTGTACTAACTTTTAATCTAACCTTTAAATTGGCCAATTACAATTTATAATGAAACTGTGTTTGTTTGTTTTGTACATAATTTGAAGACAATAACTTCTGGATGGGTTTTAATTGAATGAATATTGATGGTGTGGTAACATGTCGAAAACTGGCATGTCCATTGAAAACAATAGTCATTTAAGATACTCTAATTTTACTTAGGTTCGCAAAACCAAGATGCTGTTGGTGAGTTTGCAAATTTGAGGTTTATAGTTGTTTATGTTTGCGTTATTCTTTCCATGATGTTTTTTAGCCCTTTAAATTGATTGTTTAGATATATAATAAAACCATGAATAATGTCTTTTGAAGATAAATAATATAGATAATAGACATTTTACAGTACCTGTTTTTATTTCATTTGTCATAAAACAATTTTACTCAAACAAATTTCATTTCCTATTTCAATGACTTACATGTGTATCATTTATCACATTTTATCACATTTCCGAGTATTAAAGTGACTTGATGTTGTCTTTGTTTATTTTCTGAGAAGCTTTCACTAAGAATTTTTCAAACATTTTTTAACACAGTCAAAACATCAGATTTCATTGTACAAATAGATATACAACTAGTTTGTGTACGTCATCATACAAAAAAGAATGTATCCTTTACTTTAACTCACATTGTATAAATCGTCCTTTGCTAGATAGCATACAAGGAGGAACGATTTGTAACAGAGTTTGTATTTCATACAACATATTTAGGATGTCGGATTGAAATTTCATGCTGGGTGTACTGGTATATTTTTTGTAAAAAGTATATTTCATGTATTTCATAGCTGTCGCCACACCTGTCGAGAGTGAAAAGTCATCGGGGGTGCTGAATAAAGCGTCACGAAGCAAAGTGTCACGACCGTCAAGAGGCGGATCCATAGCCAACACGCAAAAAAGTGAAAAGGCACTCAAGAATAGGTAAGCTTTTACTGTTATTGTTGTTTAACAGCGTTATTCTAATTATGGGTGCAAAAATGAAAGACACATTACCTTTAAATTGTTTATCACATCATTTTTATGCGCTTCATTTAATTTATTTGTACATTGCTTTCTCTAAAAAAAATCTGCGCGTGTTCATAATTCAACATAAGCAATGACAATAATAGATAATAAATTGATTTTAGTATGGACTTCAAATTGATTTCCTACAGAATTTTTTATCTAAAACCACAGAACACTATGGAAAGTTCCAACTGCATTTCTATGGTAAATAAAGGCGTTTTTAGTTGATATAAAATTCTTTCCTCTCATTTGCCCAGAGAGAATAGCGAGATGAGTGCCGCAATCACAGACTCGGATGAAGACAGTGACGAGGTAAATTGTTTTTCAACATCTCTTTGCATATGTTTTATATTGCATGTATGTGGAGAAAATTGGATTTATAAAACACAAATGTCTGATTGCTTGTTTTAGATGATAGGCTTTTGCGAACACAGCAATTAATGTGTAGTACTTGGAAAAATAAGCTATACACGTACCTTGATATTGCTTGTTTTCTACTGTACAAGGCTACATGGCTCTGTATTTATTTAGTTTTACACATTTTATAAATCTATTTAATGTTATTCCTACTGATATTTACTGGTGTCCCATATTTCAAGGAGTTGGAACTGTACTTTGAAGACCCTCAACAACTGCTCGACATCTTCGCAGAGCTGGAAGAACAAAACTTGTCCTTGATCCAGAACAGTCAGGAAACTGAAGAGGCGTTAGAAGAAATGAAACAGACAATAAAAAACACTAAGCGTAAAATGTATGTAACCTTTCCGTTTTTAAGCGCTGTACATTACAGACTAATCTTGCGTATCTACCATATTGAAATGACAGAGGCTAACTACAGCATGTCCACTAAAATGAACACAAATCATCACTATGATGAATATTCACCAGCTGATGCTTCTTTTGCATTGTTTTGTGAGTTACAATACATGTGTAAGACGTTTTCCAGTAACAACAGAAAGTCAGACATAAAAAACATGTGCGTAGAATAAGTCCATATAGAACATTTTGTCTGATGTATTGTACGGGCTAATAAGTTTGGAAGCTGGGCGAGTTATTTAATATTCACCTGTCTGCTAGCGGACTCGAGTCTAAAAAATTTTTTCTTTGATATGCCAAAATGAATAGATATTATGGATGAGTGAAATTTTCTTCAGAATAGCAATCATATAAGTCACTCGCTCCAGTTTGCTCCACGAAAAGACTTGTTTTCACAATTTTGTCCATTTTCCGTAATTACTATATATTGATTTTAACAAAAGTTGATATACTTGTGTTTATTCATTTTTCACAGTTGAAGTTCACGCTGTTTGCTAATTTTTTTAACTGCATTTATTTGATAGGGAGAAAGAAACCGAAATTTTGCGGGAACAGATCGATAAATTAACAAACGCCATTAATAGAGAAGAAGAAAAAGCAAAAGATTTGGAAATAAAAGCCAGGTATTTGAGTGTATATTTTATTAAATAATATCTAAAAAGAATTGAGCATATAGCATAATAGAAAAAAGCATAAAATGATGAGATAGCAAACAAAATATGTTTTTTATGAATATATGGTGAAAAGAGTGAGATAAATATTTATGTTTCTGACATTCTTTTATTCAACAAATTTAACAGATGTATAGGAAATATTTGTACACAAACTGCTAACTTTATTATTTCTTGAGAAAGACCATCATTGATAAAACTTTGAAACAAAATCAAATAGAATTCTGGAGGATGTCCAAGAGTAAGTAGAAACTGAAATGTTATGTTTGAAACCAAAATGCATTTTTGCCACACTCCGTATGCAGTTTAATATGAAATTATAGACTATAGCTTTGTTGTTAGAATATATATACTAATTTAGGTGCCAATCAATGGAGCAAATTCTGTTTAATGCGCAAAGCAGCTAACTAAAGCTACAAATGTCTGTATTGTGCCTTACGTTGTGATGAAAATAGCTGTTTACGGTGCCTTGTAAATCAAAATTTGTTAGTGGACACGATATTTGAAGAACCTTGTATAATTTCTATCTCGTCTCCAATTATTATTATTATCATATTCATGTCTTTTAAATTTCTATACGACAAAAATATAATAAGGAATTCAAATGCAATTAGTGCAATTGGAAAGTATTATGGTTTTAGCAGTAAGTGGCTTGATTAACTGTAACTTCATATTATTGACTGCATCGAGATATTGGCAATAATTTGTACGTGGTTTTATGTCAACATAATAATACAATGATATTAGGCATTGCAGAGTGGTCCACATTGGTCATGTGATGTGAAGTATTAGCATGTTAGCATCATACATTTGTCTAGCGTTAGGTTTAGAATTTCGTATGTACAGCAGTTATTAGAATGATTCATACGAGATCACAAAGTATTTAGTTAGACCTGTATGTTATTTTGATACATGTCATTTTGTCAGTTGCATGAAAATAATCTTGCATTCTTTTACATTCTTTTATCACTTATTTTGATTTTCATATGTGCTCAACCTTTTCAAGCATTTATTTGTGCAAATTCACGCTACTATGAATAATTTATTGAGTTACTTATTTGTGTTCTTCATGTTCGTTCAATGTTGATATCCCTTAAACCTCGAGGTCGTTATTTTTGGTCTCATGGTCTGTGTAGAAAATATCACATTGTTATATTCTACCATGACAAAAATGTTTTATACTTGCATCAAAAACAAACAAACAAACATATAGAATACTTCTTTTCACATGGTTTCAAATTCAAAAGAATTGTCTTTTCTGGGACAGCAAGACAAACGCTTTTAATCCACAGCGTTCAGTGGCAAGTAGCATAAGGAAGCAAAAGCTGTTGATATTGAAAAAATACATATATAAAATATTTTTGTTATATGACTTCACCAAGATTCAAATATATATAACGATATAATTTAGTAAATGATAGATATTTTTGTTAATGAATTATTTAGCATAGTCTTCTTGGCTATCATGCACTGTAGCAACATCAAAATTTTGCTAAATGTATAGTATTTAGTGAAAATTAATTTGAATGATGTCAATGCACATTTTATTAGTCACAATGTGTACTTAAATGTTACCAATGATTAATGCACAATTTGATTTGTTTATGTGATTTAACATTTAATACTTTGCCAATAGAAAGCATTTTACAATAAAATGCTATGAACACCTAGCTCTTAGTTAGTATTACACCATTTGTGTTCAATAGTCGAATCGTTATGTCAAATTTCAGGAGATAGTCGATCGCTACAAGATTCTGCGTCCGCTTCGTTTTAACTTTAGAAATTCTGTAAGTACATGTCAAAGTCGAAAGAAAAATTGAAACGGCTGCCGTTGTGATCTTACTGAGTTGTCTGCTCTCTTGCCTTGTAGGATGTTTTCGTATGGAGAGTTCAAAGCTGAGGACCAGGAGAAGATGCTGGCCAACCTGAACCGCAAGGTGGAGGACGTGTATCGCAGCACGATTGGTGACAACGAGGCCAACATCAGGTCAGTAAACACCATGGCAACAACCGTCGCTGCACCGTCATGTCCGCTCCCTGTCTCTGTGCTTTCGTTGTCTTATAGGCTTTTGTTACTTTTATTTTCGTTTATTTTTTTTAGTTATTAGTATTTTTTTTTTCATTTGGAGGGAGGTGGAGATTAATTATTGGTTTATTATTTTTGTTATTTTTTTAGAATACTTTTTTTTTTGTTTTTACTTTTGTTATCTTGTTTTTTTTTGTTGGTTTTTTGTTTTGCGTAAAGTTATTCAGGTTACATAACAATCATGTGGTTTTAGTGTCCAAACAGACTAAGAAATGCCTTGTTAGTTTTTATGTCTAACATTAGCTTTAACTGCTAAAGTAACCCATTATTTTCTATCTATATAGTGAAATGATAGTGTATTTTGATTTTCAAAAGATGGATATACCGGTAGTGTCTCCAAAATTATTTTTTGCTATTTTGTTGTTTGTTTTTTATCATACAGTTTTCTATTCATGTCATTTTTTTTTGTTGAATTAAGTGTTTCATCGTATAAGATCAATTCTTTAGTTATACATGTATGTAAATTTTCAGAATAATTCCATGTTTGATACCTAACAGACTCATTTTTTTCCTCTTCACGTATTAGGTCCAATAAAACATTATTTTCGTATATACCTTATTCATTCTGTAGCGAATGGTAAAGTACTCATTTTATATCACTCATAATTTTGTTGTCTAAAAGTGTGTGAGTAAGATGGCATAATAATGTCATTCATTTTGTTTTTTTATAATTTTTCTCTTTGAGTTAGAAAATGTTGAGCATTTAGCTTGAATTTATTTTCCATATATAGATAATATGCATGAATGTTTCATGCATATGAGTATTGGGTTGTAGACTTCATGGGCATTCAGATATTGAGATTCCTGTCTCTTCCGTCACCATTTTCTCTGATCATCTTCTCTGACATTGTTGAACTTTGCAGTCAGGCTTCCTGAATTGTTCTACACGGTTGAATAATTTTCACAGTGGTCAAAATAGCTTTCCATTAGTTTCTAATCCCCTGTTATTTTCGTGCACTAATTTACAATGAATTTGATTGCATGTACACAAAGTACATCTGTGGGCACACCTTGGTTTTGGCTTTTTATCATTCTAATTTGTAACACAATTTTGTACAATGTTTTCTTAACTTGTTTTTGCCTTTTAAAAACAATGATTGAACTTGGTTTGGTTTGCTGACTTAGGGTTCTCGTTATCTTACCTTATCTCTCTAGATCGTTTTCTGCCGACAATGTGCAACAAGAACGTTGATTTGCCATGATGTTTACTGACTCCGATTTGTGTCTTGTTCATTTATTTATATGAGTGAAATTGTGTAGAGAATTGCTAAGTACAAGATCCTCAGCCATGATGCATGTTTAAACGCCATCATAATTATTAGAGGCGTCTTAGGAATGCATCATAGTTGTATTTTCTATTTAGCACAATTAAATGATAAATTTTTTTATTCATCATCTATTAAGTATGTGATTATAATGATGACATTTTTATTTTTCAGTTTCATATATACTTTTGGGATTCGTTGTTCATATGTATGTGTTTGCCAAAAGTTTTATTTAATGTGAGATCTAAGCACATAATTAAGGTGGATGTCAATAAAGTTCGTCTCTTGATATATCTTAGTGCTGAGTATGAAAGAATACGTTTACAGTAAACATAATTTTACAGGAGTATATCCATCCTCACCATCTATACTTGAATATAAAATATATAAATGACGTCAGTCTAGTCTAATATAAAGTATCAAAACATGCATGGTTAAATGCTGAATAAAGAATATATGCAATTAAATGGATAACACAATTCTAAATGGAGAAGACAATTCTAATATGTTGAATAGAAATATATTCTTACATAATCGCATCTTGCCTAGCTTACCGAGGGCAGAATATCACAGTGTTCTATCAGGACTAGAAGGGTAAATTCACGGGCATTTATACGAATGTTTGAACATCTTTGTACACGTTCGATCACACTTGCTATGTTTTGATGATGTCCTTCCACCAGAGCATGTTTAGCATGCGGCAGACAACCTGGCATTTTGATACTTCACGTATCTCTCACGTAATATCAAAAGTTTAAGAGGAAAGACAAATAACAGTGGCTGTGTCAGATGTATCTATATTTATATTCTATAAAGCATGTTTGTCACATAAAACCAATTACATGTAAATTACATACTTTTATTCAAATAAACTGTACACGTATTTGTTGTGCTACACTTTGAAGTATTTACATATCATGTTCACAACAAAATGTCTTCAAAGCATGTTGGTATTGTTGCTAGCTACTTCTCCGATTCTGCGCACACTGAAGCAAGTCTCATAGATCGAGGGGATGAGTGAGTAACGATCTAGCTGGAAAACCCGCTGCAAGAATCCCCCTCCGCCTAAACTGCAGAAGTGCTTAACATCTTATTGTATGTTTTCCATTCCCTGTTTTAAGATTGCTGCAGAATACAGGGATGCTTACTCCAGTAGTAAATTATTTGTTGAATTGTGATACAATACAAACCCTGCTTTGTTATATTTAAGCTACCAGCAAGGGGTTATATCATAAGTTGAGCTTGCTTTTTGTGATGGGTTCAAGTTTTAGTTCTACTTTTTTTTATACAAACAAGTCCATGATACAATTATTTTACTCTACCAGAACACTTGTATGTTACAATCTAATAGATTTTGCTTAATTTTTGCTTCAATCATTTGGTGGAAGCTGGTAGTAATGGGCTTATTTTGTGTTTCCTTCAACTTTTTGGCGCATAATTTGATTCATGCTGGAAAGCATTTGCATTTTTAGCATTTCCTTTAATGATGAATATATTACTGTCTTTGCAGAAATTGCAATAATATTCAAGCTCTATTGTTTTTTCACATGAAACATATACACTGCATTATACATGAATCACTATTATTGCTTCTGTTCTGGGGGTGGGCGCATTGGGTTATTTAACCGTTCTGTACTTGCAGCACATTGCAAATGTTGACGAATATAGAGAACCGTCTGGAGGAACTCTTTGAGCAGATAGAAATGATGCCTCAAGACAAAGTGGAAGCTGCTGAAAAGGTAGCGCAAAACAACAACGAAAATGAAAATGACGCAGCGAATTTTGAGATAAATCCATTGAAGCTTACAATGTCTTAAATCACTAGATTGTGGCGTGTGTCATTTAAAAAAAAAAAATCCAATGCATGTATTTTCAAATTCTTAAAGTAATACTATTCACAAGTTAATAGTTCAGTACATATTGATGTATCTAAGTTACTGTGATTTTTGTTTTTGATTTAGGCTAAAGAAAAGGAGCGCCGATTGAAGCTAAGAGAAGAAAAAATGGAACAGCAAAAACAACACCAAGAAGAAAGAGTGAGACGAGCTCTTGAGAGAGCAAAAGCTGACCCAAAGAAAAAGGTGGGCTTTTCATAAATATTTTGAAAATAACTACAATGTATGATTATAACTACTTACGTTAAACAATACAATACAATTCAACTGAAGTGTCGGGTTTATCATTGACAACTTTCTGTTGCAAAACCGACCACATCTGTCGAGTTTTGAAATGTTATCATCCAAATTCAGTATTTGTCATCGATAACTTTCTATACTGACAGAATACATGTTATTTTATTTTGCTAATCACTCGTTCAGTTTCTTCTATCGTCAGTTCCGTCTCTGCAAACAATATTATCCTCAAAGTTTCTTGTAATAGGAAAAAAACATAGAAATAAATCACTATTTTAGTCCATGTTGTATGTTGACAGACTGGCCGCCGGTTGGTTGCCCGCTCAGAACCTCCCCAACTGGCCAGAAGAGAGGACGACGGGGCAGACCAGGCCAGCAAGGAGGAGGAAGAACTCGCTTACTTCTTTACATAACTCGCGTCCATACCTCATTTTTTGTCCTTGTCACGTCTAAATGGGAATATGCAAGAAAAGGGACTTTGAACTGTAGCGGATAGACAAAATAACAATGTATTGTTTATTATGTGTTCTGCAGGATGATACCTGCATATGTAAATATATAGAATTGTCTTAATATTATGTTGATCCATATTGGAATTTAGTGTTCGTCGTCTTTATTTATGTTATATACACATTTTTCTGTAACCAAATAATGTTGCATGTAAGAATTTCATAGTAAAGATCATGCCAATGTTTGATATATTAAACTGCAATTTTATAAGTTGAACCACTAGTACATGTATTTTACAAGGTAACACCTATGAAGCTGTTTTGATGATCATGCTTACTGCCAACAATGGTGCAAGCCATACACTGTGATATGATAACTGCATCTTAAGATTTTTGAGAAAAATAAAACATCTAAGTAACAAACTGGTTTGGTAACATTTATTGCACAACAACAAATTGACAAATCATATAAATGGACGGTTTAGATTTTACATAAATGGACGCAACAAATTTCACTTGAAATATTGTAAACTCAATACAAGGTATAAAAATGTCAAATAACACGTGGGGCAAATGGTCTATAACTTCTAGACTGCCACATGGAAATCCGTGAATGAAAGTTGTACAGTTCACGTGGTTTAAAACACTTATTAATCATCATAGAAATTCTGACATAATATAATGTATGTGACATCAACGTCAACTAACACTTAATATATCCTGAATGTATAAGCATGAAATGTTTAAAACCACAAGATCGTAATAATTCATTCACGGATTTCCTTCCATGACTCCTGCAGTCTAGATTTACAAGTTTCAATATCTATGTGCATAGAAAATGAACAATAAAACATTGTTGCCAAAGTCTAATAAAGATACTGACTCCCAAGTTGGCACCTTTACACAGAACGAAATAACAATTTGTATTGATCCATTTCATTTTGATAAGTTGACAGAAGGCTTGACAAAAATTAAAATTCTAATTTCACACATTACAAGAGTAAAACCAACTACAGCAGTCAACCTACAAAAACTTTCTTTTCAACTTAGTGCAAGGTTCTTCCTGTAAGTGTTTGTCAAATGTCATGCACGTAGTAAGTTTATGAAACGCTTGAACATTTAATGATGTGTATGAATATCACAGTCAATGAAATATACTAACAAAAACATAACAAATATCTAACAACGAAAACAAAAACGTTTGATCCTTCGAAACCGCGATGTGAATATTTCCCTAATTAAACAGACATTTTGACACAATTTAAGCTATCTTCACTTTTCATTCATGACTTCCAGCAGCAAATGGTAAACAATCATTGGCACAAAGCGTAATATAAAATATATTGCTATTTTCATGCTGAACTGCCACCAATCTCTCCACCATTGCACCTACAAGCCATATGCATGAAGTTTTCACATATTGAACTAGACTCGCACGAGAATTATCATCAGATGAATCAGGGTAAAAACAAAGCATAATACATGCATTTAAATAAAAAATGTTTATTTAGCTTTTAGTACCACGATAAAGGACCTTTTACTTCATTTGGATATAATATTTATACGATGCATGCAAAAAAATCAGTAGCTATTACATGGGATAATGGATTAGAAGTGTGAAGTTTCTCATAGTTTTCACACATGTATCACATTCAGTTGTATTTGAGCAGCACTCGTCATTAACGAAAATAGTAATTTCCTAATGGCATATGGCATATTAATAGCTGAGCAAAAATGAACACTTCATTTCATCTGTAAATTGCAAGAATATTTATAAGCAGCAAGCGTTATATATTGAATATCTGAAAGAACTGTTTGAAGATTTTATTATCATAGCAAATAGGAAATTTTCCAAATTCTGCCACTACCTTATTTTTAACGGTTGTAAATGTTTACCAAATGTTTTCTCCAAATACAGTAAAGAGATTGAAGATACGCCACAAATTTACATTGAAGTGGTTTGTTCTATGTTCAGATCTTGTCATCCATGTCAAAGCGACGCCACACACACGCATACCACAAGATTGAAAACAACATACAAATATGATAACAAAAAGAAAAAACACAATTACACTAAATTTTGGGGAAATTAAAACTTAACATGTAAACACAAAATAATAAGAAAAACACATATTTTCATATAACGCAAATTTTACATTCAGAATGGCAATGATAAGTCCCAATTGCAGTTGGTCTGCAACTAGCTGTATTGTTTAATTACACTATAACAAACAATACATTATAATCTCAACATTCACACCCATAAGCTCAGTGATCATTCAATGAAGCAACAATTCATGATTTACACGAATCATTTTCAAATTCATTGATTTTCAAAATAATCACAGACATCAATATTCAATATTCTACATATCAACAAGGTAGTCTAAAAGATGTTGTTTTAATTTACACTTTAATGTCATCCAGAGCATGAAATATTACCACAAATTTAGTAACAATATCGTTGAACTTAAACATTTCTTTAACAAAATTTACTGTTGGACGACTTAAATATTTACCAAGGGAATAAAATGGCAAGTTTGACAGCTGAAACTCTGAATAGTAGGTAATTTCAAACATCAGCAGGAAAAGGATTGTTTACTTCAGTTATCCCTGAATCCTACTAGACAGAGGTCTACGCAAGTTGGCCCAAATGCGCAATAATTCCACTACATAGACCTAAAAAAAACGCGCGCTTGCGTTTTATCGGCCTACGTGCTTAGTTCGCTGTCGCGATCACTGCCTTCCGGCGACTCTGACACCTGTTTCAGTCCCCGTGGTTGTTTTTTGCGACCTTGAGAACGCCGACCTTTGCCAGCTGTCAAACTGTCCACAGTGTCTGCCGGATGACTGGAGGAAACGTGTCCGTTTGACGGCCCCGCTTCCGTCCCTTGAGATTCCACTAGAGCCTACAACAGAACACATTGTCAACTCTTTGTCTCCATCATAATTTCTAGATTCACAAGCAAAGTTTATTCATCAATATTTTTGTACTCCTATCAAAAATGCTATCGCGGCTAATTATGATACTGCAACATTTTTTAGAGAGACGCTGATGAAAATGCAAGCAAAATTAAGGATTTGTATAACGTTACTTCATCAAAACTTACATTATTTTTTTTCTAACATTTTCTTTTCATAAACACTGCTCCATTTCTTATAAATGTAACCTGCATTTACACACATAAAGGCATTTTCTCAAAAGCAGCTGTTACGTCTGGTGTATGTACAATGTTCACGCAGTGAGAAAATGGTGAAGTGTGGCTTTGTTAGAGCAAACCGTAGGCATACACCACAAACATTATGAAATAAAGATTAAAGATGAAGGTATGGTGTGTTTATAAAGAAGTTGCCGTTACAAAAAGTTAGTTACACTGCAAACTACTGATCTAATGAAGAAGAAACAACAGATATCAAAATTTCAAAATATCAAAACATGATGCAGAGGTGCTATTTTGCATTGAAATAGTTCTGATTTTACCTCTAGTCTCTGTTTTTCTAAAACCTTAAAGAAGTCAGTTTAGAAAAAATAGTCAAAGTTATGCAGTTTGTGCAAAAATATAGAAAGATATAGCTGGTAATATTATTTAAAATTTATCTAATAAATCTATCCAGGTATATAACAATAGATACTACCTAATGTCTATGCCTCAAATTTTCTTTGATATCTGTTGGGTCAATAAACGTCTCATTATGTCCGATGCAACAGTAGGAATAAAACTTCCAGCAAATCCATAACAGTTTGCTTTTTTCTGGCATCAATGTTATACAACATACGCAGCATATTGTTTTAATGGTAACGTCAGAACTCCCAAAACAAACGAAAATGCTTGGTACTAAATTGGGACAGTCATATTGAACACTGGATTTATGTTAAAAGATTCATTGCTCCATTCACTAATTGATCATTGTATTTGAAAAAAAAGATTGCCGTCAAGTGGCCTACCATTTGCTGCGCGTGACTCAGCTGTCCGATCAGTTTGAGGAAGAAGAAGTGGAGTCTGCGAGCCACAGAGTCCCGCATGATGCCCGTCAGGTTGGACGTCCGCTTCAGCAGAGACCTACAACCACGTGCAGCGAAAACACTTCATAGTAATCAGGAAAATAATAAATAGACTCAACAAAGGAAGAGTAAACAGCTGGAAAAGTGAATAAAGGAAACTTTTCTCCACTCTGAGTATCAGATGTCCTGAAGAGTCCTCTGACACATAACTATTCTCATTAACAATTCTGACCAATCACAGGCTGTTAATCTATAATCATCACAGGCCAGTGATGAATATATATGAGGTCAAGTGACTAATCAAAGCGAAGTATCAGATGGGTGTGGCAGGTTCAACCAATCAGGTTGCAGTATTTAAACAGGTCACATAAATTATGTTAATCAGGCGAAATGACATTTCAGAGGTCAATTTGCTTGACATCTGATACTCAGAGTGCATTCCTCATGCGTTAGCTTATAATAGTAAATGATGAAGTAAACAAGGGAAACCCTCCACAAAGGAAGGATTTGTGACAGCAAATTGGGTTCCGTTGTTGAGGACATTCACTGTGGCTCTATATAAAGTACAATCTGTGATTGAACCGACCGTGAGTTTATATTGATTTTTGATGACAGGGTTTTTACCTATGTGATTTGTGCCATCACCGTGAGTTTAAACTTTGAGGCATAAAGCTGAAGACCAAAGGGTTTACCTTTAGAAGTTGTGATTTCTTTTTTGTACATAGTTTGACCTTTTGTGATTGATACTGTGAGTTTATGTGCATGGTTATGGTTGAGATGACCCATGAGGTTACCTTTCTATGAATGTTTGGCATGGCCACGGATAAGTAACCGTGAGTTTACCTGTGTGAGGGGAGATGACAATTTTGAGTTACTTATCCTATGACCGTATATTCTCGTGGTCAATGTGTTTCAATTGAGATTACGTTTGCTGTCCTTTATTCGTTACTATGGATGTTTTTTTAAGGATAAATGGACAGGTGAAATTATTCCTTCATTGACACATTGCCTTTACAAAAAAAAATTTCAGCAAAAAGCAAAAAATAATAAAAGTGCCAACAATTTGATTTTTATGCA
Source organism: Streblospio benedicti (assembly GCA_019095985.1). Taxonomy (NCBI): domain Eukaryota; kingdom Metazoa; phylum Annelida; class Polychaeta; order Spionida; family Spionidae; genus Streblospio; species Streblospio benedicti. Next base: position 5,395,156 of record CM032663.1, read on the forward strand.
TTTTTTGGACTTTGACCCCACAGTGCACTTTGAGTTGACTGTGTGTCCAATCGTGAGGGGGCAATATGGCTGTTATTTAACCCTTTTAATTCATCCAATTAACATTTAATTTGCAAAACAGGGGTTGATATTGGAAATGTACTAAGTAGTGTTCCTGAGTTTCCTCTGTGAGAGATGACCGTGAGTTTACCTCTGTGAGGGAGAGATGACCGTGAGTTTACCTCTGTGAGGGAGAGATGACCGTGAGTTTACCTCTGTGAGGGAGAGATGACCGTGAGTTTACCTCTGTGAGGGAGAGATGACCGTGAGTTTACCTCTGTGAGGGAGAGATGACCGTGAGTTTACCTCTGTGAGGGTGAGATGACCGTGAGTGGCTCCATGACCATGTTCTGGTGTGTGAGCGTTGACAGCAGGCGCTGGACGACCTGCGCCTCCAGCTCCCCCAGCGGGGTCAGCTGCGCCAGCGTCGCAAACAGGTACTCCACCGTGGAGAGATGAAAAAGGGAGTACACAGTGGGCTATACAGACAATACTTTACCGTGGACCGCATTTAATGAATCATTAATTTCTTATAAAACTTTTATTGTTATCTAATATCGGAGTGGTAAATTGCATGTTGTGGTCTCAAGTCTTTCTTCTTATGTGTGCAATATATGAAAAAAGTCCTTAAGTTTTTTGAAATGTGGAGATTGAAGCCTGTTACCTCTTCATTCTCTTTTGATCTTTTTTTATAGGTTAGATGTTTTACTTTGTGAAACAAAACTACAAAGTGGATAAAAAGCATGACTTTTTTTGTTGTTTTCACTAACTACTTTTTCTTCTGCATCAGACAAAACATTCAAACTCATTACATTGTAAACTAGAGTAAACTCAATATCATTAACACAGTATTAAAACTAATTATCCCAACACCACAAGTACAATTATACTCTGCAATCTTTCTGACATGCAGCTATACAGTGGTCATAATCAGAATCTGAATCCCAATGTTTGGCAAACTAGATGTAAACAAACATTGGGACTCGTATACAGTGGTCTAATACAGACATAGTCTACCGTACTCTGCAGCAGTATCAGAGATACTGAAAAAATTCCTCTATGCCAGCATCAGTGTTTGTGAAAAATAAACCGAACACATTTGACATGATTTAATATCCTTTGATAGACTTCTATTTACAAGGCATGTTTACATATTTGGGTCATGGGCACATGCGGTATCATAGAGAGCAGAAGCCAACTGAGACTAATGATTGGCGATCTCTCTTTCCCCCATGATTGTTTATACCATGATATGGTAAGAAAGAAAGACCATTCTTCAGTCTCAGTTGGTTCACATGCATTGTAGAGGGCGGAAACCAACTGAGGCTAATGAGTAATGAATGGCCAGTCTTTCTTTTCCCCTTCAATGTTTATAGTATGATATGGTAAGAAGGAATGCCCATTGATCAGTCTCAGTTCCTTTCTGGCCTCTTCGATGCCCCATGTGGCCGTGGTTTGGGCATTGATCACAACCACCGATGCTCCAGCCATTACCATGTGCACCGAACATGACAGTTCTCACACTCCAAGTAGCATTTATGAGCGGGCTACAATGCAGATCTAAGTGCATATCACAGCGTCAAATATGCACACACTCGTTGTTCTCTACAGATATGATAGAAGTCGCATCGGACCCAAACACATACGATGACCCCCACAACCAGCGAATCATCAAGCCGTCAATAAGTGCTCCAATCCGTGGCCTCTATGGACCATTACGTACCTTCTCACCAGACATGAGAAGACTGACACGGTACTCAAACACACCTTCCTTACTGACATAATAAGACCACTCTGAGTATCAGATGTTCTGAAGAGGACATCTGACTCATAACTATTCACATTAAAAATTCTGACCAACCACAGGCTGTTAATCTATAATCATCACAGGCTGGTGATGAATATAAATGAGGTCAAGCGACCAATCACAGATCAGATGGGTGTGGTGGGTTCAACCAATCAGGTTGCAGTATTTAAACAGGTCACATAAATTATGTTAATCCACTCTCATCAGGCGAAACATTTCAGAGGTAAATTTGCTTGACATCTGATACTCAGAGTGAACAAGACTGACATGGTCCCCAAACAAACACCTTCTCCAGACACGATATATATCCCCCCCCCCCCCCCCCCCACCTTCTCTAGCGCTGCTAGCCCCACCACGGGGTCGTCGTCGCTGTCCAGCATGCTGGGCATGTCCTGGGGGTGGAGCACGGGCTCCTTGAGGTGGTCGAGCCAGTCCCACAGCAGCCCCGCCACCACCCGCGGGTCGCGCTCACGCCACAGGTTGTGCCACGTCGCAGCGCAGTCCTCGTTCAGGTCCAGCTGCATGCATAAATGTAAATGTGGTGGTTTATAGTCGTGATTCTAGTGCTCTCATGACTTAACATTTTACACCAGGTCATTGGCATCCTTGTCATTGAAAATGTCCTTCTCAACTCCCCGCGGAGCATACAGCATATGACGTGCTAATCACTCACATTAGCCTTCACTCGCCTGACCTGTACCTATTTAACGTGTAGGTACCACGGAGCAGTGTGCAACCTGTTAGATCACGAGAGTCCAGCTCACCTAACCCACTCACCAGGCTTATTTCCCCCAAAAACTTCAGTATGAAATAATTATATTGGAAAGGCAGTTGGCATGTAACCTCTTTTAACTAGCTCCAGGGAAGGCTATTGCACTTGCACTAGCTATCATTTATGAATCATAGGACATTCAGGTCTATTTTTAAAGGCGAACACATTGGGATGTTTGGATCACAGATATCACAGGACTATGGAAATTTATGATTAGGATTTATTATACGATTTTATACGTTTATTTATTTATAAGCACTAACACGTTCATATTATCATTTATGAACAACCTCTTTATATGAACATGTTTGAAAGAGCATGAACATATCATGAAGAAGGATGCTAGATGGACGTTTGTATCACAGATGATATCCAGATAAGACGGGTCTAGGGGATGGGTTGGGGTGTAGATGCAAGAAACTACATACGATTACTAGAAAATGAAGAATGTTCATAAAACAACTTTTACAATATCTTATCCATACCTTTGAATGGATTTATCTCAAAACTATATCACTAATCTCATTTATCCTATACAAAGCATATGGTCTCATTTTGTATTCTATGTTGTTCTTATCCTATATTGTTGTTATATCATTATATATTGTTATGATTAGGGCTCTGTAGAGCCAAAAAAGCTTCAATAAAAACATTTTTGAACAATTTTTGTGATTGGGTACAATAATAGCATAGGAAGAACAGCATAAAATACAAAATATACAAAATATATCTCAATACTAGCCTCTGTATTTACTGCGATTACTAGAAAATGAAGAATATCCATAAAACAACTTTTACAATATCTCATCCATCCCTTTAAATGGATCTATCTCAAAACTACAGGGTGAGGATTCGCCACTCGTCCGCTCGTATTGACCACTAAAAACTAGTGGAGGACGAGTGCAAAGTTTTAGCAACTCGTCCTTTTGACGACAAGGAATTCTGGTCAATTTTGCATACAGGTATACAGTTTGTGCAAGGAGGACAAGTACATTTTTTGCAGGACGAGGAGATATCCTCACCCTGAACTAGCCTCTGTATTTATTTATGCGCGTGTCTGCGGCTGACCTTGAAGCTGGTGATGCGTTCGATGACCTCTGGTGGGTACTCCGTGGCAGCCATCGCGTGTCCCACCTTCTGGGCCAGTTCAGTACCGAAGTCGCGGGACGAAAGCTTCACGGTCATCAGAGGCAGCTCGGGGTCCGAGCTTGTCGGGGTCAGCTGAAAACAACGCATGCTACAGGATGTGTCTATGAGGGATGAACATATGTTACTTGTTCCCTTTACAGCTAAATCAACATTTGCTGATAGGTCTTTTAGTGTGGCCGGGCTGAAATTGTGGAACTCATTACCTGAATACATGTAAGGTTAAAAGAAACTTATCAAGAACTTTTTATATTACCAGTAACTTATCAAGCTTTCAAGTACTATGTTAAAACATATCTTTTTACCACTGCTTTTGGGAGTTAATGTGAAATTATTATTATGTTTATTTTTACATTTTCTTTCTGTACAGCGCAATTAAATTCCTGTTTGAGAAGTAGTAGTGCTATATAAATGTTGTATTGTAGTGTATTGTGTGAGCTGCACTGATACTATACTGCAGTGAATCTCCTCAACAATGGAAGCGTGAACAACGGAAAAAACTGAATAACGGAAACTTTTCTCATGCATTGTCTTTTAATAACGTAAGTAAATTATGGAGTAAAGAATGGAAACCCTCTACAATGGAAGGATTTGTGACTGCATATTGGGTTCCGTTGTTGAGGACATTCACCGTTCTATAGTGCTGTGAATATCCTAAACAGCAGAATACTGAACAACGCAAAAATTAAATATTGGAAAGTTTTCTCATGCATACCAGACAGCACAGTAATTGATCCTTTGGGTTTGTTTGGTCAGGGTGATGAGTCGCCTAAAAGGGCAACCCACATTTTATTTATGTCTTTTGCTACTTCAAAATTTTGTAGATTTCAAAAGCAATTTTTTGCCAGCCAGTATTTTTTTCCATATCAACATCCATCTTATACATAAAATGGGATTCTTTACACATAAACAATTGGTGAAAACGGTTTGCAAGTTAAAAAAATGCACAGCATAGTTTTCGTGCAGTTCACATATCAACAACAGATGTGAAAAATCCTTACCTGGCCCAATAAAAAAACTACATCTCCTACAAAAATATTCTAGCTCATTCAGTATTGAATCATTTGCGAGGTGACTCCAGTAAATATGTGCGTAACCCAAAAACAATTCCTACCTCCAGACTGCTCTGTGAGTTATTGGCGTTCCGTTCCATGGCGAGCTTCGCGTCGACGGCTGTGAAACTCTCCACACTCCGACTCTTGGCCAGCGCCATGCGTTTGTTCACGTTCTGGTCGCTCTTGCTCTTTTTCGGCAGCAGCACGTTTCTGGCGAGCGACGGACTCGAACCTGAGGACGTCAGCGCAGAGGACGACCGCTACAGGCGGGAAGGGGTACGAAAATAAATACATACATTTATTTTCTAATAGAAATATTTAGGGTGCGATCGTAGTTCCTGTCTAAAACCAGCAGGTGGCTATAAACAGTTGCAATCTGGGAAAAAAATAGACAAACAGTATCAGCCTTTATTGTTTCTTTCTGCCACGCCGCAGCATCACAGAGCTTTGGTTGATTGAGACTGCACCACGTGGGTAAAAATCGTACTGAAATTTTTCTAACGAGACAGCGAAAAAGCTTCATGCATATGCAAAACAGCCACGTGCTTGGGTTGTTTGTCTATTTATTTCCCATGATTCCTAGCTATACGAAAACTAGTGTATTGGGTTTCTTTTGTGCTATGACAACATTGATCTTTGATAAACCCAAACATTTTTTACCTTTGCAACAATTTTTTCGACCTTGTCTGTCAGACTGACATCAGCTTGATGTTGTCATATGGTTACGCGTTATTTGTTTATTTGCAATTTGTTTAATTTTAGACAACACAGATGGTCTCATTGTTGGGTTTTACTTCTTTTTCTGTGTGTTTGGAGACAAAATTATGAATTTAAAATTTCTTTTTTTCCTTTATTTCAAAATAGAAGAGTAATTTCAGGTAATTTATCAAGAACCATTCCTTAATAAATAGATTATTCCAGGCAGGAAGGGGTATGAGTTTATTTGTTTATTCCATATACCGTATTCGTTCCTATAAGTGCACCTGCCCATTTAGGCGCAGCCCCCTGTTTACACAGATTAAATATTATACAAATCTTGCTCTTTTTTTGGAAAAGATTTCACATACAGCGCCATATTGTAAGACTATAACACGCCAGTATTTTTCCGTATTCGGATTACCACATATTACCATCCAGGCGCATTGTGTTATCATGTTCTGTTGGGTCAAAGGGGTGCACTTATTAATTTTTGTTTTTTTTTGCTGAAATTTGTTTTTGTAAGCGCACTGTGCGCTTATTAGAACATTGGAATACAGTAACCGTCTCGGACGATAGGACGGCTGCTTATCCGTGGCCCTGACACAGCAAACTGACCATATTGCGTTGTGTTAAGATGAACTTTGTATATATACTTTTACAATTGGATGCCCTACGACCGTCGCGTGTTGTTGGTGGTCGCGGTGTGGTTAACACAGCATGCGTTACTCCAGTGTTTGAAACTCGCAGGAAAAAGTTGGGGGTCCAGAAGGGCCCTTAACTTTAAATAGTTGGAGGCCCTGAACATAAGTTGAGGGTCCTGCTGTGACATGTGTTTGAAATGTTAGCTTATGAAAGTGGTTGCTTTTAAAGACACGTATTATTTGAACCATATACCAATGCATGATAAAGTATGGGATTCACTTTGTCTCACCAATATTCACCCAAAATAGTTTATAAGGGACCGCAGCGCCCTCAACTCCTAAAAATTAAGGGCCCTGGTCAAAAGTTGGGGGCTCAGGCCTGCTATTTCAAACCCTGGTTACTCTGGCAGCACTGACCAGGGCACTGAGTTCCTTGCTGAGGCGGGTGTTGTGGAAGGCCCCGGGGGCGGAGGCTCGCACCACCTCCAGACTGTCGCGCAGCGTGCGGTGCGGGATCTCGCGGCCGGCAAGCTTCAGCAGACACAGGCAGCACTGCTGCACGATCTGAAACAGACGCAGTCCAGGGTTTGACATAAGGACTGTGACTTTCAAACAGTACTAGTTCTCTCCAAAATTTACTCGTCTTGACAACTTGTCAAACATGCTTTGGCTCAGCAACTACTCTAATGCAGGACGAGTGAATTCAGCACAAGTCCTCCCCAATTTCTACTGGTCAGGACGAGCGGACGGGTGACTTAATGGGAAACTGACCACATTACTTGAAATCTTGCGGTTAAAGATTTCATTTCTGAAATTTGTCAAGCTCATTATAATATTGTTTCACACATATACAAGTAGTGTAGATCCCATAAATTATTTAGCTTTGCAGCAAAGATTTAATTGGTAGAATAGTGTGTTTTCTCACTTTGGGGATATATTTCAGCTGCCGCGCTTCCACTCCATGAAGAATGGATCTCTGTCGGTGTAGAAATTGTGTCAGCCCGAAGTCAAAGGCATCGTCATGGCTGAAATGCAGAATTCAAGAAAAGAAATAGTAACTAAGTTGTATATAATGGTTCGTTGCAAGTACTGACTCGTAAAATCTCATATTGAGATGAACAGAAGATTTAAAGAAAAACTAGAGAGGGCTTTTTTTTATTGAAGATTCTAGCAGAATTTGAAAAGTATACAGGTGGGGCACTCAGGCGATCATATATTTGTAGATATACCGTATACGACCATCCAAGTGCCCTCCCCCCTCTTTCTCTTAAATGTCCCTAAGGATTATGTAGTAACTGCACTCTTGTGTAAAACAGCCTACCCCCCAGTTTGAGAAAATTTCAATTTAATGGCCCTGGGTGCTTGGATGGTCGTATACGGTACGACAAAAGCTAACGTTTGTGTAACTTATCACCAGAATTATGGAGCTCACTGTGACTAGTGTAGAAATAACAATAAAAACTCACACAGAACTGAACACAACTCGCAGGGGCTGTAAGAACTGTGCAAATTCATTTATACACGTCACTTGATTTCGAGTTTGAATTGCACCAGGTCTAAAATGGAAAAAAAAAAAAAAATCAAATGTTAACTTGTATAGAAAAGTAATAAACTGTCATGTTTATCGTTAAAAAAAGTGATTTGCTGTTACCCAGGGTCAGGATTAGCCACTCGTCCGCTCGTATTGACCAGTAAAAACTAGCGGAGGACGAGTGCTAATTTTTAGAAACTTGTCCTTTTGACAAGGAGCAATTCTGAATAATTTGTCATAAAGATATAGAGTTTGTGCAAGGAGGACGAGTACATTTTTTGCAGGATGAGTTGATATTTGGGGTTTACTCGTCCTGCTGACGAGTAACACTTTTCCAACTAATCCTGACCCTGGTTACTGACGGTTAATATCGACATTGTGTTAAAAATTATGCTTATCGATACATTATATAATTTGATTTAACTTCCCAGCGAAATGCCCGACCTTTTCGACCTGATATAGTGCACCACATCATCTGCATCCATCCTGTTGGCATACACCAGGTAGCAGGCGATCAAAACACCCGTCCGACCTACAAAAACATTCAATCATAGAGAATAGTGCTAAATTTACAGTGAATTAATGCACAGGTTCTTTACTTGACAAATTTGTTAATTGGTATTATGCTCATTTTTTTATATCGCAATTTTGTTTATCGTAAGTTTTGTTATCACCAAAAATTAACAATAAATTTACCCAAAATTAGGAAAAAATTTAACATAAGAAAAATATGATTCAGTTATGAAAATCAAGATTATTTGAAGAAACGTGAAATTTTGCAGAAAGAATCAATATAATCTATGATTATTGATCAAATTGTTGTTCACAGATTTCTAGCATCTAATTAAGAAAATACACTTTTATGAGCAAAGAAATCATACAAATATTACCCTTATGATAAATATAACATATACTAGTATTTGTTAATAAATCAAATCAACACACACTACTATCTAGATGGCAGAATTTAGAATTAGATGGAAAGCTGGGTGTCTAATGGGTTATAAAATTTATATTTAGTTTTACTTTTTAACCATGTCATAAAGTTTTATTTTGTTTTTGTTTTTTGACAATTTCATTTTATATTCCGTGTTGATAATGTTAGTTGGATTTATCAAATTCTTATCAGCATGGGTCAATTAAAAAGTATCACTACATTAATCAATCAAATGACATCATATCAACTGCTGATAGTCTATGATAGCATTCACTACACTCTCACTTCACACGTATCCCACCTTACCCACTCTGAGTATCAGATGTCAAGCAAATTGACCTCTGAAATGTTTCGCCTGAGAGTGGATTAACATAATTGATCACTTTAAAATATGTGACCTGTTTTAATACTGCAACCTGATTGGTTGAACCCACCACACCCATCTGATACTCAGCTGGGATTGGTCATTTGACCTCATTTATATTCATCACCGGCCTGTGATGATTATAGATTAACAGCCCATGGTTGGTCAGAATTTTTAATAAGAATAGTTACGTATCAGAGGACCTCTTCAGGACGTCTGATACTCAGAGTGACCTTACCTAGCCCGGCGTGACAATGTACAGCTATTTTGCCTTCTGAGAGCGAAAACTGCGTGACTTTGACCATGTCCAGCAAATTCTGAAGACTTCCTGTCCCATAGTCAGGCCAAGTGTAATTGTAGAAAAATACTGAAAAAACGGGGCAACTGTGTAAGTTTGCTATTGGTGGGGTCAGCAGAAACCATCACCACACAGGTTACACAGAGCGACAGGAGGGGGAGAAGCAGCAATGTTTTATTCCATCTAGTTCTATCAAAAGTCTTCGTCCATATGCCTATAATGGTGTCTGCTTATATGATCATGAAAACAATTAAAGTGCTCTTTTAATAGAACCAACAGAATAAAACATTTGCAAAAACATGGAAAAGCAAAAACAAAATTTAACGTGAAATAAACAGGAAGGCAAATCAAAGGTGAAGGAAGAGAGATGTGATACTCAGAAGCAACCTCCACCAGCAAATTGAACGTCTAACACTAGGCTTACCTTTGCCAGCATGGCAATGCAGAGCCACACGACCCTCAGATATGGCATATTGCAAAACCTTGCACATATCTAGTACCTTATAATATGATTCAGGTACTGAAAGGTCTGGCCAGCCAAAGTTGTAGAAAAAGACTGAAATAGCGGTAATCGTGTCAATGTTCTTTGTTTCATTCTCTTTTTGAACAACAAAGCTGCAAGTGCAAAATTGAATAAAATCATGTGTGTGGTTTTGTAAATATCACTTACAAACTACACAAAAAAGGTTAAAAAAAACACTTTTCAGTTCTGCACAATACTCAACTGCACATTTAACAACAATTAATGACGCATTTATAGTGGGAGATTATTAAATTATAAATTGTAGTATGTAGTATAAATTGAGTATTAAATAATAAATTGTAAACTTTGCCGAGTCAATATGAAAGTCAACAAATACTATTTTTTCAAATCCTCAGAGGCCAAAACACACACAAAAATGCAGTAGGTTAATAAGCTCTAAAAACACACAAAAGCTTGTTAAAACATGAAATCTAAGCAACACTCATGATAACAAAAACTAAAATGAGAAATATCCAGCACAGAAAATGAGAAAAAAATTAACATCAAGCAGTGTTAAAATATATAGGCAAATCCATCTTTAATAAATAGAAATAAATATTTGTTGTAACTTCAGATGAGTAATAAATAATTTCAATTGTAATATTTAATGTAGACAAACATCAAATATAGAAATACATAATTATATTTGGTGATATATTTCACGAAAATATTATTTTCAAATTTCAATCAAACCTTTTCAATGATATATCTAACGAACTGAACCGTACACTCTTCTATTAGGTTATTTTGTGTTGATTTGAAACACAATTTTGCAGTAAATGCCAGATTTAAAACTATATAGATAATACAGATTCAATAGTTGTTGAGTAAACTTACTATCATTATCCATGAAATCTTGTGGTTTATAGGAAAATTCTCCGTTTTCACAACCAGCACCACAGCTAGCATGCTCCCCAGGTTGTTGAAGATTTATAATGGACTTAATGCCAGCTCTGAAAAAATCCCGCTTGTTTAACGCTTAAATCGGTTCAAGATTCTACTTTTATAAAAAGATACATTGATTTTTATGTTTCTTTTTTTCAGTATTAGTGTACGTTACTTGAAGCTGTAAATCACAACTGAAATGAAATCTTCACACAAAAATACATTATAAATATATAATCATCATTATTGCCACACATTCTATGCTGTCAATACATGTAAAATGGAGCAAACTTTAGTATAATGACAAATAGAAAATACAAAATATCTGTCTATAATGCTTACTCTTTGAACTGGTTGATGATGTCATATTTCTCAATGAGTTCTGTACTCGGTCTCGATGTTGCCAAGATATTTTCTGTTACCCTGCACATCATAAATAGAGAATATGAAAGTATAAAGGTTTAATATTGTACTTGTAACATTACATCTTCAAATACACGTACCCCGGTATACAATTCAGATCGTAATCATTTTCACACTCATTTATGAGAGATTATTTTCTTCATTGATATTGGATTATAACCTCTATTTTTATAGCAGAGTTAAATTATTATATGCTAAAATGAAATAGGATCAAATTAAGCATAGTAGACTAATGTAAAGAGTATCACAAGCAATGTCAATACTGTCAAAGTCTTTATGAATACAAATCACAAACAAAAAGCAATTACCAATGTGAAAATAGCCCTTTAATTGCCATGGATTCATCTTTATAGTGCAATGCTGGATTGCAGTATTTACACTTTTTACCACCACAGAACATGGAACATATTTTGGTTTCTGGTATCGCATGCCGCACGGCTTCCGACAGGGCACCATACTTCGCATCCGGCTTCTTTCCTGAAATGAAAAACATTCTCTTTGCTAAAAAATAGGGTAGCTTCTTTTGAACTGAATCATTCATTGAAGTATATATGCCCCATAGAATATTATAACCTCTATTTTTATAGCAGTGTTAAATTATTATATGCTAAACTGATGGCAATATTTTTTCCAGCCCACATCAATATTTTTCGTTTTCTTCCTGATTTAGTACAAAAGCTTATTCACTGGTTAAGAATCAATCATATATTTCAAATCTTGCCAATTTCACACATTTTTTGTCAACATTATTCTTTTTCACATATCTTTTTTTTTAAATTTCTTTAACTAATTTACATTTTCATTGCCTTTCCTTTACTGAGTGTGAAAAAAGGCTTCCTGGTTTTCTTCAAATATTGCTATCACTTGTGTTGGATCTTATTCAATAGATGGGTCATGTCCATGATTTTCACTGGTTTATCACTCAGGTAACATTTAGACGCATGATCATGTATGTTTATATAATTTTGGCCAAACTGGAAACCATCAATATATATTTTTGGTCATAAATATATTGAATTACTTATCAATGTTCTAAAATATAGATCTAATAAACGAATGAAACAAACCTGCTATGGCTTGAAAATATTCCTCATCCCAGTCAATTAACTCCTTAGTCCTATCAATTTCAGATTTATCAATACTGTCCTCATCCATGATTTTACTTCTTTTATTGTCACTTTCGGTTAAATATCATTTGCTGAGCATTTTTCAAAATTCTTCCTCAATTTGGGCTATTCATTTAACATGACAGTTATCCAAAAATATCCTCACAATCAATTTCTTACGCTCATTTATGCAATCATACGTAGTTCATTTCGATTGAATTGTAACCTGAGCATAATGTTGTCGAATATCTGTAAGAAAATATCCAACATGACACCTGTAAAACAACCTGTTCAGTCAATGGCTATGGAAACATCTCAAAATAGACCAAAATATTACGTTCTAATAACTTGTTATTGCATATTTCATGGAAATTATCCATTCCATTAAGCACATACGAACTTGTGCTTTCATTTAAACATTTCAATATATTTGTAAATAATTGCGTAAATTCATAATTTATCAAAATGTGTCATTTTGGGCTGAAACTTTGTCCAAGTGGACTCCATTTTGTTGCTATTTGACACAATGAATATCAACCAATGAGATCAGCGAACACATCCAAATGACCCATTTCTGTCCTTTAACCTAGTTATTTGTTCTTTCTATCCACAACTTCATAATGTATCCATAATGTTTGATCACAATGCAATCTTAAACACGTAAATAGGGTGACCATAATTTTGGGGATAGAGGGGGAAATATAATTATTTTGAGATGTGAGAATGGCCCTTGATTTTTTATGAGAAATGAGAATGGGGGTCCATTTTCTTTGAGAATTGTGAGAAAATGTGGAACTTTGAAATGGTTAGAAAATAATGAGAATGGCCCTGGATTTTTGCGGAGATTTGAGAATTGATCAGAATAGGTACCATGGGCCTCGAGCCATGGGCACTTGTAAAGACGGCTCCAATGAATGCTTGACCATCGTAGATCTATATACATGTATCAATATATGCTATTAGACAGAGATTTGCCTACCATTGCACAAGTTGTCCGTGCTAGATCTGCCCTACAAACAATAATTTTGATGACTAGGACAACAATCTTCATCATTCATTTATCCTAGTTTATGAGTAACAACAACAAAAACACGTCAAAAAATAATTGTAAAACATTTTATTCAATTTATTTAACATTCATTGCCCACACCAAACCCCATTTGATGACATGAAATATTAATGATTCCTGAGTTGATTTCCTTTACAATTACATCTACATACTGGTATAATAATACATACCTGAAAAATATGTATATTGTATACATTTTATCCAATGTTTCGCATTGTCTATTTTCTTAAACAATAATAGGGGAAATCGATTGCTTATTTCATGACATCCAAAAACAATATTAAATTAAATTTTCATGTGACATCAACTTTAACATAACAATCTTTATTGTTTTATCCAATTTGTCTTAAGTCTGAAGAAACTTTCATATGGTGAAATTTTAATGACATCAAATCTACATTCGTCAAGTAATATACAAGTAAAATATATACGACAGTCCAATTTCCCACAATATCACTTAACAGTAAAAAAAATTAAAATACTGCTATAATAAATGCAAAGAATTGAAAAATATTCTTACAGTGGGAAGTATTGATTAAAAATATAAGATATACATGTGTATCCATTTATTAGAAAACTTCTAAATCACATAATAGAAAAAGAAACAATTTGTAACATAAAATTTCAAATGAAATCACAGTAGCACATGGCATATGGAAAGAAATAAAAGCATTGAAGTCCGTTATATCATTCAACTGCCAAAAAGAAGGTCATCTTCATTTTACATTTCTGAGACTATAAGGAACCTTCATTTCCAGCAACCAGTCTGCGCCTCAGTCTCCAGATTTCCTACAAACAGAGACCAATGAAACACATGAATTGGTAAAAATAAGACTTTTAACTACAAATGAGCTAGCAAATATCTAAACTAAGTAACAAAAGAATATATACTATTTTCTAAACTCGTAAATCGTAAATCAGAGATTCAGGGGTAGAGTATGATCGGGAGGTTCATCATTACCGTTACACCAGGCCATAAGATGTGGTTTTTGTGCAAGACACATGATTCAGCACTTGCTGCTTTGTTATCCACTCAGATTATGCTACACAATGCATACTGTATAGCAACATTTGACTTGGAATACTCAACAGCTATCAAAGTCAATCCAAAGCAGTTTTCTACTAAAAACTTTAATTACTCTGTTATCAGTACCAGCAACAACTATTAAGTAATCCCTGCATCCAACAAGAATACATTAACTATGATATATTGCAGAGGAATTCTGGTATTGTTATGAACTAAGAAATGTATTAGAGGATCTAAGGTGCTAACTTGAATAGTACAACTATACACAATACTGGGTATTGTAATTTACTAAAATACTAAATCAACCCTCTACTGATCAGAGAAATAATTAACAATAGATCTTTACTCATGACTATCATCAGCTGGTTACAAATTTATTTGTTTCCCGGTCGCCAATTTGGCTCTCAGTCTCCAAACATCCTGAAAGAAAACACCTGACCACATTGAGAAAAACATGTAAAGTAGAAGGTGCACATGCAGTGAATACATACAAGATTATATAATAGGAATGTAAATCATGTCTTCTATAGAAACTTTCCACATATTAGGGAAGAACCAATACAAAACTTTGATAGTTTTCTTACGTGGTAAGCAAGGTTTTCGGTCAATTCTTTGCCCAGTCTTTTCTCCGCAATTCCTTTCACTTCTTCGGCAATGTTCTCCTGGGTGGTGCCTTTCACGTCGATGTACTCACACTCACTGGCTGCATAATGACAGGATATCGCCTGAACATAACAAACATGATATCAACGGTAAAAAATTATGTAGATCAAATACGGCATTTCAACAGCAATCTCATATCTACTGGATTCTACTGAAAAAAACCTCTTTGTTACTATAGATTACTTATTTAGCTTACAATGAATGAGTCATATGCTTTTAGTAATGTACATAGTTTAATTCAAATAGTTAATTAAACGATATAATGATGCAAAAAACAACACAGGCTTTAATTTCATGAAACAGACATTTAAAAAACACTACTTGAGATGAAATTAATTAAAAGGACTCCACCAAAAAGGCAATAAGCCTTGATTATGCAATTTTCCTACACGTTCCACATTAGACATACATCATTGTGCGCACTTCAGATTTTATGCTCTATAATCAATTGATCACGTACTTTCCTGAATCCAGCTGAGGTGTTAGTTCCGGAGCCATGGAGCAGCACTGGATGGAAAAACACCGTGTCTCCCTCTTCCATCTCCACCCAGATTCGCTGATTCGCTTCTGGTTTGAAATCCTTCACTCCATGGTACATTTTGTTGACACCGCCCTAAAGAAAGTAATTGTACATTATAGTTGTTTCAAAGCTGCATTGGAACACCTTTTACCAGATAAAGATTGAACATACATTTGTGACATAATTATCAAAATTGTCAATCCATAATATCTTGCATTGAACATTTTATTCAGGTTCCCATTATGATAATTGTACGTTGGAAGATTCTATATCTTCTTTAATTTTGATTATCTATTTAATTAGTTCAGGATAAAAAATAAATTCAACATATACACATAATAGAAACAATAAAACAAATATATCTAATTAGTTTAAAGATTGTACAAGTGAAATCCTAAACCTTTTTGATGGCTAGATTTGAAACTATAAAAGACAATTGTATAGATATTTTTAACTAATAAATCACATGTACAGTCATCAAAATGCTTTTTAAAAAGAACTTTAGATCGTTCCTAAACAACATAGGTTCCAAACATATTTGTGCAACACGACGAACCTCCCAGTCTGGGTAATCGTGCTCCAGCAGTTGACCTTTGTGAGTGCCCGGGATTACCACCAGACACCCGTTGCCACGGTGAACCTGCAAAATACACAATCGACCAATCAAATTCTAAACAGATTTTGACAAGCCCTAATTATTCTTTCTCAATTTGAGGGCTTGGTCTGGCTGTCCAGTCTATTTTGTAACTGTCGCCTTTCAGCCATTTGGGTGTAAAACAACCCATTGTGAGCCCATATGGGTCAAAAGGTTGACCATTGTACCCGCTAGACCTTCTTACACAAACTGTGTGTTGTCAAAACACGATTATATATATTTCTATGTTCATGGACACATATACCAGCTTTATACACATATATATATATGGTTTACAAATATAAATTCAATACAAATGTTCTATAATCGGTATAAAATAATGCTTAAAATTAATTACAACAAATGGTAATGAACACTTTTCACCCACACATGCACCTTTTTACATACGACCCAGAACCATGCAAATCATGAATTCTTTTTAACAATAGCCTATTATTGCTCGCTTTTTTCTGCTACCTTTTCCATGGCTGTCCATGCACACACAATGCGCTCGGCCGGGCGGAACGGGAAATAGTGCAGGTCCTGATGCATGGGGTGACGAGAGGTCTTCGTGCCTTCATAAACAACGTACATTAGTACATTTTATATGGACGTTATTTTAAGTCAAACATTTATTGAATATATTACGTGTCATGGACACATCCTCAGCATAAATGAAAAATTATTACATGTAATAAGTACACCAATGCTAGTGCTAGAATGTACAAATACATTTATATTTCTAGTGCAATCAAAACTGCTTTTATAGTCAGCATACAAGAATGCAAAAACAAATATTTTACATTTTATATTACAGATTTTGTGTTGAAAAAGTTTGATTTTCAACAAGTACAAATATTGAAAATAAAAGTTGGTTAGTACTGACCGGGATCTGGAGGTTTGTTGATCAGCATTGTGTGCATTGCCATGCAGTTGGAGCCCAGAAAAGCTTTCACATGCTTCACTACCTGAAGTTGAAAACTAGTCACTGTAGGGAAATGGAAATATTTGTTCCTAACAACAATGAAGACGATAAACAAGATTTGTGACATATGGTATGCAGCATGTGGTCACATTTTCCTTGTTTTCTGTTCTATTTCTGCTGTTTATAAATCAAAAATAAAACCTAAATTAGGTATTATTTTTTATTTATAAAGCAGCAGAAATAGAACAGAAAACAAGGAAAATGAAGACGATGAAGATTCAGTTTATTACCAGTAGTAGTTTATTATGTTGAAGTAACTATACTCTATGAAATTAACATATTACACAAAGTCATCTATTGTGTAGATAATATGTCAACATTCCATGGCAATTAACAAGCATATTACTAAGTTCTTCTAAACATCTTAGAAGCACTGTAAAAGTCCATGTAATCAGTACATGTATGTGCACACCAAATGTTTTATAGCGAATCGTTGCCTATGAAACCTACATGACTTATGTCCTGTATGTCATGTGCAATATGATTATATCCAGAAATAAGGTTTAAGTGACAAGAAAAGTCGATAAGCAGTCCTCGCCTTGTGATAAACAATCAAGTGGCACGATGTATTATCATCATTATTATGATATACCAGTACAATGCAATTCATTGATTAATAATTTACAAAAATACCAGTAGATAAATAACGGACATTGTGTGTACACATTTGTATTGAATAAAAACTACAAAAGCAACTGCACACATACAAACAGAAAAAACAACAACAATATTAGGATGTTGTTATTGTGACACACATTTCTTACACTAATACACATGTACACTGTAAATTTAGGTGAGTGTCAGCAACAAGAAAGCGTATGGCTGAATAAAAACAACAAAAACAATAACTGTAGGATTTGACCACGAGATTAGTGTTAATCGTGAAATTAAGCATGCTGACGTCTGATTTACCCGAACAAAGTGAGGGTAAATCAGACGTCAGCATGCTTAATTTCACGATTTACACGACAATCGAGTGGTCAAATACCATTCTATCATGACTAAAATCCACACTAAATAAGTGTCTGATTCGTTTTTTATTTCAAAATAAAACATCATAACGGTCTCGATGCCAGTTTGACCATGCGACGTCAGCGGCTGTATAGATAATGTGACGTTACTAGTCTAATTTAGACTGTGGTCTCCGCGCATGCAGTAAAACTTACAATTGAGCACGCTGGTCGACCAATCAGGTGGGTTATTGGCGGTGATTTATGCACGGAATGATAGAATGATGAATAGTCAATGAATGATCATCTTAAAAATCTCAGATACTCACTTCCGGAAGGCAGCAATACTCAAAGAGAACGTCATCAAATTGGAAATCCTGGATTTTGGTGACTGCTTTCTCTCCAGGAACAAATTCCGACTTGGCTATCGCCACATCTCGCATGATCGTCAGTCCAGGCACCTTCACTTTGCCACTGCATATATCTGCAAACCTCTCCCTGGAATTTACATAATTACATAATTATTACATTGAAATTTACATAACGTCCTCTATCTTGAGTAACATACAAAGAAAAAACACAAACATATTTTCAAAATTATTTTCTGCTAATTCCTTGTCTACCAGGCCTACACAGGAAATTGAATTCAATTCATCACAAAAAATGTCGAAAACAAAATTACTTACAAACGATAGATATCATAGAAGCACTTATTCCATTCAATTTTAATGGTTTAAGTAGTACAGTATTTTTGCAATTTAGTGAAACGAATCACTTGCAACATTGTAATTGACAAAAAGGAAGGCTGAAATTCAAGACACATGAACAGAACTCACCTGTATCTAGCGATTTTCTCCTTGCGCACATTGTTTTTAATCACTAAGAAGCCATTTGCTTCATAGAAATCACGCTGCTCCTTCGTAAGAACATCGTTAGCTTCATTCAAAGTGTAAAAGTAAGATGAGGGGGCCAGCCCACTACACGGATTTGGTTTCTACATGCTGTTAAGGATTTAACGATATGACATTTATTCTAATACTTATTCCAGGATAAAATCCAATGTTATGTAGAGCAACAATCGCTAAAATTGGCCATACACATAAACCGTGAATTTTACATATGACGTGAAATTTAGTGACATCTACAACGGGGCGTTCACGTCATACGTACAATTCACGGATTGTGTGTATGGTCGAACTGTGTGATTGATGCTCTAATTAAAGTAAATTATAATTTACATCGGGCATGTTTGGCATGGATGGTGATTGAAAGGCTTGGAGAGGACGGTTGATATGTAGACTGGGCAGCCAGGCCACACCCTGTAAATGAGGAACAATTTGAGCATGCTCAAATAAACTCAGGATTTAATTGAATGATTGACATTATAGATCTAGGGCAAATTGCTAAATATATTTTATATCAAATGAAATGCACATGATACTCACCTGGGAGTTTATGTATACTGAATTCTAATGTGTTCCAATGACCTGATGTTAATCATTGAATAATTTAGTACACGTACAATACATTCAGCAGCTGTTTGGACGGCCAATACCTTGCCATATTCATATTACATTTATGTTATAACATTTTATTTATGCGTAAACAAACCAAGAAAGGACGTCCTAAATTTTGACTCCACACAAAATGTATATTTATTCAAATACCATACCTTGATGTTCAATGAGACTTTGCATGATAATAATCCTCATATTAGGTCATATATTGAATAGAAAAGGATACAAATCCGTCAGCCGAATCTTGTTGAATTCGGTGAGAATTCTGGACATGGCCAGAAATTGTCCTCACCCTGTCAGCCATCATGCGCACTTTAAACTCTCACATGGCCCCAGCATTGTTATCACGTCTCTGATTGGTCATCAAGGACACACCTACACGCAAGCCAATCATTTTGCCTCTTGCTGAGAGATCAAGGCAAAACCAAAACAAGTCCATGTTTATGTCAAAAATATGTTGTTTTCCAAATTTCTTATGATTTTAGTAATTCTAGATACTGTCATAGCAATCAGGATCGCCACTTATAATCTTTGGAACATAATGTTCAACTGGGAAGTTAGAAAACTAAGAATTTCTCAAATGGTAAATGCCAAAATGGTTCCAGAGTCTATAGATTCCAGATTCCATTCTAGACTTAATTAAATTTAATTGTAATCTAGAATCTAGTAATTTGTATATAAAAATAAACACAAACTTGTGCTCAGTTACAATATTATATCATAATGTTTGGGCCAGTGATTAAATCAAAGACTTGTGTGCACAGCTGTGTCAGCTAGCTAGGTCTAGATTCTAGAGACATCAGTAGTGGCACCTCCGTAGTGATCCAGCAAAATGAAGATGTTAAGCAATTGTCATTAGAAAAATATAATACTTTCGTAGAAATATCCTTGCTAGATGATGCGAGAAAGACGGCTGGAAATAAAAGAAAAACATGTGCTATGCACTAAACCAATAGATGCCAGCGCCGTTATTCTCCTATGCATTTTGAAACTGACACTCGCACATTATAGTGACGTGATTGTTTGAAACAATGGTTTATGTTTGTTCAATATCACCTGCATCTTATATCAGAAATGTAAGTTATTATTTATATTGAGAATATAGCATGTTTGCAAGATGGCATAACTAAATATATGCACATTTTTATCAGATCATCGAAGCAGATCCAGACGTTATTGCTTTTCAAGAAGTCCGCTTCAATGAAGATGATCACAATACACAGCTGAATGACTTGCAACAATTACTGCCACATTATGCATATTCTGCATTCCATCCAGTGGCAAAAGTGGAATATATCAAAGATACTTATTCAACCATGTGGTCTAGAGAAGGTAATATTTTTACAAGATCTCTCAATTTTTATAGTTTAAATGTAATGCTACTAGAACAATTCGAATAGACCGGGACCTTATAGGTCAGCAATAAAACCATTGAAACATTTCTTTTCGAAACAATACATTATCAACAGAATGATTTTCATCAGACCTAAATGAACGCTACGTGTAAGAAGCTGCCTATCCCCACAATGCTAAATGAAATGTCTGTCATTAAAAATATCCATAATATGTCTAGTAAAAATCATCCGTTTATGCTCAAATGATGACTGCAGGTTTTAGTAAACAAACATCTACATTCTCATACTAGTAGATTTAAAAGTATAATATAGGTCTATATTACATGTGAAACTTATAAGTATCAATTTTGTTCCAGATAAGATTGAAAAGGCATCATTTCTTGCTACAAGTTTTTACAAAACAAATAGTTTTATCACTGAGCATAATCTTTACAGGCTAAAAAAAAACTACCATATGCATTTTACATAAAACAAAAAACACCCACATTTAAATATTTCCTTTCAATCATGTTAATGAACATTTATTGATGTAGGTATTGGACTCCTTAGTAAGATTCCGTTGAAAAATACGGTAGTACAGAATCTCACCCATACCACTGGACCTGATAGTAATCGTAGGATTGTGTTACATGCAAAGGTTTGTAGTTTATTTTCATTGTAAAATACAGAGAATGATGGTCATACAGAAACACAAAGACTATTCATTTAGCATTGGCTTGTTTCAAGCTCATATTTTATGATTATTAAATATTCAAATTTAGTATGAATGGCAAAATTATGCATGTATAGAATTTTTATGGGACTTTTGTTGCTCAATTAATTACTTTTATGATATAGTCTGCATAGCTCGTTCTTGAAAACCATATCACTGGAATGTGTAATTTTTAATCAAAACATTTTGCAATGAACAGAATTTAAATTTTTATTTCCTGTAGTTTGATGCGCCAGCGTATGATGAAATAAATATTGCTGCTGTGCATTTCTCCTATGATAGAATGCAGCAGTGTGGAAATTCTATTGAACTTCATGATTACATTACAGGTATGACCCATGTTAATTTTCCGTATACAATTAATTTATAGGCTTTGTTGTGTGAACAGTATGTCCTAAAAAATAACTATAATTACATTCTTTGCTGTACATGTACATGCTTTTAATCATATTTGGGTGGAGTTACATTAAATCTATAACATACTCATTTTCCATTTTTTCAGAGCACAAGTTAATGAATGTCATATTATTAGGTGACTTCAATGCATATAATGACTATCCAGGTCCTATTGATGTATTTACAAATACAAAAGAAGCACTTGGAAAGCAATCTTCATCATGTTTTAGTATGTTTTTGAATTTAATTCATGGTTGCATGCCTTTATATAATATGAATGTATTAGTTGAAAAAAAGTTTTAAAATGTGCGTTCTTTTAAATTTAGAAATACATAAGAAGAAAAGTAGAAGACCAGTACATTTTAGTGATGCTTGGGCTCAACTTTATGAACATAAGAAAGGATATACATTTAGCAATATGGTATGTTTAAGTGCTTTACTAACAAATAGTTGTGTATTATAATTTAACCAATGTTTTTTTTATTTGTTGTTAAATTCATTTAAATCCCCCCTTCGAATACCCTACTCGTACAAGCAAACAGATGCAGTTTTTAACTACCACCGTAAAGTCACCTCAGATTTGTTGGGGCGTTTAGACAATGACAATTAATAATTTTATGATCATAATAGGAGGCAAAACTATTTTTTCTGTGATGTCTTGATTTTATATTTCACTCACAAAATAATTTTGTTCAGCCTCAGCCTGGTCTTGAGAGTAGACCTGACAGAATACTCATATCGCCATCATTTAAAGTTCAAACTGCCCAGCTAATAGGTGACGGAAAAATTTACAAAAAAAGGTTTGTTAGCACAGATTTTTAAATTTATACTCAGCTTTTTTTATCCAGGGGCGGATCCATGGTTTTGGTGAGGGGGAGGATTATAGAAAGTGAATGCTGATAAATGTAGTTCATAGCACTGATGTGCCACACGCATGCAAAATTTAACGGGCTCCCCGCAAAGTTTTTCCAATTCTGTGTGGTCTCATGTGCATTTTGTAGCACCAAATTTTCATATGAAAGTGTCTGAAATTTTAAACATACAATCTTTTCTCTTTTCCCTATAAACATGTGTTGGTTTTTTAGGGATGGCAGTGGGGGATTAACCCCCACACCCCCACCTCCACTAGATCTGCTACTGTTATCTATTAATTCTAAAATTTTAATTTCATTGCCATTGGAAAAGTGCACTTTATTAAGTTCTGGGTATGTTTTAATCGACTTGTATACTGTAAAAATATATCAAATTATATATATTCAAATATACCGTCCATTGTAGGTATTATTTTCATATTCTGTGGCAGCGATTTGAAAACGTTTTGCGCACAGCGTATGATGCTCACAAAGGTAAAACTGGGCGTCCTTGCAAGCACGACTGTGGACCCCACGCGTCATGCCGATGTGGCGTCTGCGTCAGCGGTGGTGACAAAAACACTTGCCAAGTTCCACATTGTGAGGAATGCTCAATGACAATATACACCAGCTTCATTGTGTGTCTCGGGATTTTCGTTTTATTACTAGTGCAATTGGTCTATGGATTGTTGCAAGTTCTACAAACACTAAATAAGCGAGGAAGTTATGATCTTCCCCGCCTGTTCGGATGTAACTGTTGTCTTTGCAATGAAGAGCTGTATTCAAAAATGAACACAACCTTTAAGCGATCTCGACAGTTTATAGTGTGCAGACTATGGCCATTATGTTCACTTCCACCTATGCTGCTTGTCTTTGTAACAATGCTCATGTTTTTTATGTTTATTGAAATATTATTATACATTTTTGCCGATAGCGTTAATGATATATATTCAATTATTCCAGAAGAAATGTTTCCTTCTGATCATCGTTTGCTAGTCATTGAAGTAGTTAGAAATAGAGTAGCGTGAGACGTAGACTTCAAAATCAAAATTTTGATGTTCTGATTTTGGATCACAATGCAGATTATTTGAGGATATAGTTTTGTCTGTGGTGATAACAGGTTAATCATTGTATCTGCGATATAATTCCCAATCAAAATATAAAATGTTGTATGAGCTGTGAGGCCATAGCGGAGGTAAGGGTCATACTCCAGGCCACCGCAGCATCAAAAGCAGCTTCATGGAAGGAAATATACTGAATGTTATTTATCTCTATTTATACAATTCTTGAAAACAATGTTTAATGTACATTATATATCATGGTTGGATGTGCTTTTACCTGAATTTTGCTCAAATTCAATGCAAGATGTGAAAATTTTAACCCATTTAACAGGGTGCCTCATTTTCCAAGAAACAAATAATTTGAAAACGTGGCAGATTTGACAACACAACTTGGGCCACAGCATGACTCATGTAATTTACAATAAAATCTGAAATATTATTTGTGTTCATATGTATAGTAAAAATGGATTTTTCTACTGAATGTCTCTAAGGTCATGTGGTTTACTTATTTATTCAAATTCATGTAAGAAATTCAAAGAATAAATTTACTAATGTTTATTTATTTTGTTCACTTTACAAAGTCTAGAGATGTATTGAATTTGGAAAAATGCTATTGCTATTATATATCAAATTTATATTGTGAGGAAAATGTGGCCAGGATTTCACACTAAGATTTTGTACCACTGACAAACAACATTCATACAATGAAATTATGAAACTTCTCACAGCACACACACTACTTGATGATAACTTGCTTACATGGTAAATGTAAAACACACTTGGACTAGGTTTACATGAAATTATCTCACACATCTGACCTGATCATTATTTTCGAGGTAGGGCTATTGGTTGGTCAGGAAATAATGAACGCTTCATTTGATAATTGTTTCTACTTTGATCTATAAAATTAGGAAACTATTTGTAAAATATCACAGAAATATTTTTAATTTAAAACATTTTGTAGATGTCTGACTAGTTGACACTCGTGTTGAAAAATGCATTTACTCATCCATGACCTCATTTCCAACATTAGCTTCTACAGCTTGTTCCTCTTCAAATTTGTCATACCTATCAAGAAAACATAAATAATCAAATGATCAATGTACCATATTCAATATGAATTATATGTAATTGCCCATGGTTTGCATGCATTACATGTGAAATGTGATCACCGTATATAATTTCATGTATTACATACAGTAGAAATTCATGTTTATGTTGCTATCCCCACAAATTTGAGATGATGAGTTTCTACTGTATAAATTTCCAAGGTGCTAGGTAGGTTGAGTAGACATTAAATGAAAAGCAATTATGATCATTAATACTCAACATTTAGTAAATAAACAAAGACAAATTTTCAACTAAAATGAAGGTACTCACTTGAGGCCTAAATATGAATAATCTCTTAAGTTGGGCAAATCTGATAATACCACTGCTCGTAATGCACTGCGGTTAATGCTCATGTCAGAGAGGTCATACCATTTTTCTGTTTCCTCATCATAACACTCAGCTTGAGAGATGGTGAGACTACCTGCAAAAGATATGAGCAAGTGCCATTACACCATGTGCCCACAAAATTTCTAGATACATGAATATGCACATAAGTTATTCACAAATGTAATGTACATTCTTTGAACAGTGTTCAGTAGGGGTGGGGGTGGGGGTGGGGGTGGGGGTGGGGGGTTAAACAAAAAAATACCATTATCAAGGTTTAATCCCCCTATCAAATTTAAAACCATAGCCATGTGAGTAGTTCTGACATATACCGAAGAATTAATTAAGTAACAATTATTCAATCACAAGTACTCTGTAAATAATGTTTCGACTTATTTGGGTAGCATTTTTGTGGCATTATTTTATTAATTTCTATTACTCCTCTGATCATTGAAAAGGAGACCATAGTTCTCGAAAACTATTTTGAACTTTGAATTTTTGTATAGAGGTTTATGTTTTATGTTTTGTGTAATGTTGCAGAGGAGTAAAAGAAATTAATAAAATAATGAGACCGTACGCTGCATACCAGGTTCAGTCAATTCTACAATTTTTGTGACATTTTGGAGGACACCTGTAAACATTTGAATGACCATGGAATCGAACTAATGATCTACCATACAGACCAGTCAAATACATATAGGTCGGGCGTGTTAACCTTTACTCCAGCCATCCCATATGTTGAGAGGCATCGCATTTCAGGCCCAGAAACAGTCAGGGTGGGGTAGGAGGATTTTAGGGCTGGCCATGAACTTTTGTCGCAATGTTTATAGGGGAGGCTATCAATTTTTTCACACACTTTTGAGCGGGGCTATCAATTTTTTCACAGAAAATTTACCCGTATTTTTAGAGATTCTGTACTAAAATTTTCTGTTTTTTATATGATGGATTGGATATCCATCGAATCGGATTTGGGTTAACTCTGACAATGACTGCGTTAACTGTTAGGGGGGAGGGGAGGGGGGGGTCATCGATTTCTATGACAGGAAATTGAAGGGGGATTACCATATTTTTCACAGAATTTTTTTTGAAATTCTCCTACCCAGCCCTGTTATAAATACTGAATGGTCCCTTAGTCCCCTTCAGGACTAATTTCTGCTGTACTCCGCTTGGCAGCACTACTGATACGTGCATTACCTTGTCCTCGAAGATTTGTAAGCCAGCCAAGTGCCCGTGCCACTTTGGAGTGAAGTCACTGCCCTGTGCCACTTTGTTTACACTTTTCATTGATCTACTGTTAACTGCTACATGCTTAAACTCTTTAATAAAAGACTTCTTGCATTTGAAAACACATAATATAAAATCGAATTGCAGAACCGCTGAAACATTACCATTAAATCCCCCTATGGCTAATAGCATATCTCCTAGCACCAATACAGCACAGTTACTTCTTTTGGAATACATGTCTGGCAAGGAAACCCATTTGTTTGTGATTGGGTCATATCGCTCCGCTGAAATTTCAAAATTACACTGTATATTTTATATCTATAGAAAGAATACGAATGTCTATTTATAGAAAAAGTAAAATCACTTACGATTATTAAATGATATTTGTTCTATAAAAAAACTAGTACACTGTACCAAATAGATGGCATTTTAGCTGTGAGTACAAGGAATTCAAAATTATTATTATTATTTTTATTTTTTTTATTTTTTTTAATACTATATTCTCTTTTTCGCTGCTTTATTCATCAAACAAATCAAATTAATACAATATTCTTCTAGTTTCGAGATCTTCAGTCTCCTTTTAATATTTTTCACACTCCAAAAAAAATGCTGTGTTGTCTTCAATTAAAACACACGGTGACGTGACAGATATACCATTTAACATCAGACTTTTTATGGCATGCATCTATTAGATTTTTTTCAAGGGATACAAGTTTTGGTATGCATTACTTGTCTGGCCATCTTTTATTCAATATTTACCTGTGCATAGCCGTGTTTCTCCATCAAATCCTCCTACAGCATAGAGGCATCCTTCATAAGATGCTACAGATACACCACTTCGTGCACTTGTCATGGTGCGAACGTAAGTCCACTGATTAATAAGTGGGTCATAAACCTCTGCTGTTCGGAGGCATTGGTCACCATTAAAACCCCCAGCTATGAAGACCCTTCCTGTAAGAGTATAAGATTATGGTACCAGCTTGTTTTTAGATAATATCTACCGGAAGCAAATTATTTACAATTGTTGCAACATTAACGAAGGTGAATCTTTCTATTCATGATTTAATCTAAAAATATTTACTATTCAAGATATTTTCAACTAATATGTTAATGAATATTTTATGCATTTGATTTAAGAAATGTTTTAAAGTGTATTCTAAGAAAAGGTTAGCTATTAATGATAATGTATTACCTTTTAATACATCACAACCAGCATCACTCCTTTTCATGTTCATGCATGCAATCTTAGTCCATTGATTTGAAGGAGGATGAAATCTTTCTACAGAGTTTAATCTCCACCGTCCATCATAACCTCCACAAGCATAAATGTGGTCATTTAAAGCACATGCTGCTACATAGCACCTTGGAGTATACATTGGTGATGCATCCGCCCAACGTTTTTGGACTGGATCAAATACACGCACACTGTTGTAGTATTCTGTTCCGTTGAAACCACCTAAAATGTCAAGTTATATCAAGGTAGCATTTTTCTATAATTTTTTGTCTATATTTATACAGTTCACTAATACTTACAGAATTATCTTATGTTTTATTAATGTAAGTCAAATTCATTATTTGAACTGTAGCAGGTCCTCTCATTATTCTTAGTATGTGTGTTGTGCCGTCTTAACTGCTGTACAAAATAAGTGAGTGCCAAAGATTTAAAAGTTTACAAGTTTATTTAATTTTGCTGAGCACTTTCCAACATGAAGTTCCTCATCAGAGCTAAAATATCCAAAGGTAGCCAAATATATATGAATGTCTTGTGCTTATATGAATACAAGACATTCTTATATTTTTGGCTACCTTTGGATATTTTAGCTCTGATGAGGAACTTCATGTTCGAAAGCACCCAGCAAAATTAAATAAACCTGTAAATTTTTAAATCTTTGGCACTCACTTATTTTGTACAGCAGTTAAGACGGCACAACACACATAGTAAGTTTTATTAATGAGATATGCACAAGACGGTACCTATCATGTATATTTTGCCTTTCATTGCAACAAGTCCGTGATATGCTCTAGGATTGGTGTCTTCTAATTCACTGAATTCAAACCATTCATCAGCATTGCAGTCATATGTTTCAATTTTTGCAATGGGTGTACCACCACTCCAACCACCCACTGCAAAAAGAACACCTCTTGGCACTCTTGGTTTCATAAAGTCATGAACCTTTCCTGTTGCACTTCTACAATATTGCAACACATCAAAGCTAATGACACAAGCAAAATTACATTGCAAAGCAGTAATTTCAAACACTTTGTTCATTACTTTCAGATATGAAACACTCACTTTAAAACAGAGTCCTTAGATTTGAGATCCCACATTTCTGCTAAAAGCTCTTTACATGCATCATTGTTACACATAGCATTTTGCACAACATTTTCTGTGAAGTAGTCTTCTGTAAGATGACCTAGCCTAATTCGCTTCAATATATCTGGCATGTGTTGTTTTCTGTTCTCTTTATCGTGCATCACCCATTCCAAAGCTGCTTCATATGCCTGTAATTTTATAGACAACATATAAACTCGAGCAAGTATACATTTCTTATAAACAATATTTATCTTTTTCAAATATTGATAAATTCATAAAATAGCCACAAACAAAAAAAAAGAAACAAAAACACATTCATTTCATCAAACTTTTGACAAATTACGAACTCCCTGAATTAGAGATTTATTTCTAAAAGTCGGTCTCATTTTGTTTTGGAATGTTCTTTTATGTTGTGTTACTTTTCAGGCAGGTTAGTAATGGTTCACAATTGTTTATTTTTATTTTTTTGACAAAAAACCTACATGGTTTGAAAACGTTAATAAAAATAAAAATTCAAAAGTAAACAATTGCGAACATTACTAACACAGCATAAAAGAACATTCCAAAACAAAAAAAGATATTTATTAAAATAGTAATCCAAGTATGAAATTATTTTTCAGATCTTGTTTTTTTTCTAAAATATCTATTTTGTAAGCAGAAACAAAATATTCATGGTGTAAGCAGAAACAAAACATTCATGGTTACCTTAATGACTCACTGAAAACAAGACACCTACCTTTATCAATCATCTATAATTCATATGCAATAATTATTTTCTATGCCAATTTTGTTTTTGTTTTTTCAAGTACATTACTGATATTAAGAATTGAAAATAACACACATACCTCTTGTTCATTAATAACATTTAGATTATCATCTTCAAGCAATTCTACTAGTTCATCAAATGTTAGCTGCTCAAATTCCTGGCATGGGTTACGTTCCCTTACAATTTTCCAAAAATTGTCTGAGAGGAACTTCTTTGCATCAATTTCTAAATCTCTCCTGTAATACATCCTCGAGAATCTCAAAATTGTAAGGCAAGTTTCTGTTGAAAGTGATTTTTTCAAGAATTCCACGCATGATTCCGCTAAACCAATTACAGAGAAGCAGTCTGCGCTGGATAATAAACTGAAAACATTTTCCATTCTGATTGGCACGGTTCTTCTATAAATGTATTCCAATATGAGGGAAAATATTTCTGATTCCACACATTTCAGCTCAATTTCTCCCTTTTGCGTTTCTTGCATGCCGTTCGTAAACATGGCTCTAAAATACGGACTGTTAGCTGCTAAAATTGCTCTGTGAGCATGAAATTTCTTATTTTCAACACAAAGTGTCACATCACATAATTCGTTTCTCGCTCTTAAGTCATCAAATTCATCAAAAACTTGATTGAAACTGTACGCGTAGTCTAGGCCAGTATCTCCACAGCCAGTTACCTCCATTGTCATTTAATTTGAATACCAGATAGCGCATTAGTTTTTGTATTGTCCTTGAATTTGCTTTTGAGCTAATGCATGGCTTGTTTATCAACACTGTTCTCAATGTGTACGTCCACTCTCTTGCAGCCTATGTTAACCGTGCTGTACGTCGCACGCGTTACGTTTAAAAGATATCAGCGTACGACGTAACATATTAATTATGGTTACCTGGAACTTTCGTTTTCTCTCTAGCATTATCTTTTCCGGGCATTATGTCTATTAATTCTTGAGTATGCTTGCAAATATGTTTGGATTTATTAAAAACTATAACTGATCTTACATAAAGGATCGACTGAATGCTCGCGGATCACGATATTCAGGGATTAACTCCAAAGCTCGTTAATAACCACCGATCAAGCACCTGCCTTATGTGGTTTCTGTTATAAACAACATGGCGACGAAAGTGAACTTTTTTGAGTTTTAGAATTTTTAAAATAGGATTGCTTCACGTTGCTTTCACCCCACAAATCGAAGTGTAGTCAACCAATAAAACAAAACGAAACAAAAACTACGTCATCCTAATATTGGTAGATGGTAACGGTGATGTTGCTTTTGCTCTTCATAACAAATGTTTTTCGCTCTTTACAATTGTTGTGAATAAAATATACTATATTTTCTATTTTTGTTTTTTAAATCTATCATTGTTTTTGTGTATATCTTATGTATGGCATTTATGAACACAAATTATTAAAGGAAACTTTTGAGATTAACAAATGAATTATTTTTAAAAACAATATGGTTACGATAAGGCAACACCATCAAACTATATTAATTGATATGATAATGTACAATTGAAACCTCTAAATAAATTTCATTGGCATACATGATATATTCAAACTATCCAAATCTTAGCTTCAATTTAGTTATGTGTTTCCTTGTAGTCGATTCTTATCTTGCAAATTACTGAGCTATCATGGAGGATGAAATCAGTAAAGAAGATGTCAATGATGATCCAAAGCAAGACAGTACTTTCCTGCACGAACTTGAAGAAAACATCACAAGGAAAATTTCTGCCATTTCCATGCCAACAAGTTTGAGTGAAACACTATCAGTTGAAGACGTCGATAAAAAAACTTCAGACGATTTTGTATCTTTCCCATATGGCTTCCAACAGAAGAGATTATATGAACATAACAAAAAAAGAACCAGATATTATGGGTGGTTTGTATATTTTAGCCTTTCAATTATCATATGGAAACACTCCATCAGACATATTAGGGCCTGGTCATTTACAATTTGCTGGGGGATCAGGCAGATTTTTGAAAGATCTGAGAAGGAAAGTCGGACACCTCCCAATATATTACAAAATGAAAGTCCGACCCCCCCCCCCCCAGTAATTGTGAAATGAAAAGTATGATCCCCCCAATCCGTTCAAGTGAAAGTCATTGAAGTTCATATTTTTTCAAGATCCTGGAAGTCATTGAATTTTGTAAAGTCATTGGAAAAATAAAATTAGTAAAACGTCATTGAATTTTGGTTAAACTGGTAATTTAAATACTGTTTGACTAGAAATAAAATGCTGTTATATTTGGCACCTTGATATCTTCCAAAGTCTAATTTTTGTGCGCTTTGCGAGAGACCCACACACAAAATAATATGGTAAAATTTATATTTCTGTAGATGTGTGCAAAAGAAGAATAGAACTCAATTATTTACATACTATTGTCATCTTTGATATTGATATATTCCCTATTGAGATGAAACTAGGTATCTACATTGTACCTGTAGAAAGATTTCTTGGAAAAATTATAATATGAAATAAAGTCTTGAAAAGTCATTGAATTTTCCTGGAATTCATAAATATGAATTTTGGAATGACTAACTCTATTTCAGATTCTAATTCAGATTCAGAGTGAGATTCTACCATGTCTACCACTTCCCATTTTTCATCATTATCATACTCTTTTTTTAGATAATATTCAAATATTCCCCATGCAGGTAGTCTGGGTTTTCATTCATAGTCCATTATCAAACATTTAGATTTGTGTTTGATTATTGAGTTTGTTTCAAAGAAATTTTGAGATCAAATATTCCCCCTGCAGGTAGTCTGCCATATAGTCCATTATCTAACATTTAGATTTGTATTTGATTATACATGTAGTTGTTTCAAAGGCACAAAATAGTGCTAGAATATCAATTTAGGTATTACTTCAAATTATATATGTCAAAGCATTACTTGTGATTGCAAAAATTCAGAGGCATAATATGTTGAGCGAGGAGGTGCACAGCAAAAAACAGAAAAATAACCTTATACCCAAATATGTCATAACTCAGTTTCATTCAGGGTTTGACCGATGAACAATCCCTCCAATACATTGGAAGCAGTTGCCTCCCATGGCTCATATGTAGCTATATGGCCCTGTTGTAGCATAATCATGTGTGACTTTATGTCAGTAATGCTGGTATAATAAACAATGTAGAAATAACTATGAGATACTTAGATTGAACAGCACTTAAATTTTGTCAATTAACATTTGTCAATAAAACCTTTCTTCGTTTTGCAAGTTTCATGCGACTACGCTTGCGCTTCTTTCTTTTTCCCTCAAAACCAAAAGTATGACTCCCCCCCCTCAAATGGTCTTCAATTTGAAAGTATAACCCCCCCTATGACTTCAATTTTGAAAGTATGACCCCCCCCCCCCCAATATCTGCCTGACGCCCCCCAGCAAATTGTAAATGACCGGGCCCTTAGATATATTCCTTGTATCATGCATACTGTGAAACTAGAATATTTTGTGACTTAAATTTTGTGATTTTCATCTATAAATTATTTTGTGACCATTTAATTTTGCGATTTTGGTCCATCCTGGACCTACTTTACATAGGCTATTAATGTTTGCTGACTATTTAAATTTGTGTTTTTGCCCTTAACCACACAAAATTCGCAAATCAAATCGTGCGGAAACATGTCTAGTTTTACAGTATGATTGAATTTGCTATTTCATCATTTGGGTTTGTTTTCAGTTGTTTACAATGGACGAAATCGAAGTTTCATCATTTTAGATGGCAAGGGCATATGTTCTTGGAACAAAAATTCTACAGATGGACAGGGTAAAAGAATTGTTAAAATTACTTCATTGGTCAACTGATGTTTATTTTGCAATTAATTTTCTTCTACAAGAGAACTGAAATTATTTTCTAACACTTTGAACTCATTTCAATTATATAAATGCATTTCGTCAAGACTTTAGTTTGAATATTTTTTTAATTACAGTCAAATTATCCCAGTTATGTTAACAGAAATATTGTTCAAATTGCATATGCACAGAAATACAATGTGTATTTTGCTTTGGACAAAGACTTTACGCTCAAGGCAAAATGCATGATTGGTTAATACTGTTAAATGTTCATAATATATTCATAGATTTTTCATACTTTTGCTCAGTATCTTGTGTAAAATGTTTCACAAACTTTCTTTATATATGCTAGTGAATATTATGCACACATATAGAGCATTTTTACATTTATAAATTTCATTGCTTTATAGAATTATTTGTTAAGTTAATCAAAGCTTGGAAATAGTGATCACACTGCAACGGCACATATGTAATGCATAATCTACAATATTTAATTTTGATAGGTGTTAAATAAAAACTTTGAGGAGACCTGTCATGTTAGCTCAGACATGTGTTCCGTCCTGTTCATAATATTCAACCCCATAAAAGATGAACTTATTATACTGGGGGTGTTGGGGGTGTAAAGGTATGCTTGTCATTTAGGGGCTGATATAATACAAAAAATATACACTACATGTATATTATTCAATAAACATGCAGTTTAACCATCTCAAATATGTTTTTACTATCTTGTAGGTTTGGTCCTATGAACAGATGCCTCAAAAGACTTTTAACATCATGAAACCAATGTCTAATTGGCGGCTGAAACTGAAGTGAGAGAATTCTACATAATTCATATACCTTGTATACTCTAATGTATTGCTAAGTTCCATGTGATCTTTGTGTAAAAATCTAGTTTTAACACCATGTTTTTGTATGTGTTACATGCTCTTGTCCAATGTCCAGCCATTGAGCATAACCTTTATAAGGACTCTGATGGTACTCAACTGTAAAAATTCAATTGTGGTCAAAACTGTGAAAAAAAAGAAGGCGTTAGATGAATATATATCTTGCATCACATAGGATGAAAATAATAAGATGGCCTCCTATTTGTGTCTAAATCATGTATTTGTTTATGCATAAGATCAAATGGCGATTACGCTGATCCATGTAGCTTGATATGTTGAATGCAGGTACGTGTTGAACAATGTGGGAGTGAGCTGGGTGAAGCGAGTGGACCTGGATTTGGTTCAGCACCACCTGTATTGCTGCTCAGACTCGGACCTTAATGCCTACAACATGGAGTAGATTGGAAGAATGTGACAATATTCTAGTCAGTTGCATTTTAAACTCTTCGTATTTTTATTTCTAATAACCTTTGTTTTTGCATTGGGAGAAGCAATTATATAGTATAATGAAATAACAAACATATTTAATACAATTCTTAATGTACTGTATATACCTATATATGTCTACAATGGGTTCATATACTGATGAAGCGTAAATATCATGCTCATTTTGGAGTAGTATTCATAGCACCTGGAAAGTTGAGTATCATACGTCAATATCGTTATGTTATATGTACATCATGCGAACGTGCATGTTACAGACGATATGCGATGCTACATAATTCCTAGGAGTACATATGCTTGAACCCTTGTAAATGTGTAAATGAATTTATGTGAATCGATGTTAGGATGTAAACTAGCATTAAGCCTTATGTGTGTGCGTGCGTGCATGCATGCGTGGGTGCGTGTTACTTCATTATAAGCTTGTGACATGCGCATTTCTTCACTTGGCACATTCCATCACCCTGTTGATGTTGGTCAGCAAGCGCTAGATGTAGAAGCTAGATCTAACAATCAACAATCGACTCACTTACTTACTATTCAGCATCTGTTGATTAAACCTGTGTTATTGAAGCAATATATACAATGAGAATAAAATGCATTTGTTGATTAGACCGCGTGTTCTTGCAGACGCTATGTGTTGATATCCCATCGTTCCCACGTCCAAAGAAGAGGAGCTCATTCCGGAGCGCTTCCCCGAGTGGATGTACAAGTGGCTTGGCCCAGACCCACAGGTCCCCAAGCCCAAGGGGACCAGCCTGTTCAAGGGCGAGACGGAATACTCCCCAATACAGTGCATGCAGTTTAGAGCGGATTTTGAATGTGTAAACCACTGTTCAGTTTGGACTATAGCAGAGTCCAAAACTTCCAGATTGAGCAAGAAATGGGGCCTTTGTTTAGCAATTTGTGAATGGTTGTATATGGATTATATACGTTGCCAAAACGTATGATGTGATATAAGTAAAGTATTAATCAAAAGTGATTTGCAATTGAAGAAGGCTGTTAAGGATGGAATATTGTTAAGATAAAAGTATATAAAATTAGAACGACTTAATTTACTTTTGATTAATATTTTCAGAGCAATCAAAAAAGATTGGAAGATTATTATTAGTATATTTCCAATTGTAATTTACATGCAAAATGTGCCAAAACATAGATGTGATTATGAAAGGATAAAAAAATGTTTCAATATGTGATAATGTTTATGCCATTATATGTATTTCATTTACAGATTTCAATGTTTTTATATTTTAATTTTATATTTTTATATGTCTATGCCAAAATCATCATTGTTAAAATGTTGCATACCTGAGGATTGTTTGTCCAAAAATCTGTGATCCACCTCTGTCAGGGTATTGTAGATGCCAAGAAGTATTTCTTGTATTTACCATTTTTTGAACACAGTATAAAAATTTGTAGAGTTGGTTGACAGCACTACATGTAGATCTCATTCTTTAATCTAGTTTTATTTTTCGTATGTATTTTTGTTTTTTAAAGTTAAGATGAAATTTTCAAAAGCATAGATTTTTACTTTATTAATTTTTAAATGTTTTCATGCTGTTAAAGGCTGCTTTTCATAGTAAGCTCACATGAAGAAATGAAATTCAAGTAAAATATACGGTGCTTTTTTTTGTGTTTTCATTTTGAAAAGAAGCCTTTAAAGTATTTAAAATGTTTACAATTTAGTAAGTCAAAATCTGTTTTAAAAATTTCATTTTGACTTTCAAAAACAAAAGTCAAAAAATAAAACTACATATTATAGTTTGAACATTGTAGTTTTCATGAAAAGTGATTTTGTCCAACTCTTAAGTCAATGATTTTTGTACGCTCCTTTTTCAAAATGAAAAGGCTGTGAATTGTATCCATCTCCAACAAAGCCAAAACCAATGAATGTTAATTCTGGAATTAGATGTATAAATGACCACCCCTTTGGGCTGTTAATCAAAGTACTGCAGGACTGATTGATATTTTCTATTGGAGCTTTTTACCGTTTTGAATCTTTAGATTTGTTAGTTTACATACATTATGTTATCACATTTATTACTTGTAACAAAAAATGCAATATAATTTCTTATATACTTTCCCGAATGGCAGTTTTACTATAATAGCCATCTTACTTTATTTAAATATGTTATTTAGAAAATTACATTAAAATTGGTGTGGCATGATTACAAAATGACTTGTGTTTTGTTCATGGTCTAATAATCCATGTGTTAAATGTTCGCCATTGTCAATGAAGATTCAATTAAATGTAAAGCTCAAAGTGCGTGATGTTTTACCATTCTATTGTCGTCTAATGCGTTGAGAATGGTTTTGTTCATTCCACTGGTGTTAAAAATAGTCTTCTTGGTTTTTGTAGGTTATAAAAGGACAGGAGTATTAGTATGTATTATAAATGCCCTATGTAAATTGTCCATCAGTCATATTCAAAATGTTGATTGTTATTTTGTTATTTTTGTTATGTTTCCGGTATATGTATATATGTAGTGATTTTTTTTCCACATACAAGAAATATCAATTATCCAGCTGAAGATGAAAATTGTGTATGCGCAAATTCCTAATCAAAAGTCACATACAATAAATATAATGATTATTACTTTTAAAAATTAATAGTTTTCAATAGAATTGTAATGTAATGAATTGTAATGAAATATATGAAATAAATATCAAATGAAGAAGAACAAGGACTAGATCTATTAAACTTTATAAACAAACCACTCAAATTGTTGTTTTGTTTTTTCAAAACATTTAATTCCTTAATCATTTGCACCATCAGTGTATATAAATATTGCACAGTACTGCTTTCGCAAAGGATTACAGATAGCCAGTTAGGATAT
This sequence comes from Streblospio benedicti, assembly GCA_019095985.1. Classification (NCBI taxonomy): domain Eukaryota; kingdom Metazoa; phylum Annelida; class Polychaeta; order Spionida; family Spionidae; genus Streblospio; species Streblospio benedicti. Next base: position 5,432,817 of record CM032663.1, read on the forward strand.
GTTATATAACAGTACATGTAGAACATTCATAATGACAAGCTCAGCAATATGATAAGTTAGCATGTTAAAACTTGTGTAGTGTGCCACAGAATAAATTTCGCTAATACATCTTTATAATAAAAATAAAAATGTTAAAACAAATGTAGCCTTCCTCTCAGACGTGGCGTTTTCGACCATAATTGCTACTATATAGGTCATATAGGACTTTAAGAAAACCCTTGATCAGTGATGTCGGTTTCTGTAATTATATATTTCCCTCTCTCTTTTCTATTGCAAGCAAGCTCCTACCCACTATATTGACATAGCTGAAGACACATCTTCCATTTGACTACTATATCGAGTGCCCAGAACCCACACTCCAAGGTTGTGAGACCAGAATGATAACCCAATCCATGGGACTGATGTCAGCAGAGGTGGTCTCTTTATGGAGGTGGTCTCTTTATGGAGGTTCATGTTAAGTATACATTCACACCAGGGTCATGGGTATCCTTGTCATACTACCTATCTCTCACTCTTGTTTTACCAGGTGGCATCTCAGTTTTTTCATGATTCACTAGAAAGAGCAAGCGCCAGAGAAATATAAAAGAAATGCAAAAAATATGTTTTAAAAGAGTACTTTTGAAACTACTTGATGCAGCTGTAAAATCAACCCATGCATATATGAGGTGCGTCACAACTGTGAAACGACCATGAAAACAAATGGATTTTATTTTTCATCTAGATATTTTGATATTTTCAATAATTATCATTTAACTCCAAATTAAAAAGAAAAGAAAAAAAGCTCTCACACCCGTGATTGCTATATAGCAACGTACAGCCAAGGGGTGGCCAAGGAGTTTTAAACAAACACAGAATTCTACACTAGAACCACTACAGGTCTGATCGCGTGGTCTCAATAGAGAAGTGGTCTCTGTATGGCGGTGTATATTGTTAGTCTATGTAAGCTCGGCCAAGAATTGTCTTAAGTAGACTTTCTGGAGATAAAAGAATTTTGAGATAAAAAAAAAAATCTCAAAATGTTCTTGTTTTTTATTTTAGTATAAAAGTACATTCATTTCCCTTTTAAAGATGTATAACATTTAGGGGTTTCGGGAATAGAATTTGGTTTATGGACCATACAAAAGATCATACAAAAGACAATAAAAATTCAGTCAATGTTAATTTTTCCTGTACCAATATTGTATACATGATAATACATGATAATGAATGTCCTTTTATACTAAAATGAAAAAAAAAACAAGCACATTTTGAGAAATTTTTATCTCCAGAAAGTCTCGTTAACATAGAGGCACTGTCATTATAGAGGTGGTCATATAGCAAAAATGTGATTGGGGATTTGCCCTAAATCTTTAGCGTGAATTGTTAATTGCCTGTTGTTGAGTACATGAAATGTGAGATGGAACCTATTATTGGGAAGGGCATTCAATTTCAATGTAGAGTTAGGGAGGGCGTTCAATTTTAATATCTCTTCAATGCCAATAATGATAAATTTATTTTTATTTATTTCGGACTTACATCCATATTCACTAGAGAATTATATACATGTATACAATACATTAAAACTTATATTAAATAAATTCATTAAAGCTATTTCATTATATTGTATACTTGTTTGACTGCCCCACCACATACAATTAATGATGATGGTCGCTACCCAAGCTTATGGCGAGATTGCACTCCTCTGCCCCGACCTGATAGTTAACACGACCACCACCGCATCCGTTCCTCTGGGTGATAAGGCGAACCACTACCGACACCGCATGCGACCCCCCCCCCCCAGCAAGTGATAAGCCTTCACTGCTGCTGCTGTCGCCGTCACAACTTCTGCCCGACCGTGTGGCTATTTTTAGCCCCACAGTGCGCGGATTACGTCTGCCGGGCTTCTGATAGCGCCGCGCTGCCCCTGCCAATGATAAGAGACTGCGCCGCCGCAGTCGCCTCACAACCTCCCCAGCGACCGTGCAGTGAACAGGTAAGGCAGTGCTTGTACATACATAGGACATGTAAACATGAGAGTATAAAAGTTAGTCACAAAAAGCCATATCAATTGATATTAGTGGATTCTCTAGAAAAGCGTTTGACGGGCATTCTATCTGCATGCTTCAACAAGCTTGTGACGTGTGCAAGTTTCATGAAAATTGGAAAATATCTAGGGATAATGCTTAGTCAAAAAAGAAAATTATTGGTCTCTAAAAGCCAGAGTAAAAAAATGATGCATTTTGCATTGTAATTGTAGTAAAAATAAGATTTATATTTTTACTTTATAATTTTATTTAAAAGGTTTCTTATAATTTTGGTTATGACTAGTTACAGTGGATACACAGATACCACGAACCCCCATGCTACATACCTAATCAACAGAACTCTTGATCATAAAGTTATAGTCACATAAACTATATTGTGTTATTGAATATCGTGAAGCCGTCTCCATATGCAATAGTGGACAAACGCTGCTTTAAGTCATTGTCACATAGAAAAAACGGATGAAACACGTATGTAGGACGTACAAAGGTTTTGGCGTTTCTTGATACGGGGGTCTGGAAAAAAAAAGACAAAAACTGTTGATCTTTACGTGAAAATGAAGCAGATTTAACACGAATGATACACGCACAAAACACTTACAAAACACAGCTGAAACACGGATTGTCCACGTACACTCAACACACTCAACGTAGACTCACACAAACACGATATTTTGGTTGAAAAATAATGAAAAAAACCCAGCTCAGATGAACTGGGGATAAATAGCGTATGGATGTTTTACGGACAATGCACGTTAAAAATATCGCGTACAGTCCACGTATGATATGAAAATCCATCTGCGCAAATACTTTTGAACATTCCAAAATGATTATCGCGGACATCTCGACCCGTGAAATCACTCCACGTAATTCGACGTATAAAAACGGACGATGGTATCTCCACGGATTAACCACGTACGACAAAAAGCTATCCTCATACACGCGTGTTTCATCTGTTTTTCCTATGTGACAGTGACTTTAGTAAAGTTTTTAAATGGCTTGGGTAATAGGTTGCGTTTGTGTACAGAATAACTTCTCCAGTAATATCTTGGTATCATAATGGATGATAATCTTAAATTTGATATTTGTGCTAGAACTCTTGCAGACTCAGGTGGTCGTGCAGTTGGTGCAATTATTAGTAAATTTGAATCATTAAAAAATGTTGGGTTTAAAACTTTTGAAAAAAATGTACAATTCTGATGTCAAACCAGTATTCGAATATGGCAGTGGTGTTTTGGGCCATATATCAGGCTATTGTATAGATAATGTTCAATTTAGAGCTCTTAGATATTATTTAGGAGTGTACAAGTTTTCACCTCATCTAGCATTGACCGGTGAAATACGCAGAAGTCTGTGTTGAGCGTATCTCCAACAAAATTGTAATGAAACCAACTCGATGATTGGGTTCATTTTTTGTGACTTCTCTTGCACACACACAAGGGCAAACAAAACGCAAAAGATTATTGAGTTGTACAACTGTTGACTGATTGCAATAAAATATTTATTATTAAACGCAAGAGATTTTTTTTTTTTTTTTATTATTATTTATTTTTTTTTTTGGGGGGGGGGCATTTTATGTAAATGTACAGCCTAAGGTTCATTATGAATGTTTGAGACCCGGAAAATTGTCCTATAGTAGACCTCTAAATAGTTGTGGTCTCTATAGGAGCGATTTGTTTATATAGATGGTCTATATCAGAGTTAAACTGTACTTTCAGGAAGTGCTGTGAATACCTCCTAACGCTGCAGCATCTACAGCGGTCAAGATTTGACCCGGGTGACCACGACTTAGCTTCTTACTGGGTGAGTTTTATATGGTGTTCATTATTGTGAATGTTTGATAATTTTATACATGATTTATAATTGATTTGATATTCTATTATGAAAATAAAACACCTCACTATTTTTGGACATGTTACAGTCTTGCATCATGCATATGTCTATAAAGTTCTGATGTAAAACATTGAGATAAGCTATTAAATTATACAATGAACCCATCATGTATATAAATTTAAGATTTGTGCTATTCTATTCAAGCTAACTTACCAATTGTTCAAGGGCATCTATATATATATGTAAAGGTATTGGTGTTCATTCCCATAATACACGACAGAAAAACGATTTTAGAATTACATGTAAAATTAAAACTAACTATTTTAAGAGTACATTCCAATATGCCTGAGCTAATATATGGAAACGTTTACCAAATAACATCAAAGCCACCAAAACTTATGTTACATATAAATATCTGTTCAAGAATTATTGTACAGAAAAATATAATTGATTAAGTTGACACGTAATTAGTATGTATTTTATTAATGCTTTTTTCAAATTGCGTTGTAACACACTTAGTATATTACAAGAAATGTTTGAATATAGTTTAAATGACTGTGGATATAGTTTAAATAACTGTGATTAGAACATGTACATTGGATGGAACTTGATAAGTCCACTTTTATCCACCCCTGCCATCTACTACGGTAATTTAAATATTCTAATGTCTTTAATTATATTGTTAACTGTTTGTATTTCATATCATAAATTTTATGTGTAAATATGGCAAACTAAATACATACATAAACTAACTAACTGAATAAATGAAAATACATAAATAACATGATTGAACAGATTGTGGTAATCGTGAGTCACTGCTGCAAGATAAAAGCATTTAACTGGACTTACTAATCGCCTGATCGTTTGGTCAAATGGAAGATCATGGTTGTAAAATGTGATCTAAATGCATTACGTATTTACAGATTAAGAACTATTATTTGGTATTTAAGCGGCCTCCATCACCTTCTAAACCGACCCGCTTGTACAAACAGAATAGTGACCTTAACATGCCACAAAACACTGGTGGTTTCAAATGATTATGTGCCCTGTTATCATCAAACACTATTGTATGGCTTTGATGATGTATATCATCTGATACAACAAAGACAACACAGGGCTTGTTTTAATGTTTATTGAAATCCCCTGTTATCGGTGTAATTGACGGTTGCTTTTACACATGACTGTGGCATGTAATGGCACACGCTGTGATTCTTAATGGCCTCATTCTTTGTGCATTATCCATGTGGCCATGTAGCGTGGCTGACAATGGCCAGTCCAGGGTTTTGGAGAAGGGGGAGTGCACTTAATGGATCTGAAGGGTTTATCATATTGCTCTGTACACGCATTGTTAACCCACTGACCATAAACTTTAAGGGATCTCATGGGTTTTGAAAATGAGGGCTGCACCCGACCCCTTGGATCTACCTATGCTCCATGCAAGCTACTCAATATTTAGTTGCAAGTAATGGACACTATTTGGTTGCTCATATTGTTGTATTAGTAGTATCAAGAATTTATAAGAGGTTACAAAATCCTCATTATATCCTAATGAACTTGCCAGAGGGGGTATATACCGCCCCTTGATCTCAAAATCTCAATGAATTAATGTTACAAATCTCAATGCAAAAGCCCTTTTCTCAAATCTCAATCAATTGATCTCAATGAATTGAAAGGTCAAATCTCAATTGGAATTAAAAATCCAAATCTCACCTCTCCCTATCATTGTATTTCCCGCTCTCTTGCCAGACAAACGCTGCTTTAATAATGTTAGAAATAATGCTACAACTGAAGGTGTTTTTTTCGTGTACCTCGCTTTTAAGACAATCCAGGAACTGGACCGAAGTGGTCTCAATCATTCTCTTCAAAGGTTTTTGATGGTCTTTTTATGAAAATTTGGACATTGAAAAAGTGGTCTTATTATAGGGACCTATTAAGTGTCTCTTATAGCCCCCCCTATAGGGTGTTCTTAATTGAAGTTTTTTTACATACTTTTTCAGGAAGTACTGTGAATATCTGCTGACGTCGGGGACTGCAGCGGTCAAGATTAGACCCGGTGATCACGACTGGAGTACCCCGGGCCCGGGGGAAAATGTTACAAACTCAAAACTCCCAAATATTAATAGGGCCCATGAACTTTATGACATTTTTGTAAAACC
>CM032663.1:5441888-5462468 GCA_019095985.1 Streblospio benedicti
CAAAACAAAAAAAAAATTAATTTTTTTAAAATTTTCAAACCTCCCTTTTTCCCTTAGAAAAAAGGTTCAAGGTCAAATAAAACCCTTGGTATTTGGGGAAATTTCTTTTACCCAATTTTTTTTAAAAAAAGGTAAAACAATTTTTTTCCCTAAATTCTTTTGGGCTAAATATCTTTAATATTGCAATATTTATAATAAAGGAATAACAATAAATAATTCATAAATACTTCTTAGAACATGTTCTATGAATATGAATACTAAATGTTGCTTTAATGTTCTTTATTTCTGTTAGATACACAAAAATCGTAATTTTCTGAATTTTGACCTACTTATTTGACCTAGAAAGAAAGGTCATAGGTCAAATACAATGTGATATTTGAAATCTACATACCCAAGTTCCTATCTAAGGTCAATACAAGTTTTGTTCCTAAATTCAATATTAAATGAGATAAATGGAATTTTATCATTTTTTGACCCTTTGACCTCTGATTTGACCCTTTTAAAGGTCAAAATTCAGGTGGCTCCCAAGCTTAATTTTGAACCCTCATACCAACCACCAATCATGCAAAGTTACGTAAACTCTTCATTAAAGTGAACGATTAAGTTATATTTTGCATTGGCTGGGTCCCCCACCATAGGGCTGTCCAGAAATTACAGTTGCACAGAGTAAATTGGTTACTGGTGTTCCTTTTTTCATGTTGTTGTTCTTGTTTTTAGTTCTGTTTTTAATTCTTTGTTCTAGTTTTACACTTTTTAATGTTTTACCATATATGTGAACTGATTCTTCTCATGCAGGTGGCACAAGATTCTATTTTTATTGGCCTCGAAAAGTTAGGCTGTCTGCAGATCCTAAGTCTCAAAATGTCTTATTTTTTAACATTAACCAGTGACAAAAATTGTTTTTTTTGCAAGTAACACAAAATTATCTTTTTGCAGGCATTGATAAGTGAGATGGAGGTAGTTGAACAAATGTGCATTGAATATATTTGAAAATATTCTTCTGTGGTAAATAGTAAGATAATTAGACATTGCAAAAATCACTAAATATACACATGTACTTGCAGGATGTATTGCAAATAGGAGTGTCACATCAAGCTGATGAAATACAGGCAGTAGATGAAATACATGATGAAAAGATGAAAATAGATGAAAATAGCTCTGAAATACCCACCCAGACAGAAAGTACAAGCGTAGCGTCTGTAGCCACCATGGCAAACATGAAAGCAAAAATGGTTTCAGTTGGTATGCACATATATTGTAGTTTGTTTCACTGTACAAATGTTGAACTTTATAGTTCTTAGTCAATGCAGTTATCTTAGTGGCAAATATTTTACAAAAGATAATTATTTTTCAGCACTTGTAAATAGGTGTACAATTTTCCAATTGATTTCTTAGCAAAGCACAAACTAATGATATAATAACAGACGTATATTTTAAAGAAAGAAATGGTAATGTCATTTTTCATGTCATTTTACATGTCCTTTTCTCAGGAGTTCAGGTGATGGGCAGTAGACAGAGTAGGTCTACCAATACCATGAAGAAAAAATATGTGGACAGTGCATGCCAGTATGAACTCGAGGGCACAGAAGACTACATTAGTCCTCAAGATCCGGACATAACATATGAACCAGTGTCGACGCCGTATTTTCACGGGATTTGATGTAAACCACTTGAGCGGGAGGTATAAGATGGGGTCTCATTAAAAGAACATTTCGTTTGTACGTTGTAATAAAATCTATATGGCTTAAGCTTGGTATTTCAAACAAACCCCATACCTAGCCCCAATGGCATGCATGAGCGATTCTTTTCAAGCTTCGTGCCTGGCAGGTGTGATATAGGGAAAAAAGAAACAGATATAATTGACAATAGGCGATCTTAGGTCATCATGAAGAGGATATGGCTTCATCAAGTTGCAGTGCTTGGACTTTATTGCACCATTTCATGTCAAGTGAAATGATCTTGATTGCATTCTATTTGTTTTGTTTGATTGTCCATTAATATATATATATATATACTGTTCCCATGCATTACTTTAACCTTGTGTTTGGTCCAACGATATTTTTATTGTTGTTGATACAATGATTTTCAAATGAAAGTAATGGACAGTGATGAAGTCTTGCTCATCCAAACAAACATATTATCTCAATTTACCTCTGGAAAACAACCACAAGAAATATTTTACTAGATGCATTTAAACTATAACATTCAAATGTATTTCATTTTTCAATATAAACCCTCAGCCCTCTAAATTAAATTATAATTCCTATAATCTGATACACGTATATCACTCCAAAATCTAAATATTTCTAATATTATTGCTTCTTTCACTGAGTATCGACTTCTGCAGTACATGAGGACTCTTAAGTCAAACTCAGTTGGTTTTTAATACTAAACATTGAAATACTACTTTCTAGTGATTATAACTACACAATTTTCTCATGAAATTACTTCACTTATAAGGCATTTTATATGAATTTGAATTCCTTGTTTCATCTACAATATAACCTCTCACATAAATATAAATCAAACAGAAAATACAAATAATAAAAGAAACGTTAAAATAGTTATCATATATTGATTGATCAGACAATACCATACATGCATACCATAGCACATAATACAGCACACATAAGAATGTTATACTGTAAATTATATATCACAAAATCAATGAAGCCACAAAGTTGAAATAATGGTCGACTGATTTCAAGTTCAATAACCTTGTGTTAATGCATATTCAACTTTAAAACAGCATTTATTCGGTGAGATTTTGTTTAATGAAACACATCCACCGATTACATCGACCATGAGTGAAGCAAATATTTATTGTGTCTTATTTTGAAGCACATTAGCTTGAATGAACAGGTTTTCAGCAATAAAAAAGATAAAGCTTTGTTCTCTACTTTCAACTTTTGCTACATTTAATACAACAAACTACGTGTTATATACCAAAATAACAAACGTGACTGACTGACGTCATGGGAGAAAGTGATTCCGATGATTAGTGAGCTATAGTTGGTGAAACTGGTAGTAAGTAAAAATGTGTTGTGATTTCGAGAAATACGTATGTAAGCCAACTCCCTTTATAGCTTTGTTACACTGCATTTGATGCACAGAATTGGTAAAGTTATTAAACAATTGGGATGCAACATATTCGTTCTCAAATAAAGGCACACCAGGCCTTATGTAGCGCACCCACTGTGCCACAGTAAGAGGGTGGTTAGTTCAACTCAAAAGTAAGTATTTGCAAAATACATTATACATTAATGTACGTGATATAAAATAAATGTTAACCCCCATTTAGTTGAGGTTAACTTTAAGAATATAATCATATTTAAATATATGCAACATAAATTATGACGGTAGTTCATTCTGTATATTTCATATTTTTTAGAAACGTCGTAATTAAATCTACCTTTACCTTGATCAAATCAGTTGAAAGAGCTGGAGCGTGTTTTATAAAGCTTTGTCCAACGGTCGGTACTGATATAATATTTGCCACTTTTCCCACCACATAATCATAATTGAGATCAGGGTGTGGACTGCACCACAGAGATGTCTGATAAGGTTATTGACAATTACTTGTTCTAAAACATGTTGTTCATTATGATTTGGTGTACAGAAATTCGTGTCATGCTTTGGCATGGATGAATATGTGGCGTCAATAAAACGCTTATCTATTAATTGTTTTCCCAACCAGGCCTGTTTCTTTTCAAGTACAAAATCTAAAAACTTACATACAAAATCATCATCAAAAGAATTCCAGCTAAGATCTTATACAGATTTCTTCCGCTTTCTAATTTAATGATTCAGGGCAATGTTATGAAAGATTTTCTCATAAGATAGGACAAATATCTACTGTAGCCTTAAATGCTGGAATTGTGAATATCATTTATTATAACAGTGCAAATTTGCAGGTACCACACAACTTAAAAGAGCATTCTAAAACAAAATTAGTTGAGAGTGGGTTCTGCAATAACGTTTGGCTCATTGACACATCAAATGCCAATTATTAATGTTCCAACATCTAACGCTCAAACAAAAGCAGAACACCATTGGGTATATCACACAAAAGCATCATCTTTGGGTCCATGTAAATAACAACAAATGAAAGTCAATTTTGATGTATGATGTGTTCGTTTTATGAAAATATCATATGTCACCGACACTTTCCCCACCAAAATACTTCATTTTTATAGGGCATTCCCCCACGTCCGCCATTGATCACACGTACAAAACCCATGAAATCCCCTAAGTGCGCCCCTTCCCTTATCTAAAAACCTGGATCTGTCATTGATGTAGGACATACTACAGAGTGTTCATCACGGCGCCTACAGCCACAATCCTGATACATGTGTATACTCAGCTGCAAAGTCCACTAGAACCCGCCCCCTTTTGCAGTGTTGCTCTGAGATGATTTGAATATTTCACATCGTAACATATGGGCTTGTCAAAGGTGTGTGGATTTAGCTGAATACTCAAATTTATATCACATTAAAGAAACACGCAGATGTGAATTTCTTGTCATTTAAACCTTTTATGCCATATAAATAGTGCTTGGTGAGCCTCTTGAATACCTACATGTTTATCTATGTGCAGTGTTCCATTTCCTCATTATCAATTAATTCTCTAAATTGCTCTCATGAAATGTACCCAACAATCAATGTTTGTAAACAGAACTAAATACTGGCACCTTAACAGCCTTAACAGATATTTCTGAGCAGCTAATTTTGGCTGTTGGCGCACTTGTGATAGAGGCTGCAATTTCATGCAGTGTTTTTTTTAGCAGGGGAGATATAAAAGTGACAATCAGTATGGCAGTGCATGTTTTTATATGTGTATTGATATTTTATCAAAACGCACACTAATAATTGTAAAATCATAATTTATTAGGAGCAAGATGTCCAATGTATAAAAAAAACTAAATTATTAATTCAATCTATCCAAGGAGGCATTTGCTGTGCATGTCCCTTTAACAATAGGCCCACCATCCCAACATATATCACATGACTTTGTAAAAACGAAAAGATTTAATCTGTCTGTTTTCGGGAAACAGTCAGCAGGCGGAACGAAGGTATAAATACACACAGCTAGTCATCTGATCACCAAAGCGGCCTTCATCAACTTGAAAAACGTTTGATTGCGACACATAAGCGCCAATATAGAGGAAGAAGGTGTTCTGCTATAGTTTTGGATTGTTGGACCGAAAATTATCACTGCTGCTCGCGCCCATTTGGTGAGTACATATTTATATTTGGGGTTATTTTTCCAACTGGGTGTTAACCACTGTCTGTAAAACGGCCGTACGGTGCTGACATTCATCATCCACGGCGGGAAAACTGTAGATATTTGCTGACTATAAGCAACCTGTTCTACTGTAGTGTACTTGCTATACTTTGTATACTTTCTACTTTGAGCTGCAGTCTTTAGTTCTTCCTGTGATAGCTCGAATGGCTCAAAAGCATCCAATGCAGTCTTGTTTAAGTTGCATTCTGGTTCCCAAGTTGGACAATAATTTCCGAGCCACTGAACCAGATACTGGAGCCCCTTTTTGAAAATAAAAATTTAGAAAATCATAAGTCTTTGAAATATAGGATTTTGACTATTATAAATTATGAAACAGACAGATTTTTTCCAGATGTTTAATCATATCAAAAGCACATGGATAAGTATTTTATTGTGTCAATATTAGTGGTCGGACTCAGCGGTGGGATTATCGCCCATCGATAATTGGATGGTTGGCCACGGACGATGATCGAGCCAAATCGATTATTTGTCAGAACCCTATGAATCCCATCTAATATGGGTTTTGGGGTCTAAAAATCTTGAAAATTTTCGCAGAGGGTGCATTCCGTGCCCCCTTCCATCCCCCGCGGACGCAAAGCTATCCTTGTGCCAATGTGTTGATATTTGTCACAGCTTGCATTGTGAAATAAAAGAATAAAAGGATAAAAAACAAAATTCAATTTTAATCGTCAACGACAAGATGACACCACGTTCATAACTGCAAACGTTCATTATCATGTTTGTTGTCGATCAGGGTTTCCATTAATAACGCGGCGGACTAGAATTGTCCCGTTATATATACTGAACTTATAGGTGTTGCACCTGCTTCGTTGCAACTGGTAAGTTGGACAATATGTCGATCGGTGAGAAAAATTTTGTGTTTGGTCAGTATTTTCATTAATTTCACCTAAAAAACATTGTGTCATGTTATGGATACTGCTGTGAATCAATTTTCCGATTATGACGATTATAAAAAATGCAATTCGACCATCGTTCGGCCCCTCTCCACCGAGTCTAATCGCAATTATATCGTTGATCGTTCCCACCACTAGTCAATATACATTGAATACTTACGGATTTAGCTGTGCGCTTTGACAGGATCTTTTCTACAGGAAAATATTTATCACTGGTACTCTACAGGTCACATCAATAATTCTTAATGCACAAATGAAAACTACAATATCAACGCAAATCTTAAAACACCACCTTTCCAAAATGACCAGTAGACTAAGTAAGACTTATTTAAACTGTGCCATTATAAGAACGCTGTACATGAAAATAGGGAATAAAATTGTTGGGGAACGGATTTTCATCGAGGCTATATACTCCCCTCAATAGAGGCTTCCATTTTGTGCAAGTTAATGTTCAATCAAACCAATACTATGAATATTTCATTTACAAATGACAAACATAACACAGACGAGAACAAATCCACGACACTGGCGCTGCCTTTTAGCCCGGTCATTTTCTTACGATATTCGTGATTTTTTTACGAATGAAAACTGCAATTATACGATCTACGATATCGTAGTTTTTTTTAGTGCAACTGAAATTTTACGAAAAAGTACTGACACGACCGTAAAACACATGATCGTGAACGTAAAATTGCTTTGTGCAACCGGCCCCTGACATGCCGACTCTACGGTCGCTATAGAAACGAGAAATTGAACCCCTTGTTTCTCGGCCACTTGTCAACGCATCTAGAAGAATGATACATGGAAAAGCATCTAATCTTCGATCTCTTTCTATTAGTTTCAGCACATTGTACCATGCCATAGAGTAAGACATGTTTAGATTCTTGAGCGTGATTACAATTCACGCTGTTAACATTTTACCGCAGCTAGACCATTTTTGGTCACAATTTATGTCCAACAACAAGCATATATGTGTTTTCACTGAAAAGTGTTCATATTAGAAATTAAAATACCTGTGCAGTGTCTGATAGAATTATAGTGCTATGTTTTAAATTAAATCGCTATGGACATATCAACAATTCCTATGGACAAGTATTCTCAGTCATCACAGACATCAATTTCAATGGAATTCGCACAGAGTTTGTTGATTTTGACTAAATCTTAGTTATGATGCGTATATTTTTCAGGATGCCTGTCCTATGACGAGTATGATTTTTTACCTATTTCATGTACATGTATCTGTGGCCCTGTAGATGGGGTATAATCATATATAATCACATATACTGCTACTGCTACTACTACATCCATTGCGAGTGTCCCAGTTTCTGCGGAAAAGTCTACAACTTTGCTATTAGACATCTTGCACAAGTCATAATGAAAAAGTTGTACACTTTATCTTGCATATCAATAGATAGGAAAGGTCAAACTGATGTTCAGCCAATCAACGCTCCACACTTGTACCAAAGTAACAAACTACTAAATAATGCTAGTTTGTCACTTTTGGTTTTGACCATTCAAAGAACATTAAATGTAACAATCATGAATAATTAATAAGTAGTAGTTTCTCACTCGTTACTATGTATGATTAGCACTTTTTTGGCCCTAACCAATCACACAGCATCAAATGTCCGAATCATAAATATTAATTAGTAGACTTTTCTAATCCTTTTTTGCACTTTTTCTCAAGTGGTTTCAGATACAGTGGGACATAAAGTAATGAACCTGTTATTAAAGTGGATAATTACCTATTAGATTATCATGTACGTAAAAGAGGGGTACAATAAAAATTGTCTAATACCATTTTTATTCCTCCAAGACAGTGGTTATCAGTCAAAGAGATTAATTGCTTAGCTTGTACAAAACTGTAGGTTTTCTGTAATAGCTACTCTATATTTGCCTGAGAGAATTGAAAGACTTGTTGGTCAAAGTACAGTTCACCTCCTTATTGGTATAAGCACCATGAAAATATCAATAACTACATTATTGTGGGGCATTAATGCATAATAAATGTTATTTGGTACATTTTATAATATAGCCTTTTTTTTGTTTGTTCTTATAGTAAAGCAGGTTGTCAGTGCATATTAAAATGCAGCCCTTCTCCTAACAGCCATTAAATACTGAACTAAGTAAATACCAGCTCTAATTGTGTATCAGACTTTTAAGGATTACCCAAGATACTTCATTAGGCATCCAACAGGACTTGAACTCATGATATTGCGTCACCAAAGGCCGTCAAAATCCATTATATTAATGAAGGATTATTTGGGACCTCATAAAGTACAGTGTGTACTACACGCATCTTGGGAGTTGAAGCATTCAATAAGAAATATAATATGAAAGATGACTGCAATTTTAATACAATTTGAAATAATGAAAAATGCTATTTATATGTTTTCCTTTATGTAATATTGTCATAGTATCATTTAAACATATTTTACTGTATCAGACTACCATGAACGTCAGTTCATAACTCATGAATATCGCATATCATATGTTTACAGCCAGTCTGAACACCACATGCCATTGTTTAACAACATGCCCAATAAGGTGTGGGAGGACCTTCATTTTAATGTTGACCCTTATTAAAACTCAATTAGACACACTTCATGAATATGCTGGTACTTTTCCTGGCCACTGATTGGTTGAACACCAAAAGTGTACAACTTTTTAAATCCCTTATGCAAAATGTCTATTATGACTTGTGCAAGATGTCTAATATCGTGGTCAGTGAGTCGGGTGTCACAAGTCTTCAAGTGTCAACTCTTAATGGTTGTAAGCTCTTTGAATTTATGTGCTGTAATTATTTTGTTACAATCAATTGGATTATTACATTTCATGTATATGCCGCAATGTTTTCTAAAAATATAAGTGCGTATTCAGAAACTTATGTAGCTGCTAAATAATGAATCACACTAGCAGGGGTTGTGCTGTGGTGCACTTTTTACTCTCATGAAATACTTTGCGCTTGGCGCAGGCGGGGAGCCGGCCGTCAATCATGACCTGACATGCGCAGTAGCGTTTTTGATAATGTCTGCAGAAGCAGACGAAACTGTCAATCGGTCAGTAAATATTATGTTGTGAAAGATGAAAACATTAAATTTAGAAAATAGCTAAGGTTTTTCAAATGTAAACGATCCACACAGTCAGTTTTGGGGGTTGGCATGGTATAAATATGCATTGTGTCGCCTGCTCAGCAATGCGTGATTAGGAAATAACATTGAAACACCATACGACAGTTTGACACACGGCAAAATGCTTGGTCTGGAAAAGGCAAAAGGCTGCTACCGAACTGAGTATTTAACCATTTATTTATTTATCTATTAGTATTCTATTTTTATGGGAGGCAAACATTTTCTTAAAAATTTGATTCATTAATAGTTTCATTTCACACCCTTTTGGTTCGCAATAAATGACCGCTTTCTTCCATTTATTTTTCTGTACTTTTAGTACACCATCCACGATGACACCTTCTCAATATTAGGGAGGTCTTTTCATTCTCAAGTTATATTCTGATGTTGCTATATATGTTTCAACAATTCGAACACGTGGGTAATTAGGAAATAGGAACACCTCACTAATAAGGACACACTATCAAGCTCCACTTCTATATACAATATACTACTAAAATGATTCTCTATTGAGGACATCTTCCACTTTCTCTTACTTTGGTCCCTAACTGAGATGTTTTACCTTATTTTTCCCGTACAGAGTGTCTACCAGAAGCTGTATTCTCCACAGTGGCTGTTACAGACGAACATCCAGTACACAGGTGAGTGTGTTAGTTTGTTCACACAGTTCAGTTATCAGTAGTGGTATTCTTCAGTTCCCAATTGCGCAGAAAAGTTGCGCACTCGTCTTTTTTATAAATATTTGAGACACAAAAGTCCATGGGTACTTCCGGTATATGTTATAAGCCCATTTGAAATCGCATTTGATGCTATATCATTCAAAGTGGGTATTCTACACAACATTGATGGCTGTTACACTGATAGACGTTGGAAAATTAAGTAAGTACATCTATTTGAAGCGTGCATTCTTCAGTATAGTGAAATTGTCAACTCTTTTTTTCCACTGGCTGTCAATTTTTATGCTAACTAAAATCCGATTACATATTCGTAATCCTCATTAAAAATACCACTAGGAACGTTATTTGAGGCATGTATTCTTCATAATAGTGAAGTTCAAACGTTTGTATCATGCACAACCTACACAGGTCGTCTGCATTTTTTTCATGAATACTGGTATTCTGCCCATATCTTCGTCAATTTCAATGCTAACTAAAATCCGATTTCAGATTCGTAATCCTCACTCGAAATTCTATTAGGAAAGTTATTTACATGAATGACATAGGATAATTGATAGCTGACAATTACCTTAGAATATTTAAAGTCGTGTTAGTTTACAATGACGCGAGCGACCGGAAGTAGTCAATGGACTGTTTGGTAGGGATTAATTCTACTGCGCAACACGTCCCGCGCAACTGGGAACTGAAGAATTGTAGCCATTGTTAAGGGCACAGTAACAAGTAGTTTAATATTTAATTAAAGTCGATTTTCTAAAATACATATAATAATCGTATATAATTATATAACATGGTTTGAAATATACAGGCTCGTGTAAAAGTTTGATATGAGGCAATTAGCACAAATACTAATACTAATACAATAAACAATAGGTATTTTTAACACCATTACATAGTGATTCAACATGGGATTACATTAACTGAACAAAATGAAAAAAAAACGATTTTTCCTTTTTATTATTAAATCATACAGCTATGTTGAAATCTACTACAATTTATAACACCCAATGGACCTTTCTCACTAAAACCCTCTAAACTCCAGTCCACAGGAATTTAGGGGGTATTAGAGGGTTTTACAGGGTATTACAGGATTTGAAAATATAATGTATGCAGGAGGCGGAGTCTTTCCTTATATGGTAATATGTTATGGTTGACTAGTTTTCTAAGGTGGACTTACATGTAAGCATGAATGAAATTCTTGTGCATCACTTCCAAAGTTAACACTTTATATTAGTACTCTAACATTTTGTTAGGGGCACAGAAAAGTGAATATTATGTTTCCTAAGCATAAGCAAACATAAATTATAATATACAGTTTCTGTGCCCCTAACAAAATGTTAGTGTATAAATATGATAAATCCAGAAACTATAAAACATCTTGTGAATGTTAACATTTTAAAATTATCAATTAAGTAATTTTAAGTCAACACCATTTAATTTGAAATTAAATTTTCAATCTGTCATTCAATGAAATAAATAAAAGAAATGTTGGTAACAAAGTATAAGCCAAAATAAACATTGTGACTTGCAAAATGGGTAGAGGCCAAAGTTCATAAAGCTTATTGGTAGCCGCGGCGGCTTAGTGTTTTGTTGGCGGCAGCAAAAGGTCTTGGTGGCGACAGGCTTTTTTAACTTTAAAAAATGAATAAGACACTGGGTTGGCATACTAGAATGTACTATGCAAATTCCACTTAGCTGTAGTTCATATGCATTTGTAATATGATGCTTCCATAGACAGAGTTGAAAAAAACAGCACCAAAAGCAAACATGCAAACAGTGATCATAAATAATTATTTGTAACTTATGGTCAGTCCCTTTCACAATAGTATTACAAACACACCCGCACTTCTTACACTGACACTTTGAGACGGAGCGGCTAATTTGAGAAGTGTTGGAGAAACAAGTTGCATGGGAACATTTTGGCGAACACATTTTGGTCGATTTATATTTGTTACATGGTGAAAACAGTAGTTTATGATAAGTGTTTAAAATGTGAAAATATAATATGATTTTGGTGAATATTTGAAATGTCATTCATTATCCAGCATGCTTATTGATTTTGTCTGCGTATGCTTCTGAAGTGTGAAAGGATTAATTAGTATAACACTTGCTAAAAGGTACATCTATTTTTATCATCTGTGTGTTGAGATATTATCCAAATACATGAAACATACCAACCTGTACATGATTATAAAGTTAACAGTTATTGTACTCGCAACCACAAGGTGTTGTCTTACCCTAAATTTAAAATGTATTGAGCACATAAACTTTTTATTAATCTTGCAGTTTGGTTCTAAGTTATTCCCACTATTTAGAATACCGGTTTGTGGGTATAAATTTAGAACTACAGTGTCAAATATAGACTAATTTGATTATTATATGGTAGCAGGAATAAATGAGAATGAATTCCTGATGGTAGCCAAGTAGTAAAGCAAGTGACAAAAGTTGTTGTCAATTACTTATCCCTCATGAGCCTGTGGTTGTAAAGGGTACATGGTTTTGATAAAGTAAACATAATCTACACATCCGATGTTGTAGCTCACCATGAAACAGAGCTGTAGAAACGATGATGGGTGCATTATAAAATGGCCAAACTGAAGTTAAAATACAACAAAATTTTATACAAATTTCCTCCACCCTGTTGAAGTCTGATGTCTATCCTGTGGCATAGTATTACAAGGCCATTATATAGGTCATCATATCTGAAACTTCGATTAATACAGTTTGCAATAAAATTGCTATAAAACGAGAAAACTATCTTGTTCGTTTTGAATTACGGGAAGTGGTTGGGAACATCCTTTCAGATGCCATATATTCTTGAGTGAAAAGTCATTAGTTTTTGAAACTCCTAATATATATGACTCTTTTGTACAGGTCCGGCAGATATTTTATAAACATTTCCATACAGCCCCAATAACAATATCTTTCAGAGGTCCTGCTCACCCTTTTGTATAAGGTTTACCTTACACTGGGGAGGCAAGTAATTAATAGGGGTAAAGAAACCCCACATCCCTCTTTTTATTCTCCTTTTTCACACATCCCTCTTCATCCAAAATTTTCCACATCCCTCTTATTCTTTTTTTTTTTTTTTTTTTTTTTTTTTTTTGGGGGGGCTTTTCCCCTATTTCCCATGATTTTTTCCAATCTTCTACATTTCCATAACTAAAATGATATTTAGTTTCTTTGTGAACAGCAAAAGATAATCAATTATAATCAATGTATTGAAATAACAGCCATTTACATTGCAGAAAATAGTCAAGCATATATTTTTGACAAGAATATTTATTAAAACCGTGTTTGTCTATTAAATATGCATGATGATAGGTCTATATCTGTTGAACACTAATGAGAATACTACATTTCTTAGTACATGTATGACAAAATGAAAAGTAACCTAAAAAAATATGTAACTTTTTTCATGTTATATTACAATAACATAAGCACCCGTCAATAAAGTTGAGTCAAAATCAAAGCCATCGGATTAGACTTGGCCAAGAAGTTAGATCTATATTGTTCACAATGTTGCCATTTCCTTAATCTTCTTATGGAGTGGTGCGCACAATTTCATCTGGAGGTGTAGACAACAATTTACTATTCTATAAAGTTCAATCTTCTTCCAGTGGGCATAAATTTCAGTTTCAGACTAAACACAAATTATCATTTTTTTTTCTTTTTGCCCATCTCACATTTCAGCTATTTTCCCACATCAAAGTGTTTTTTGCTTTTATAAACAGGATTGTGATAAATATATGACATGCACAACAAAAGTAGGCAACATGAAACATTACTACACAGGCATAACCTGTTCTCAAGATAAGCTGCCACCTTAAATCAACTGTAGGCCACTAATACCCATTATCATTCCATATATGGCAATGCAAAATAAGTAAACAGAGTCTAGACATTTGGTTGATTGACAGCTAAAACCCTGTAAATTCCGTCTGGTTTCAGGTGCTGCATCACATGACAAAATCAAAGTCAATGATTGGCTTTGCATATTAAACAAGTATTTGTAGAGTACTGCTAATACCCTCTATTACCCTCTAAATTCCTGTGGACTGGAATTTAGAGGGTTTTAGTGAGAAAGGTCCACTAGGTGAGAATACTCATATTTGAGTGACTAGCCATTTGTATGCAAATTGAAATACTACTGTCCTAATCATGGTACCTAGTTCCCAATTTACGATTTTTAAAATGTCTGACTTTGGTACTTACAGAAACTGAAAAAATTTCATTTTCACGTATGGTAAGTGCTCACTTTTATGTAAACCAATCAGAATAATAAAAATGGTAATGAAGATCTGTCAAAAACATTTATTCCTATAAAGTTTATTTTGATATTTATTACCATTTTTAGCTATGGTAGGAAATTTAATTCCATGAACTTGCCGACAGCATTTTAGTGTGTTTTCAATTACAAGTTGTCAATGAATTTAACTATGTGGATATTTATTTTATGTACAAATCATGCTTAGCAATATAGATAGTGGCACCAAAAGTGACAAACCATGCTAAACATCGCTCCCGATTTTATATGGAAAACTTCAGCGGTAGTTAAAATTATAGGTAGCTACCTAGTTGCATCTGTCTTTCCATTGATCTGGGTCGTTACCCCTCTACAGGTCACATCATTACAGCTGCAATGCTGGTTTGTCATTTGCTGATGGTACTCACTTTTAGAACCAAATGTGAACAAACATGATATGGAATGTTCGAAGAACAGTTGTCTTTTTGTAAAGACCCAAAAGACCAAAAAGACCAAAAAGACCCAAATCATACCATAGCTGTGTATCTAATGATGGGTCCCTCGCATACATTAAAAATCCTATGTATTTGATACACAGCGCTTGGTCTATCATTTTAGAATGTTATTTTATGCTGTGTGGTATTTATTCACAATTGTTTAATTTTGAATTTTCATTTAAACGTTTTCAAACGATGGAGGTTCCTTGTTAAAAACCAAAACATAAATAAAAGTTAAGACAGTGCAAATGTAGTGCAAAGAATACATAATGGTTAGGGACGGTGCAATATTTAACAGGTGGGGGGACTGGTGCGTATCGAAAAACTTGTCTGAAAAAAGGTCTTGTCCCCTGCTGATGTGATGAAAAAAAAACTGATGTCCCATGACCTCTATTCATAAAAAAAAAGTCCGCGTCCCCTCCCATGAATATTTGCGTGATTAATATGTACCGATTCGCTCACATCGAGGTGGGATTTCAGCAGCTGAAAAAAAGTACATGTCCCATGCCCAACGAGAATGAAAAATCATCCGGTTCCCCTACTTTGCACCTTGAAAAAAGTACCTGCCCCCCTACCAAATGCACCGGTTCTCCTTCCTGGTAAATATTGCACCGTCCCTTATGAAGATTAACATGGTATTATGAAGGTCAATTTTTAATCAGCCAGCTGGTTTGTGAATGTGAGTCTATGAAATGCAGGTCGGTAGTGATAAAGTTTGGAGTTCATTGCAATAGTACTATTACTATTGTATATTTCTATCCCCTCTGCTTTCTGTTTCCCTACTAGTGGTGTTCTATATTGTGAATAAATACCACACAGAATAAAAGAACATTCTAAAACAAAAATCTCACATACATTATGTATTATGAATTAAGATACGTGTCAATACATTTTTTAATAATGCGGAATGTATTCATATAAATCTGTATTTAGTAAGATAAATGCAAGAACATCTCACCACACATCTCTAAGCAAACATTCCGTTTAGTTACTGTTATAAAACATTCCGAGTCTAGGGTAGATGGCTGTAGTGAAACTTGTATATTTGACCATGTGTCCATAGAAGAAATATGGCAAGTAAAAGCAAATGTTATGTGATGTAAAATACTCAAATAGCGTTTTGTATGAATTAATTCCCTATAACATTATGCATATTGTCTGTCTACTGATATGTTTATGCAAACATGAAGACCGCCCGGGATATTGACCTGAATTGGTCTCAATAGAGAGGTGGTCTCTTAAGAAAGGTCCATGTTGGTCCCTTTATAAAGCTTATGGACTGTGCAAAATGGTCTTATTATAATTGGAGGTGGTATTGAATGGAGTATTTACTGTACTCTGACACACCAGAGTTGCTCCTCACCATGGTTGCACTGTATCTGTGTGAAATCACTTGTCAAGTGACAGGAAATGATTATAACCAGAATGTTCTATGTCCCAATGGGTCGTTACATCAGTTATATCCTTCTGGTTGTATCTAACATGAAACGTCATATTCACGCACTTCTGTATTATAGGACGAAAATATCCCTCGAAACGAGCTTCAGCATTTTGATGTTGTTATTAACATAACATTGAAAAACGATATTAAACTATAAAATGCTCATTTAAAGGTAGGAAAACTCAAGTTAAGCATATTTTGTGTGAATACAATTTATACACAATATACATTTTGATTGACTAGTACTGGCACAGTTCCAAAATTCTGTATTCTGTGGGGTCCTGGAGACTACGGTGGGGCAGGGCAGAGGCACGGAAGGAGTGAACAACTTTATGCTTTTAACAATGGCATGACTGATTAAATGTTTATTATATGCTATAGCTTTCCATATTTATATAGCTTTCCATATATATACATGTATATTTGTCTGTAGAATTACATTGGACATGTCAATGAAGCAATGATAGAATGTTGGTTTTATTCTTTACTTAAATGTATTTTTGAAATTAACCGTGAATATCCTCAACAACGGAACCAAGTTTGCAGTCCTGTTGTAAAGGATTTCTGTTGTTTAGTACATAATATTTTTTCATTGTTAATTAGGGTGGGATCTGGATCTGGATCTGGCTAATAGTCGGCAGGGCCCAAGGTTGGGGCATCGCACCGACGGGGTGGGCGGGTAGGGGAGTGGAGCAAAGTGATGTGGAGTGAAGAATTAATTATGCTTTAAATAATAGCATGACTTATTAAATACTCATTATAAATAATAGCTATTTCATATTATGCCAATGTAGAATTACATGTAGAATTACATTGGCCATGTCAATAAAAGAATGAAAGAATGTTGTTTCTTTTCTATGCTGAGATTTTGTTTAAACTTAATAATCTTGACTTATGTTTCAGTACACAGAACTGAGATTCAGTTGCCATAATACATTATCATACAATTCTTCTATAAACATAATACCAATATCTGCATACAATTTTTTCACACAATTTGCATACATAAACAAACATCTTGAATTAACAACAGATACATTATCACTCTGAATCATACATAAAATCCAATAGAGAATATCTTCCATCTATAACTTTGTGATAACATAGCAATACAATGGCGAGTGAACCTAATACTGTGGGAACACGCGAGGCTTCCTTGGGACCATCTGAGGTTACAGCAGCACAGACTGTGAATACTGGTGAGCCGTCCTTGGAACAAAACCAACAAGAATTGCCAGTTTCAACAGATGTTGGAACTGATGTGTACATACAAGTATTGGACCACAAAGTCAGATACTCACCCTGTTTCAGACACACAGAATCAGATGCTCAACCCGACCCTCCGCTGTGTCAGACACACAGCCTCCTTGACAGAGTCTTAAACACAAACTGAGTCAGCTCAAACTGAGCTTACTGAGCCAGCCACCATCTGTTTCATCCAGACAGCCACCATCTGAGCTTACTGAGCCGATCCGCCGCGCCGCCGAACACAACGACCTCCCTCGTGTCCGCCGCCTCATCCATGATGTACCGTCCGTGCGCATCGTGGACGTCCTGCGGGCGTTCACGGTCGCCATGGTGACCAGCTGGGTGCTGTACGCGGCGGGCGCGGGCGGAGACCTCCACCTCCTGCTCATCCTCCTCATGAGGGCCTTTAATCCTTCAACCAAGCAGGTGATTGGTGGTGAGTTAGAGCATCTGTTGCGCGGCGTGGACGCGGCTGCCGTCCGCCGGCTCCTGGCTGCCGGCGCTGACGTCAACACCACCAACCACCATGACTGCACACTGCTGTGGTACGCCAGCGTTGTGGGCCGCGAGGACTTGGTGTCTGCGCTCATGTCAATGTGAAGGATACACGGCCACGGCATTGTTTGTGGCCAGCCATTGTCTGTGGTGGCCAGCCAGAATGGGCATGTGTCTGTTGCACATGAATTGTTACAGGCAGAAGCCAAAGTTAATACAGCAGATGGGCATGCCTCTGGCATTATTATTAAAGCCTTTCAGAATGACCACACAGAAGTGATCGATCTGTTACTACAGTATGGGGCTGACATTGACCACCTCAGTGTCAATGCAATGTTACTGCATTTTTTATTGCTTGTATTCACTGTAGGGACCATCTAGTGACTAAATATGCCACTAGAGAGAGGGTCATTTCACCGCCGACCTGGGACATAATCCTGGCCATGCTGCAGTCTACAGGATCAGTGAGTCTGAGACACTGCACTATGTGATGCACTTCCAGTGATGATGAGCTTCATCATATGAAGCTCATTAAGCTGGAAAGTGTAAAATGGGAGGATTACCTCCAATCAACAAAGATGTAAGCGACTGATTGGTTATAAAGACCTTGTTGCTGTACACCCATCAATGCACGCACTAAAAAGGGTGATACTGCATTTTCCTTGGCTTGTAGCCAGGGTTTTGTTGAAGTAGCCTCGATGCTCCAGGCGTCTGGTGCTGATGTCACCCTGCCCTACTTTGCAGGCTGCTCACCCCTAGCTACCAGTATCATTAACGGCCATTTAGCCATGGTCACCTGGCTGGTTGATAATAAGTTTTGTGATGTAAATGCCACAGATAGCATGGGGAGCACGGTCTTACATAGGGCGTGTAAGCACAACAGGGCTGAAATAGTGGATTACCTAATCAGCATTGGTGCTGATGTTACCATATGTAACACTGATCATGTATCACCTTTAGGGATAACCTGTCATACAGGCTCTATGGATGTCTTGAAAATCCTTCTTAAGCATAAAGAGAAGCTTTGTCTGGATAATAAGCAACAAATATGCACTGCACTAAGTATGTCAATCAATGGTAATAATATAGAGATTTTCACATTTCTCTTACAACATCAGTTTGATCCTAATATTGTCAATAAATATGGCAATAATCAAATGCATGTAGCATGTGATTTGAATAGGTTTGATTTTATTGACCAACTATTAGGTAGGATTACAAATATCAACAGCAAAAATCGACGAGGTGACACTCCACTTTGTCTCTTAATAGCAGCCTTTGTTGCCAATTATTCTGAAAAGTTGTTCTCTAAATTAAAAATAGAAGAAAAATTGAAAAACACTTTAAACAAGTTTCTCTCCGCAGGGGCAGACATTAATGCTGCTGACCATAAAGGTTTCACGGCATTGTTTTACTCCTGCCAGCACGCTGCCGTCAGTGTGTGTGATCTGCTGGTGAGGCGCGGTGCCCGGACTGACAGCAGGGATGTCCTGGGGAGATCCGTCCTCCATGCAGCTGTCACCCGGCCCGGCCTCCCACCTTCACATGACATCATGGACTGGATCCTTGGTCAAGGTGTCCCTGTGGATGGTGCTGATATAAGTGGCAGGACCGCGCTAAGTATGGCCGCATCTATGGATAGGTCTGATACAATGACGTATCTCATTCGAAAAGGGGCCAATAAGCTGGCAAATGACAGAAATAGCATAACACCACTTCACCATTTGACTCAATACCCAACATCTTTCAATACGTTTTTGCAACTAGGAACCAATGATCTTTTGAGGGATAATATGAGGTTTGCACACAGGAATAGGACAGCTGATCAAATCGAGGAGATTATCAACACAGAATCTGTACAGCATATAAAATTCATTTTTGATGCTGACAGACCTCAAAGGTTAGAAGGAAAGAAAGAGCTGTCACTAGCTGACCTAAAGAACTGGGGTAAAGAGAATCAGTTTGATGTTGCATACTGTGAACGACTGCTGAAAGACCATGGGCATATAACTAGTTCTCCCATTGCTAAGGGGGGCCCTATCAAACATCTGGACTCCTTCATGAGAGCCATGTCTAAGGCTATTAACCCACTCGCAGCTTTTACTCCTGTGTTAGCGGGCAGTTTGAGTGAAGGCACCAAAGCAATGGAGCCAAATGAGGGAGACTATATAATGCTTCCAGAGAACTTCCCTATTGAGATGTTCAACTTGCCGGATTCTCATACGTTATATGTGGACTTCGCAAAACTTAAAGTTAAAGATGACTACCTGTCTAAGATTGATAAGCCACTTCAACATCTAATAACAGATGATGGCTTTTTGAACCGTGATGAGTTTTTTATGCACACTTATAGTCATGCCAGAAACGTGTTCAACAATGAGGGATTTCTGAAGGACTTCCCCATGTTTTATCGTGTGCGCTCCTCTGATGTTTGTCCTGATGACGTCACCATCCGGCACCTGGACTTGGTCTACTACGATGAAAACTACTGCTGGATGCCCATGGATGTCGACCTTGTGCCAGCCATTGACATCCCTGACTGGTTCCCGCCCTGGTGTCGTGATGATCCATTCCCACGGAGCATCCTCAGTCAACGTGGCTGCAGGATGGTAGCCAAGTGGATGATAGAGGCAGAGGATGATCCAACACTCTTT
>CM032663.1:5462568-5533707 GCA_019095985.1 Streblospio benedicti
AATGATTTGATTTGGGCACTCTTCCTAATAAGTGTACTTTCCAGCAGGGCACACTTATGGTCCATTTTGACACTTTACTACATTAATATCTTTAATACAGCTTGAAATAAACCATTCAAACTCGGTCCAATGTTAACATACCTAGAGACTATCGTGTGTAGCCAATTTTGGCAATTTGATATAGTATACTGCTTACATACCTAGTGACCATCATTAGTGTCCAATTTTTGCACTTTGCCAACTTAAAGTATGCCTCCTGAGACCATGTTTAGTCAATTTTGTCATTTTACACATTAGTTTCAATACAGCTTGAAAGAAGAAACATGGCCTCCGTATTTGATACAATGTTTATGTTCATGGTGACCATCACCTACCTGTGTCTCCTAGTTTTTTTTATTATCAAAATAAATCATATAATGTTCTCATTCTTAGTTATTTCTGAACACACAAATTCATAAGCAATTATTGAATCTTCAAACGTAAAAGCATGTTCTGAGTTAATAAATTCTGTTGTTAAATGGGTATTTTGGCACGGATATTAAGGCAACCTTCTACAAGTTCCCCTTTGATTTTCTTCAATAATACTGGCGTTCATGGTATCCTCAACTGGCAACACTGGTATCCAATATGGGTACCTCATTTAAATCTTAAATTGTAACCTTAATATTTGATTTTTTAATGGAAATGGATTTTCTATGTGCTCTATGAGTGTTTATTCCAGCATAAATCAATACATATAGTTGACAACACACAAGGATACTCCCCTCAATACCTGGGACCTTTAGTACTGGAGCAGAGCCCAAATCTAGGAGGGGGTAAGCAGACTACAATACCTATGTATGTGTTCATTGTAGTCTCTATCTATGAAGGTTTAAGGTAACAAAACAAGGTCTTATTTTGGCTGTTTCCTTCCAAAGGGTGTCCGAATTAAGACAGTATACTGACTGCAGTATACCAACAACTTCTTTAACCACAATATAACCTATATGAAAAAAAAACATAAACTTTAATCCACTATTCACATATTTTATATCTAAACAGAGATTTTTAAAAGTCATTGAATGAAGTACTTTAATAAAAGAGTTGAAGATTGTTGTCAAGTCACATTGCAGTGACATGTAAAAATACCAAGTTTCTAAAATGCTATGCCTACAATTTACAACATTGTGTACCACCCTGCATAAAAAACTTTTAATATCAACATAATTGCTTCATGAATCATAGTCAAAATCAGCACTATGATAGCAGCATGTAACAGTCGATCCACCTTGCATCAGCCACCACAAGGTGGCAATGTAGGCCAGATCCAGACGCCAGATCCAGGAACTGTCTCCTGGACAGTCTGTGTCTGTGTTCTGCCCACCAACCAAAGGACAGTCTGGGATGTCATCACTGTGTTCACCCAACCAAAGGTTAGGTGGTCACATCACTCTTATGTGTGTACTTACATAACCATAAGGATAAGAATAAGGATAATGTACGAGCCCAGAAGGAACACTGCTATTAATCTGGTTACACTGCTATTGTCCAAAAGAGACAGGTGTGTGTAAAGGGTCAACAAAACACAAAAGCAGTTTTTGTCATATTCACTTTTTTATTTCAAAACACAACTTTTAACATATTTTCATGTCATTTGGTACACAAATTATAGGCTATTTTGGGCACCAGTACAGTTTATAACTCCCCCCATGTGCATACATGTTAGTGTAATGATTTGAAGTGCCAAAGAACGTGCTTTGGAAAGAAATCCCTGATTGACGTCACTGCATTGACATAGTTTACAAGTCCAGCGTCAAGATATAGGCCACTGTGGGCCTTATTATAAGTAGCATGTTGGTGTTAAGATTGGGGACACTTTCGGGTCAGTTTCTGCTTTGCAATGTGTGCGCGTGAGGGGGTAGGTGGAAATATAATTAAATAAAAGATTACAAATAAGTAAAGAATATAAATAGAAGTAAAATTGAATAGAGATATACAAATATAATAAAAAAAGAACCATGTGACAAACAAGGAGCACTAAAAAGATATGTGTGCAGTTGCAATTTGCTGTTATTGTGCGCTAGCAGCTTAACATTCACGCCAGATCATTGGCAGTTTCCTTTCTGAAGAACTGTGTATTCTCAACTCCCTGTGTGCGGGGGTGGGGGCCAAAACACCAATACTCACCACGATTCCCATTTTTAGAAGATAAATATGTGTTGGGAAAATGTGTGTGCCTTTTTTTCTTTTTCTTTTAGGAGGTGGGGCTGGTAGTGGGATGTGGGGGTTGGGGGTTGAGGGATGTCTGGACCCTTTACCCCCGCCCCCTTCCACCATGGAAAAAATGATGATAACCTATAATGAAATCTGTGCGGCGACCCTTGCTTGTCATACAGGACTTGAGTCACAGTATATGCAATGGCAGATCCAGATTTTTTGAAAAGGGGGGGGCACATTTTAGGGATTTCATGGGTTTTGCACGCACGATCGATGGCAGACGTGTAAAATAACCTATGAAAATGAAGCATTTTGGTGGGAAGGGGGAGCGCTCCCTGTGCCCCCTCCCCCCCTGGATCTGCCTATGATATGTCTGTCCATTGTGGTTCGGTGGCCCACTATTGCTGTGAAGGGAGCACGTTATGACTTGTAAATTACATAACATTAACAAACATTGCACTCAAATCGTCGCCTTTCTTCTGTTTGTTTAATTGCCATCAGTGCAAGTTTTTTTTCTCACCTTCTGTTTGTTATTATTTTCATAAGCCAATGTGCGAGTTACATAATTACTGATAAGTGACTGATAGCTGGTGCTTTGTGTAATCTGTGTCTGGCAAACACTGGAAACTTTTCTGATGGAGCTTGCTGCAAAGTGTGAAATGGTGTCAAAACAACAAATAACATGTTCTTCTTTCTGTCTGGAAAATAGTCCTGTTATGATCAATTACACAGATAACACGGGATTTCAATAAACATTAAAACAAGCCGTTTGATGTAACATGTAAAATTACTTCACCACAATTCTACAGCAGCATATGGTTCACCTTGATTAACAATTAAGCGCCATACAAACATTTGAATCAACGGTTTTGGTTACGCTTACGCGTACAAGCCCCTATTTTGGTGGTATATACTGGTCGGTTTGGGACGGTGTGTATTGTTCCTCGATAAAAAAACATTAACTGCATCCAGGTCCCTGGAAAGTGCAGTTTGCAAACCTCCAATGATGACCACCCCTCTACAGAGACTGCCCCTACAATAAGACCACTTTCTGTGCACCCAAGTCTGCATAAAGAGATCAGGTTGACACCTAAACGCAAAAGCAGTGACCCAGTTATAGATCTGTACCAAAGTGCAGCCAGTAAAAACACGAACCCGCGCTATATTTGTATCTGTCAAGGGCACGTGTGCAGTAAAACTTGTTTATTAGAACCACACGGGGGCAATCTCAAGTGGTCTCTGTGGAGAGGTGGTCTTCTTATGGAGATTTGTGTTGGTTTCTTTATAAAGGATTGGGATTTTTTAAATAGTCTTCTTCTAATGAAGGTCTTGTGGTAAAGGTGGGCTTATTGGGAGGTTCTACTGTATTACTGCCCTGGGGAGGTTTGTTTCTCACTACAACACCAGGTGTCACCTCTGTCTTACGCTTTGCCATTAAAACATTTTTTTCTGTTCTGAAATCATATTTCTTGTCATGACATACAGATGCTTGTTTTATTTACATGGACACTGTTTGATTCTGGACAGTGGACATCTAGTGGAGAGTGACCAATTCAGACCCGTGGTTGGCCACTCTACATAACACATCTTCCCCGGGTAACGATAACTTGTGATTTGAATGATAAACCTGAAATAGATGGGGATGGGTTCATTAAGCAAAAATTATATTATATTTTCAGGTATAAGTTGAATCTGAAAGATGTGGAAGGTTGTAGCTCAAAAATGAAAAATAACTAAAGAAATTGTATGAGGTTGTACTTGACCACTTAAAAGATCACAAGTTGTACATGGCAGTCTGAAAACTTGTAACTTGCAATTCATCAAACCCGTAAAAAACACCACTTCGTCAGTTTACGACAATCTCTTTCAGACTGCACATATGGATTATATATAATACATGTAGAGACAAGTAACTTCTAAATTTTCATCATTTTGACAGGTCCTGGAACTACTGAATTTAAGGTAATTATATTTCACGCATGATTTGTCACGAAACAAAGTGAAGCGACGCCCCCTCCTCTTCCTGAAAATACTGGATCTGCTACTGTTATTCCGGGAAGAGTTTGTTCAACACCCACCACCAGACCCAGCCGTTACTCGAATTACTGACCTATTCATGGTGGATGCTGATGCCTGGATGGCTCATGGTGCAAGAAATGGTAGGTCAGGCTATTTTTAGGTACAGGTGACAGAGGAACCCCTCTATTGAGACCACCCGGTACTGGCTTCCCAATAGAGAGGTGGTCTCCTTGTGCAGTTGTCCATTTATGGAGGTTTTGGATGGGGCAAAATTGTCTTATCGTAGAGGTGTTCTCTTTATAGAGATAATTGGAAGATGCGATGTTTACTTGCACTGCCTAAAACTATGTACATGTAAATTTGAATCTAGATCAATTCAATTATATCTTATAATCTAAACCCAATATACCAAAATATTATTAACTGTAATGCTTCCCATATTTCTTCATGCAGGTGTTTATTTTTAAAATAACTTAACTGCTAAATTCCACATGAGACTGACAGTTGTTTTACATCAATTTTCATCTCCCCTGGTTATTTATTGCATTTTCAGGTCATTGCCAGTTTAGTCAAAGTTTGCCACTTCTTGTCGACCAGTTTTTACCCACAGGTGAACACACTTTCTAGTAAAAAAAACATTCAGCAGTCACCAATAGAACCTCTACCAAAGATTACCCCTCATCGCAAATATATTCTATATGTAAGATTCTCGCTCTTCTCTGGACCTAGACTGTATCATTTTGAGTTCTTTCTTTATAAAATATGCCTAAATTCCAAAATTAAAACCATATAATTACTAAATATATCTAAAAATTATTTATTGAACTGTTTTCGACTGTTGTCTGCATTGATCAAAATTCTACAGGTCTGATGAAATGTCTCAAGCCATTACGTAGTAAACAGGTGTGTGTCCTAGTTGTTAACTTACCAAGTACAGAAGAAACTCTGTATTTAGGACAATGGTGGTGCTTCAAAAAGAGAGGTGCCTTGTACCTAAACCTGTGCTGGAAGCTCTACAGATAGGAGATCCCCTTGATGTATCAACACTTGGCTGCATCCAAACCATCATAATAACTTCCAATACTCAATGTATATATCTCATTGTATGTTAGTTATAGCTAGCCACTGTATGTTTGTGGTCTGTTTCTCAGCCACGTGGGAGGGCGGGGCTAATTATTTATTCGTGGTCAGGTGGGCGGGGCCAACCTGCGGTGATTTGTCAGAGCTATGAATAGATGCGTGAGTGTTTGACACGAGTGATATTAAAGGCGTGTAACCCGACAGCACATGTCGTCTGCTGCACCATGACAGATGATAACAACTGCAGACGACTATAGCGTGTATATCTCGTATGTTAGGCCCGTGTCACAAAACCAAAATGCTTTATTACTAACTAACAGGTGATAACTTAATGCTAATGTGGACACTTCCCAGATAGGAACACCTCACTGATAAGGACACCTTGCTGATAGGGACACCTCACTAATATGGACACTGTGAGTGAGGTGTCTAACTCACTCACAGGGACACCTCACTGATAGGAAAATATCGTTAATAGGGACACTTCAATAACATATCTGTCATTCTCCAATTGGCTGTATATTCTCATTACAATCTTTCCCAAATGAGGACATTATTTTGTGCTCCTATTGTAGCAAGACTTCACTGCACACAGACAGCCCCGTGGGTGGGCCAGTCACCCCACCCCCACCCAGCCAGCCCACAGTTACCCCATCACACTAACAACCCCCCACTTCCTGCCGCCGGTGTAATGTGTGACCGCCACCTGGGTGATTACAGCGCCCGGGGCTGATCCCGCCACAGGAATGTGGCTGGTACAGAGAGACTGGGGGCACGGGGCCTACACGTGGGTTATAGTGGGTTATAGAGTCCTTGGTGAATGTCCGGGGCACGGGCCATTGTTGCTATTGTTGGTGCTTTTTGTTTATGTTTTATTTTATATACTTTTTATTTTCATATGGGTTCACTTTTGCTTGTACAAAGTGGCTACCTGAAATAAAGATTATTATTATGTTATTGCCACCGGGCGGGTGGGTTGTGAGTAATATCAGAGAGTGTGCATGAATTGATGTAGAATCCTTGGTGAACTGACACTTTTTTATCAATGGCTGTTCTATATTTTAAGATGTGGTATTTTGTGTCATTCCTGCAGACTATCAGCCCATGTTAGCTGCCTGCTGCGAGGACATGTGTCAATTTTGCTGACAGAATGATTACAGTTATTGTCTGCAACCAGCTATATTTGCATGTTGTTGTTTGAAAAAGAGTGTGTGTATTCAGCCTTAAAGATGTAACTGGGGGTGCCCAGGTCACCTGCTGTTCAATATGATAGCAGATGCAATATGTCTATCATGGGCTTTAATAAGTGGCGTGACCCCCTCACCTTTGCTTGACCGCATGTACATACACAGCCATATAACATGCTATACCATGCTGAAAACTCACATATTCACAGCACATGTACACTACAAGTTATATAGGCTTTTTAAGTGTATTGTGCGTTTTCGAACATCCTCATCTATGTCAAACTGATTATTCAAAACACAAGCCTTTGAAACTATCATAGATATTTTTACACTGGATTCTGTGCAGTGTAAAAGAGATTCCCATTAACGACGATGGTTTTGAGAACATCCCTTTGTTAAAGCCCCAGTCTCACAATCACGAATGTTTGTCCCTCGGGGGGTATGGAAAATACACCCGCTGGTGAAGGTAATACTTCCATGGCCGAGTGGATAGGGAGTTGGACTCGTGCCCAGAAGGTCGTTGGTTCGATTCCCAGTCGGGTCTGGTGGTGGGTGTTGAGCAATCTTACCTCTAATAGGCTGCACACTGCTCCGTGGTACCTACACGATAAATAGGTACAGATCAGGCGAGTGAATGCAAATGTGAGTGATTGGCACGTCTGCGCTACGGTTGAGATGTGCTGTACGCTCCCCAGGGAGTTGAGAAGGATAAAGTGTGACAAGGATGCCAATGACCTGGTGTAAATATTTAAGTCAATAGAAAAAACTGTGAATTGCGACTGTAAATATGCACATTTACATTTTACTACGACCCCATGTATAGGTTCATCTACATCACCTAAGGTCCCAGTGCATTTTTCTCACAGGTCTAATCATGTAATTTGTGGTTTTCGGTGCTCTTTAAATCTGATGTCAGCATCTCATAGGGAATCTGCCATTATAAGCAGTTTACATGGAAATCTCGGGCAGAATTCACCATAATGAAGTTAGAGTCTATATAGTTCAGAGTGTACATGAACTGATTTGGCGGGAAAGTAGAGGAGTTTTGTTCTTTTGTTCACGTGGCAAAACATTGGACAGTGCGCAAGGTGATATCAGGAATTTTTGTTATAAATTGCTGATAGTTTGTGAATGAAAATATTGTGGAACTCAATACACAACTCAAAATAGTGATCACCCTTTTTGGAGTTTTAATTTGCTGAACTAATTTACGTATTTGGTCTTTTTGTTTTCGGAAAGTAGGCCTACAGGTTTGCGTGATAATGCATTTGTCCTTGTATATATGTTATGGGTATATGTTTCAGATTAACAGTCAACTATGTATGCTCTCAATGTAGTTAATAACTACACCAGGTCATTGGCAGCGTTCTTGTCACACAAATATTGCCTTTTTCAACTCCCTGCTGAGCACGCAGTACTCCTACCATAGCCCACGGTCATTAGTTTTCATCCCCATGACCTGTACCTGTGACACATATAGGTACCATCAACATTCAGAGGTACAGTACGATCAGAAATAGCAGTGAAAAACTCATTCTACAAACTCATAATGCTGCAGACAAAACTAAATGCACTAGTGCAGTTCACACCGGGCCCGTAGACTCAGAGTAGTGAAGATGTCTTAACAAAATAGCTCTATTCTTGTTACTAATTTCAAAATATATTTATCAAGAGCAGTGATGTAGTCATGTGTGCTCCCCAATCCCATGAGGTGGAAGAGCTTTTAGTCTATACATCTATTACATCTATATGAAGGTCACAATTCTGTTGCACAGATACCTGAGTATGAGAACGTTATGGCCTGATTTATTTTTGCAAATAAAAACAAAGCATGTGGTGTTAGCGGGTGTGGGGTTGTTTACAACAACAGACTCTGCTGATCTTTGCAGGCCGCCGACCAACAAGTGGACACTGGTCACTGTCCGCACGGGGTCAGACAGATTATACAGTACAGTGCAACCACTCTGTCAAGACCACCCGATGGACGGTCCCCAAGTGGTCTCAATAGAGAGGTGGTCTCTTTACACTGGTCTATTTATTGAGGTTAGTAGCTAGGGGACTGCGAAAAGATGTCTTCGTTAGAGAGGTGGTCATCATTGGAGGGTCTGCTTGGACTTGGCAGATGCTCTTATTATCATGTTAATCCTGCTAATCTGTTAATCCGCAGTGGTCAGTTTGTGCATTGTTTGAGGTCACTGGGTCGTTGACCACTCGGTACGCATGTACGTGATCCAGTTTACTTCTGATAACTTCTGCTTTTTGTAGACTATTGCTGACTTTTTTGCTTATTTTGGCCGTGTAAATGCTGCATAGCGATTCGCTTAGAGATTCTTTGTAACCTTGCACGTAGGTGGTGCAGATGTCAGCAACAACAAAAACAGAAGTTAGCAGAAATAGAAGAAACATGCACAATATGGAGCCTCCCCGTCTCTGAAGAGACCACCTCAATAATAAGACCATTTTCACGGTCCCAACTATTCATAATGGAGAGACTGCTGCAAATCTACATAAACTTAAAGAGACCACCTCTCTATTGAGACCGGTTGACACCAGTGCCCAGTTGTTCTTAACACAGAGGTTCTACAGTATCATAAACACCTCATTCTCAACCAGTATTTTTAGACCATCAAACCAGTGACCGTTTGCACCGGTTCTTGGATTATGGTCGTTAGTCTAATGATAATATATTATGCAAACATGAATATTCACGAGTCATTTGCATATGCAAATGCACACAACAATAGACTCGACAGCGATTGCTAATTTTCGTCATAATGGGGTTCACATTTTTATTCTGTTTATCCAGGTACTTTGTAACTACATGCACATGCATGCAAGAGTGTGTTCATAAAGGAAGAGTAAAGTAGGGACAAAATTTCACAACTGAACATATTCTTTAATGTACATAATCTTTTAATAAGAGGCGAAAGTTGGCAACATATATATACCTCTTTTTCCCCCCTAAATCTCATGAGGAGCCTTTAAAATTCGTTTCAATGTTTGCTTGTTTTGTATCTTCATTCTTGTTAATGTTATTTTAATGACTTCGTGCAAGAAAGACAGCTTGCAATCTTTTGTGTGCAGGTCTGAATTAACATTTGGCAACTTTGAGACTTAAAAACTGTAAATAATTATATGTCTACACATGCAATTTTACTGAAACAATTAGCATGACAAATCAATACTTGATACACAAGGACTATATGATTTATAATCAGGACTTTATTTGCGTGGTGTCAGTAAGATTGTCAAAGTTCTAGTTTGATAACATTGTAAAACGCCAACCACTCGGTTCATTCTTAATTTGTCTTATTTCATCAGCTTCTGGGTATTAAAAGTGTATGGCGAATACGATTATCTAACACCATCATAATGATTTTGAAGAATCAGGGAGAAAGATTTCATGTGAAAAGACCAGATATGCGATAGACCTACACAAAGAGTTGTTACATACAATCTGTCTTAAACAGTCTCCTTGTATCTTTAAAAGGCTCCTTTTTCGTAGAAACTGCCAAAGTCTGCTGCCAGCCAGTTCTACGAAGCGCATTAATTATGTAGAAAAGGACATTTTAATAGTCTGAATTGAGACTTCCTTTGAAACCAAAGAATTTACACGAATTTCATCAACAGTTGGCAAAATTTGAAAACCTTTGTCAAGTAAGTTTTCCCCCGTTGATTTAGCATACAATTAGTCTTGTTAATATGTTAATATAAATGTATTTAATTTATATCCAATATCGAGTTTATATGGTACACTGTACTGCTTGTGGTCTCATGTTAATAGGTATAGTCTTTCTTATCCATGGAATACACGAAAGAATCTTAAAGTTTTGTTATAATGTTTTATTCTCTATTTGATATTATCTATTTGATTCAAATAGAGAATAAAACATTTAAAAACTTTGGGATTTGTTCGTGTATTGCATGGATAAGAAAGACTACATATTAATATAACATGCATTGAATTCATTTCCAAATCGTTTCACTATATGGTTGAAAAACGCAACTTTGATAGTACATAAGATCCCTAACCAAAGGGTATGAGTTCGAGTCTAGTCTCGTCTGATACTCGTAGTGGGTGTTGAGCAAACCTATACATAATGTTCCGAGTTATCTACTGTAACTACATGTCAAATAGGTACAGGTGAGGCCAGCGGGGGATAATGTGAATGATTACCATGTTTATGCCACGACTCTAAGGAGCCTAAACCACTATTAACTTACAGGACCATGGCATGAGAGTCCATGCACCTCGGTGGAACCTCTCATCAAGTTCGCCTCACCAAAGAAATCACCTCTGTAATGAAATCAGTTTGCTCCAATGATTGATAAGAAGACGTGAACCTCCATAAAGAGACCACCTCTGTCTCTGTGGTGCTCACATTTGTGGACTGAAGATCATGTTCGAGAAGCGCGGGTGGTCTTACAGGAAAGGTTCAGGTCCGGACAGATGTACATATACCAGCAGAAGGTCTGTAACGAGACCTGGGAAAGAGACCACCTCATAGATGAAATTTATTGCAGCTATATTACAGCTATAAAAAGGAAATGTAAAATGTATATTACTGCTGCTGCTGCTGCTGCTGCTGCTGCTGCTGCTGCTGCTGCTGCGGCTGCGGCTGCGGCTGCGGCTGCGGCTGCGGCTGCTGAAAAAAGGAAAGGAAGGAAAGAAGGGAGAAGGAAGGAAGGAAGGAAGGAAGGAAGAAGAAAGAAAGAAAGACAGAGAGAAAGAAAGAAAGAAAGAGAGAAAAGCATCACCAATCCTTCTAATCCCGCAGTCGTCACGAGGCTTACGGCTCTAACTGGATAATCGTGTCGAAAGTGGCAAAGTAGAGCCAAGATGGCGGCCTGACCTACTTAATGACGTCACAAACCAGCACCGCCGGCGGGATCGGCGCTAATCTGTGAAACGTGACCTTAATTAATACAAGGTCACGGTGGGTGGCTATAAATAGATATGCCGCTTTCATTTCAGTTATTTCAGTTCTTTCAAACAAGGTCACAATTTAGACATATATTGAGTGGCTGTTGAAAACATCTCTGAGATTGTGTGTTTCATAGAAAGATGTCAGTTGTTTAGTTGTAAATGTGTGAGAGCTCCCGTGTTCTTAACACTTTACAGTTAACACCGGGTCATTGGCATCTATGTTTTCTTTGATGTTTATTTGGGGGTGGGTTATATACATGCATGGGCGAATGTTGAAATTTTAATGTGCATTAGGTACCCATGTGTTTGCGTGTGTGCACCTGTGTGCCTTCTCACGGGGGTGGGCGCTTGGACGGCTGTATTAGCTAAAACACACCACAGATATCTCATAAGTACACAATAGAACCTCCAACTTAAGACCACCTCAGAAAAAGAGCCCACCTCTAAATTCGGGCCATTTTTCACTGCCAGGCCCATTCGAGAAGACCACAATGGTTCGGAAGCCTCGTTAAAAGGCTTCCGTGTAGAGGAGAGCCACACCTCTGCACGTTAACGAACTCACCTAGTTAAAAAGTAGTTAGTGCGTTCCCCCGACCCGCGAGGCTCAGTTGGTTACCTAACCTGCAAACAAACACGGACCACATTGGAAATAAGCTTTACATATATATGTACGCTTTCATGTGCTATCCTAAGAACATTAGTTCCTGAAGAATATCAATCAATCAATCAATCAATCAATCAATCACAATCAATCAATCAAGGATCTCCCATGCTAGCAGAGCCCCTCTCTATGTAGACCACTTGTCGGGTTCTGCTGGTCAGGCCACGTCTATAATTGAATAGTCACGACCACAGTAATGGAGAACAATGTGAAAACAACAATACTGAGGAAGCGGTGCCAAAAGGTCACAACCAGTCGTGATCAGTTGTGTGAGAAAACATTATTTCTATTAGAGAACTTTGTCCTTTTTTCAATCTTCAATTTTTTTCTGTTAATAAACACGTTCATTAGCTATGTATTTGATAATACAAAATAAATGAGTTCTTTTTCATGTATACACTGAACATTGATTTTTAAAATTTTGAAAAAGATGGACTGTCAGCCATTGAAATATTATACACACACAATATCCAATATTCAGCTATAGATAAAAAGAACTAGAACTCATTTATTATATATTCACACACACTCACACACACACACACGTTTAATAACATCTGTGTTTGTTGGGAAACACACACACACCCCCACACACCACACACCCCACCCCACACACACACACTAAAACTTGTTCCTATATATTTTTTCATGATCAATCTTCTTTTTCTCTTTTTTTTTGCATGTATTAACACCTGTTTTTGTTGGGAAAGGGTAGCTTTTGTTATATTCTGTGTGGGTGTTTATTGATATGAAGGAAACTAGATACGAATAACTAAATATTGAATATCATAGCCTTTAGAAAAGCTATAAAAGGTGGTGGACACCCCTGGATCCGCCTATATCGTCTGCGCGTCCTGATGAGAACAGCTACCGGCCACCAGCTAATGGAGAAAAGTGTACTTTCAAAATGATTTTCAATGTTCAAAAACAGGTTCGTGATCCTCGGGGTGGGGTGGGTGGGGTGGGGGCATTAGCATCTGTTTTGGCGAGTATCCTCCACGGCTGCCAAGAAATAGTGGGTCTTAGATATTTTGTCATCTCAAAAATCAGGGATCTTTCTGCTAATACATACCCAACCCGACTTGCATTCAAATGTACGTGGCCTTGCATGCTACAGCCAGCCCCCCACCCACCCCTGCCCCAGAGGCTACCACTTGCGATAGCTAGCGACCAGTGGTCAGATGGTTACTGCTGTTACACACATGACAGACGCATACCAGCAGCAAAAACCAACTTGTTTATGGCAGCAGCAGGGAAACCCCCAAAACACACGCTGAATCATTTGCTTCATGCCTCCAAAACATCATAATCGTAATGGGAAAACCGTAACAGATTAAACCTTGGTACGTGCTGTACTAAAGCCCCAGTCTGACAGTGACGTAGTGAAGATACAATTTGGCAAGTAACAGTAACTGCAACAATGCAAGTGTAAATATAAACCTGGTGGTTTATAGTCGTGAGCTAATTTTTGCTCTCACGACTTTACAATTTACACCAGGTCATTGGCCCACTTATTGATCATTTCTCATATGCTTGCATCTGCAGCACATTCAGAGCACAATGCTCATCACTCACACAATCGCACACAATCACTCTTTCAACTCAATGACCTGTACCTAATTAACGTGTAGGTACCGTATGCAACTATTTAGGGATGAGTTTGCTCAACACCCACCACCAGACCCGACTGGCGTTCGAATCCACAACCTTGTGGTCACGAGTCCAACTCCGTAACCACTCGGCCACAGAAGCACACAATGGATTCGGGTTGGACTTTTTGTGACTGCCTGACGTCAGCTGTGACGTCATGACACGTGACCAATGTCACGTGCCCGTGCTGGGGATTCACACTGACTACTGGAGTGCTGGAGAAAGCTTCCTGGAGGACACACAAATGGGTGACACTGGAAATGTGTGGGGATCCCCACGTCCAATCTGGCCCAGCAACAACGTGAGAAATGATCAATTGATGGTCAAAAAGTGGGCCTATGACCTGGTGTAAATTGTAAAGTCGTGAGAGCAAGACTTAGATCAGGACTGTAAACCACCACATTTACATTTACATTCATTCACATAGGCCTCTTACAGTGCAAGAGTGCAGATGACAGATCCAGGATTTTGGTCCATCTTTAAACCCAGGGGGTTCAGGACCTGGGCGAACTCTTGACAAGATAGGCCGGAGTGCGAGTCCGTTATCCCTCTATGCGCATGCAGCAATGACAGATCCAGATCCAGGTTTTTGAATGAGGGGAGCACACTTAAGGGATTTCATGGATTTTGTACGCTCGGTTGATGGCGGACGTGTAAAAAAAACCTAGGAAAATAAGGCATTTTGGTGGGAAAAGGGAGGGTGCGCACCCCCTGGATCTGCCTATGATGGAGTAAAGCGAAACTTCTCTATCAAGACCACCAAAGTAAGAGCACTGGCAGATCCAGGTTTTTGAAAGGGGGCGCACTTAAGTGATCTCATGGGTTTCGTGCGCCTGTTTGATGGTGGACGTGTAAAAAACCTAAAGATCTTGGTTGCAAAGAGCGGGCAATTGATAAATGCAAACAGGCCTATTTCCAAAATGACTGCTCCCATTCTTTCTGATTAACAGGTACGTAATGACTTTATGTTGTGCCATTAAAAATCTTTGCCATTACACGCAGCACGTCTCTTCAGTTTATGACCATAAAAAAAGCTGTCTGTGACGTAGCAGTAACAGTCTGTAACTTTCTCCGCCGGGCACCTGTTGTTTGTGTCGTCACGACTCCACTCTTTGTCAACACCCTGTCCTACATGCTGACTCTGGCTGAAGCAGCTTTCTTTTCCCCCTTTTTTTACCAAATAAGGCTTGACACGCTTAATGGGGACAAAACATGGGTACGAGCCCTACTTTTCATGTGATGTCATGGACAATTATTTATTAATTTGCTTCTATTTGTTTTATTACTTTAGCATTGTGCAAAAGATTTTTTTAAAACTACTTGTATAATTGAATACGTGTTTTGGAGTTCAAAAATCTAGGTGATTTATTCATTTGTTTCTATTTTTGTTAGCCTACGTTAGCATTGTACTATCAAGTCTACTTTTATAATTGAATACGTGTTTCAATAAGTGTGAATAAGTTCGAAAATATAAGTTACGCCTCTCTCTTTGTTTCGCTGAACCCTTTTAAAACCACCATAACAAATGAGGAACAAATATCATGCATTTTATTATAAAGAACTAACAGACCACTTATGTTTTTAACTAAGGTTAAAATCGTGATGAATTGATGACTAGAAAGGGGTAAAAGGGTAACAGGGTGGGGTCTGTGGCATCATAGCTTAGTAAGTACACTGGGAATGCTCTTGTGAAAATTTACATGTACGTATATGATGCAACCAGTTTATTTCATGGCTTCTCTCATAAAGATATAACTAAATATATGCCATCACTATTTGCTGCGTGTACATTCATCTGGAACAGATCCAGACCGCACTTAAGGGATCTGTGGGGGGGGGTCTCATCTGGACAACTTAGACCTGCCAAGAACTATACCATGACGATGTAATATTAGAATCCCCAATTAAGACCATCTCTGTAATGAAACCACCTCTACAATGGGACAATTTTGCATGGTCTCAAATTTCAATGAACCAGTATCAAGAACCTGGGGTAAACTTATCGCAGTCACAAACCTTCGTAAGGAAAGTGAACTTATATAAGTAGTCCACCTCTCTATTGAGACCACTTACAAATCATGGGTGGCCTTAAAATGTTGTTATACCACGTGTGTAACAAGAACGAATACCATTGTAGTACCAACAACGACCTACCACAGATAAAAGTTAATGTTGACATTCTTCAAACTATATAAAACATTGGTGATTGCTGTATTAAAGTATTTAAGTGTATTTGCTGACTGTAGTATGAATGCCACACACTGCGTGAGAGCCAACAAAACTATACAAGTTACACTTATCATTGGGTCTACTATCATAACCCATCACATACACACACTATAATATACTGATTACTTGTTTCGTGGGTGGCCCACTATTGGTAACACCGGTGGGTCTTTAACATTGGCTAGCATCTTCATTTATCACTGTGTTAAGTTTAACACATGCTAATAACAAGTGTTAATATTGTCAATGCATCATTTATTATTCAATTGACAAGTTATTGAAAATATCTCCCCATTCAACGAGTCTACAGCAGACATCAAACAAATATTGTCGGCACTCGAACCCACAGTCCTGTGAATAAGTGTTTAATAATGTGCCAACTAGAATTTGAAAAAAAAAATGCTTGATGGTTATCAGGACTTTGGAAATGTACTTTGCTTAACTCTGGGATTGAAATGGTCAGGAGTGTTCAAACTAGACGTGATTGGATGTGGGTGGTATGTAGCTCTAGAAGTAGGTCATTGTAGCACCTGTCTGAGTTCAGGGTCACTGGTCAGCAAGTGGTCAGTACATACTGACCTTGAACTACTGAGGAGTAGGCCCCGGGGGGAGGGGGGCCTTTTTAAAACACACCATCTGCCAACCGACAAAGCGACATAAAATCGCCTTCTTGAAATACAATCTGGAAAACAGTCTGATAAAAGGAGTACACAACTTCAAAACTTTGACATGAAAAGTGTTAGAAAATAACAACAAAGCTATGGATAAAACCACGTGCAAGAAACCAAATAAAGAGAGTTACATTGAGCCCACTAGAACCATCAGACCCAATACACCAGGAGGTTTTGTCTGCTGTAAGCTCACTTTCATACTGATGTCATTTTAATTCATCAACAAAGATGCGATATGCAGGCTTCGCTGCTCGAGCCCCGGATGTTTGCACGTCCGCGTGACTGCTAATTAACATGCTAATTACTGACCCCAGGGGTCAATGTCTGGTCAGTCAGTAAACCACAACATCTCATTGTCTGCGCCTGTACAGTGCACACGACTGGGGTGGTGAGTGGGAATAAGTACTGTTTTGGCAGCATAAGTTATGTGACTTTGGAGTGGTTAAAATCATGGATTTTATATTTACACATTTTTTATACAAACATTGTAACATAGAATTTGATAATGAAATATGATTTTTACTATGTTCTGTATATAGCTGTACCCTCTTGTTCTATGGATATAATCTTATGTTTTTGAAATATGCAGAAGAAATCAGAAATAAAATACTGTTATCTGTTATCTGTTAATTTCTGTTCTGCCCTTTTGTCTAAAGTAACTTGTTAAAGGACTGTTTTCATATAACAAAATGAGCTAAATAAGGTAACAATCTACAGCAAGTTTATATTGATATAGAACCTAAAATGATAGTGACATAAGTATATTGTTGATGATATGGACTTTAATTCAGATAAGTTAATACATCTGATCAAAGAATGTAGCATTTCGCGATTCGAAACAGACCTGAAGAGACCACGCAAACCTTGGCATGGAGACCACCTCTCTATCACGACCACATGTGCCAGCCTGCGCGTAGTCTCAATAGAGAGGTTACACTGTATTCACTGTCAGTCACAACTTCCATCTAGAAAATGCAGTGGTTCAATACGGTGCACGTATGTTGAGAAATGATCAATTGATGATCAATGATCAATAAGTGTTGCCAATGACCTGGTGTAAATTGTAAAAGTCGTGAGAGCAAGACTTGGAACAGGACAATAAACCAACACATTCACATTGACAAAGTCGGTGCAGTTTTGAACGCTCTGGCGAGCAAACACAAGGTTATTATTGAACGTGATAAGTGTTTTAGTTGAGCAAACAGTTCAACAACATTTTCCAGCAGAACAAACTGAAGTCAAATTATCACAGTCCGGAAGTGGTCATGGACCGGCCATTTGATATTGGGGTTGGGTGTTTGTTTTTGTTTTTACATTGCATAGGCGGGGGCGAAGCAGTTTCAAACACTTTAATTTTCATGTGGGATTTCACATGCCAAAATCCATTCTAATTTTCATGTGGGAATTTGGCATGTACCGCCAGGATGAAAGTTCTGGAACACACTTTGGGGGAGGGGAAATGGGGGGGGGGGGGGGCTCTTCCACAGTCGGGTTGGGTATATATGCTCAGCAGAAAGACTCCTGATTTTGAGATGACAGACTATCTAAGACCCCCTATTGTTTGGCAGCCGAACCCCAAAGACCCCTTAATTTCGCTATTAGCGATTTAAAATCTCAAATCAAATACCCACACTTTAGGGGGGGGGGGGGGTAAACTGAAACAGAGTGGTATTTTGTTTTTGCCTTCAAGTT
The DNA here is from genome assembly GCA_019095985.1 of Streblospio benedicti. NCBI lineage: Eukaryota > Metazoa > Annelida > Polychaeta > Spionida > Spionidae > Streblospio > Streblospio benedicti. The sequence continues at coordinate 5,480,878 of CM032663.1, forward strand.
TCATATAGGTCCAATGAATTGTTTTAAACACCCTCATTTTTTAAAAAAAATGAAGAACTTCCTTCTCCCCCATCTTTTATCTGTCTACCAAGTATTTGAAACTCCCAGTAAATACATTGTCCAAAATTAGCGATGAATTATTTTTTGATCCCTTTATGTTTCTTCATATATAAAACCAGGCAAATGAACCCCAAAACCCCCACCCCCCACCACCACCCCTGAAAATGTTATGACTGGCTCCTTAAAAAATAATATTATCACCGTTCGGAAGTGGTGACAGTGTTTACATACACGCCGTTTGAAGGTCACCGCATGGAACATGATTAGCGACTCATCAACACCAATCGGAAGTCACGATGAAAAAACAACAACATTGAAAGTGAACACCGACCACAGACAGTACAGTGGAACCTTCTTGTTTGGGAAACGTCTTAAAAAGTCTCATTTCACAGGTGGTTTCAATAAGGAGGTGGTCTCTGTATGGAGGTTCATAGGGGCCATGTGAGAAATGGCCTTATTCAAATACAGAAATGGTCGTTTAGCAATGTTGGTTATAAGTGGAATACTTTTATTTCTTCTAATGATGTTCGTCTTTACTTTATTAACCCATGGATCCTTGCCCATGCTGGGCTCATTAATAGTTGAATAGTAAGTTATTGAAAGTACCAATTGAGCAATGCGCCTTTGTGGACTTTATGTGCTGTGTGGTTGACACTTGTAAACGACGGAAATGTAGAGAAAATAAAGATACACGAAGAGAAAGGCACGGTCTTTCATATGTCAACCAGAACTAAAAATTGGAAACACTGTTAGGAATATAAATTGATTCAAAGGTTTTAGCCTGATGCAGCATGATGTAAGAAAACTAATGTATTGTATGATATGATTGACAAGGAAGATATTGTTTTGTAACTAGTTTGTTTTTGTTTGTTTGTTTGTTTATTCTTTTTTATTAAACATTTTTTTGTAAATAGTTTACATGTATATATTAGATCCATCATTACATGGTCAGAAAAATATACAATATAACACAACAAGCTATACGTTGTGGTGGTATATTGTATACATTGTACGATTTAAAGATTGTTTTGAGTGACGACAACGAAACACTATATGTAAAAACTAAAGTATAACAATCGGCCAACTATAACACAAATGTTTCTAGTTCAATATAACACCGCAAGCCCCTGTCCTACCATCCCAAATGTACATCCTCGAACATTTTCTGTTGTAGCTGGGAAATATACGAACGGGGAAAAACTGCTGGTGAAAAGTTTGTCAAAAGAAGGATAAATTTGAATAAGATTTTCTAAAATTTATTGGCAAAGTACTTTTGAATGAATAAATTCCTCATCAGAGCTAAAATATCTAAATAGCTTAATTGTCTAATTGTTTTGGATTTGTTTAGATGTTTTAGCTCTGACGAGGAATTTATTTATTCGAAAGTACTTAGCCAATAAATTGTAGAAAATCTTATCAAAATCTATCCTTCTTTTGACAAACTTTTAACCAGCAGTTACGACGTGGAAACAAAAAACAATGACAGGACCTGCTACCGTTCAAATATTGAATTTAGCTTACAAGAAGAAGAAAAAAAAACAATTCTACCACTGTTAAATCTCGTCTGTGAAACGACAGTATGTCAAATACATGTACTACCATGTCTACAGTACCACCACCAATTGGGCGTCAGTATTCGTGAATGTGTGATCCCAGCTTAGTCACGACAGTCCAAGAAGCACGATGCTGAAAAATAATGGCGCTTTTTAATCCACTTCCTGTCTGGATTTGTGAGAAAAGTAGGTCAGGAATTAGGTCAACTTCCTCATGGTTTAATCTCTTTGTAATTGAGGAGGTTGTGATGTATTATGGCTTGGGAAAAAAATGTAAAATGTAAATGTCTGGTTTATGGTCTTCTTCCCCGAAGGATCAAACGACTACATGTACACCAGGTCATTGGCATCTTTGTCACACTATATCTTTCTCAACTCCCTGGGGAGCATACAACACATCTTTTGGCTACCGTAGCGCAGACGTGCTAATCAACCACATTAGCGTTCGCTCGCCTGACATGTATCTATTTAACGTGTAGGTACCACGGAGCAGTGTGCAACCTGTTAGAGGTAGGTTTGCTCAACACCCACCAAGGTGGAAAGGGGGGGGGGTGAAAATGAGAATATCGTGGTGTGATTTTTAGCATCGTCTATTTACTGGAATCACTTTTACACTACATAATCCAGTGTTACATGGACAGTGTCTACAATATCTACTTTTGATATGATTGATAAGCCAGATATAGTTGAGGATGGATTTTCAGACTCCCTTCTAAAAGTGTGTATATTTCAGACGCGTGAAACCTTTATCATTAAACCTTGGACTTGATGTGTGTCAATTGGGTATAGAACATTGCTGGTTTTAAATGAATAAATCACAAGTAATGGTAACACGTTTGTAACCGTAATAATTGGCCACTGCACATCATCGCAAAACTATGTAGAATAATAAATAAACAACAAAATCCCACACCTATTACCTTCCTGGTACCAGGAGTCAGGACATTGTTATATATATAGTGCTAAATGTAATCAGCCCAAACTGGTTTAAAAACAGTCTTTTTAATTGAAGCCTACCCCGACAGCTTTCATTATATCACAATGTAATTCACCCCTAACTCATGTATTATGATAGTTCAAGAAAAATGGAACAACAAACATGTCAAACAAAATTAGAAATCAAATATGTCATTTCTGGACCCTTTCGTGTCTGTATCAAAGTAGCAGTGTAAGGGACATTGAAATGATGCTGATATTGCAGAAATATATCATGCAATGGCCGATCCAGGATTTCAGAAGGGGGTTGGGGTTACACTCACACGTTTTCATGGGTGTTATACGCGTGAAAGCTCCCAGAGATGCAAAACCCACTAGAAAATAAAAATGAAAAATGACATTTTGAATGTTAAAATGGTGGGAGGTGGGTCTGCCCGGGGGTGTCTCTTACATACCCTGGGTCTGCTTATGTCATGTTTATAGTGTTTTATATTGGTTAAGAGTTTTATGCGCTTATAGCAGTTTATAGTCTGCACAACTTAGGCTTTTCCACTATAGCAACTGATGATAAAACATCAAAAGTCCCAGCAGCAACCAATAAACACTCGACATGAATATTCATACACATCGATAAAAACGTGCCTCAGTGAAATGCTGATCTTTGACTGAGAACAAACTCTAACAATGCCATGTATGTGGCATGTTTGAACTATGTCAGCTATGTGCACGTATCTTCTTTTTTATACCATTCCAAGAACAGCGTCTCCAACTTTTTAACCAATTCCGCAAAAGCACTTGTCCTTACGAACAAATTGCCACTGCAGTAGACTCTCTCACACCGAACATCTGTCTTAATTGTCCACCTTTGCTAGCAAGCTGTGCCATTACGGCCATACAATTGCTTTCAATCATTTATCAAACCTGCATGAACTGAACACCTCTTTAAAATAAGCACTTTTCCCAAGCCCAGAACACAAGTCATATTACAAGGGTTTCGCTGTACGCCCAAAATACTGATGTCACCCGATATCTACATCACTTCACATTCTCTTTGAAGCTCCCCAACAATTTGATATTGATAAAACCACCTTGGTCTAAATCCCCCACATACTGCAGACATGTGTACGGAGCGACCGCATTAAATAGGTAGTTTACATTTCAAAATGACCTAAAATCAACATTAGACAGCCAGACCAATGATTTGATGAGCATCAATCAAGCTGACCTCTATAAAAAAAACACCTGTGTATATATATCCACTGCCCAAGTACAGGTGTCGTGTTAGGAAGGTTGCACTGTACTGTGATAAGTACTACCCACGCAGAGTTGACATTAACACTTGTTAACACAAACACAGAGTAAATTGTTTCTATGAACCTGCCTTTTGGCTTTTTGATGTAGATTTAGATCACTTAGCAAAGGAGACCACATGTAAAGTTTCAAGTGAACTCTAAAAACTTGAATTCTCAGTTTTACATTATATGTTAGCAGAGTACGGTGGAACTTTCGTTAAAAGACCAGTCAGTTGAGCCTTTTACAGAAGTACCACCCACTCTAGTACTGAGCTTATACCGTGCTGCTGAAATTATGATGCTGCGGTAGTTATTTTAGACAAGTGGTCTTCTAGTATAAACCACAAGTATGTCAATCTGGATAGGTATGTAGCCCTTCGCTTTTGCGTGGTAAATACTGGGGAAGTGTTTGACAGATTGTTTTATAGCTTTGTGTTGGAGAGAAGTTGAGATAATTTAAACTGATGAATTAATGCTTTTGTGTGTGTGGAGTTCATTCGCTGGTGTGTGGTAGCATAGAAATATAGGATTTATGGCCAGTAACAATGGATGAAATAGTTAATGCACCTAAAGGCATTTACAAGTGTTCGCATTAAAAGTCATTGATCTTTTACTTACAGTGGCGACACAATTAAGACCTCTTCTATACAAAGACCACCTCAATAATAAGAGTAATTTTCATGGACCCAGAATTTCATAGAGAGAGTGCTATCAAGCTCTATAAAGAGACCATCTCTCTATTGAGACCACCTGAGGCCGGTCTCTAAGGTGGTTTTAATAGGGAGGTTTTAAAATGGGCCTCGTAGCTTTGCTTTCATGATTTACCATGATTTATTTAGTCCATTCTGTGCTTGTCTCCACTCAATCCACAAATGCTTGTTTACACTGGCAATGTTGTCAAATACCATGCGCTATGTAGGTTTATATTGCCAAAGGTTCTATTTCTAATGGTATATGCATTTATTTGTCCTCGGCAGAGCAGCCCCCGCCCCCTTTCCACCCCCGGGAAACCCTATTTTTCTTGATAGTTTAACACCCCACATTTTCCTGGAAAACCTTTTAAGACCACTTCTTTATTCCTGAAATGGCTTTTATACATTTCCATTCGTCATGTGATCAGTTTCGATTGCGTTTGCTGATTTCAACATCATTTTATTCCTCTCTTCATCTGAAATATTTGGATTGTGACCATACTCTGAGGACACCCCACACCCCACCACCACCACATTGCAGTACCTCTTAAAAAAAAAAAAAAAAAAAAAAAGACTGTCTTCAACTGATCTTAATGGAGAGGTGGTCTTTTCATTCTATTATGGAGAGGTTCACTATGCTTCCTTTATGAAGGCTTGAAACGTTTTAACAACATGTGCTTCCGTGGCCGAATGGATAGGGAGTTGGACTCGTGACCAGACGGTCAGACGGTCATGGGTCCGATCCCCAGTCGGGTCTGATGGTAAGTGTTGAGCAAACTTACCCCTAACAGGTTGCACACTGCTCCGTGGCACCTACACGTGAAATAGGTACAGGTCGGTGATAAGCGTGCGCAAATTAGCAGCAATGCCGTATGCAGCCGGTATGGTATGCTCCCCAGGGAGTTGAGAAAGATATATGTAGTGTGAAAATGATGCCACTGACCTGGTGTAGATGTAAAGTCGCTAGAAAACAGCATGAGCTGTTCATTGAGACTATAAACCAATACATTTACATTTACATTTAGTTTAAAAAATTGACACATTACAGAGCTGGTCTCCCTACACAGGTCTCCTCTCGCCTCCAGGTGACCCGACATTCCCCGCATTGCTGCTGTGGTCAAGGTAAAGGCAGTACAGTGCAACCCCTGGTGTGGACTGTACCCAGGGGGAGGTTACAGCCTCTGTGTGTTTGGGTGGGTTGGGTGGGTGGGTGGGTATAAGCAGAGATAGAAGTTGGTCATCTCTGGAATAGCTTACATCTGTAATAGTTCATTTGGTAAACATCAACCTGATGTAATAATTTGGGGGTTCTTCTGTAGGCTGAAGACATTGGGGAATTTTGTGTACTTAAAAAGCATTCATTGGGGACATGTGGTAAGGTTTGTAAACGTGGAATGTGTGGGTGGTTTAATGTTTTTGGTTGGGAAAGGATTATATCTACTAATAAGATGGGCTGTTAACATCACAATCTAAAGCATATGTACCAAATTCCAGTTTGGGTTTGTTGCTATAATGCATCATGAAATATTCCCAAACATTATAACTCCACAATTAATAAAATGCTACTGTTATTCGTGTGTCAATTTCTATTTCAACAGCCAATGAACAACCATGAATATTTGGCTGGTTATAAAAACAACTAAATGCTCCTATCAAATGTTGTCATAACTTATGATGAAATGATTTGGTCATGATGAAATAATTTATACCCATTCACAAACATCTGGGGAATTACAGACTTGTGACGTGGTAACATTTTGTTTGAAATTCCTTATCAAAAGTGTAAATATGAGAGTGAGTCATCGCCAAATATGGAAGTATTCGCATATTTTGAGGACACTCTGTCTGTAGTTTGTATCACGAGAGCGTCACCCAACCCAAGGTGAGGGCACAACATGGGCAGTGCTGATGGAGTAACAGCATACATAGGCAGATCCAGGTTTTTGAAAAAAGGGGGGGGCGCACTTAAGGAAAAGAGGGGGCGCACTTACGGGATTTCATGAAAGAAAACATGAAAATGAAATATTTTGGTGGGAAAAGGGGGCAGCAGCGGCGGCGGCAACAGCAGCAACAACAACAACAACAACAATCAATCAATCAATCAATTATTCAATCAATCAATCAACCAATCATCCAATAACCAAATATGGTACTACAATGACATGACATGAAACTTTTCAGCTCCCCATTGCCAAGTAATGGACAAGGTGAAAGTGAAACTCGACTGTACAGCTCTCGGTCCTCTACAACCACGGGGTTGTCAGTTCGAGTCCCGCCAGGCCCACTTGGTATAGTCAGCCATGATTTGGAAAATGGAACAGAGACATCATTTACAATTGACCATGCACAGCAAGCTGGGGAACACTCCTGTAATTAAAAGTGAAACTGGGACGAATAGAATGATCTATTCTGGAAGCATATGGATTGTGTTGTTCAGTTTTCGTGTGATTGTGTGTGTGTTTTCTATTTTCAGAAGCTTTGCAGGCAAATTTTAGTTTTACTGATCTGTATTTTAGGAAAGGGGTTTGAATATACACTATCAATGAACTATAATGCATATAGGTCTGAGTTAGTGAGGAGCTATGGAAGTTCAATTGTTATAAGCTTCACGAGTCCACTGGTGGATAAATAGCGTCATATGCAGATCCAGGGGGTCCCAGGGAACACAACCCCCATACACACACGCACGCACGCGCGTGCGCACACACACACACACACACACACACACACACACACACACACACACACACACACACACACACACACACACACACACACACACACACACACACACACACACACACACACACACACACACACACTTTTTTCATCCAAAGTATTTCATATTCATCCCTGAACCTTCTAACCAGCGTCATGATGCGGGGATCAGTCAGAAAAAGTCCAATACATGTACTTCTCTGTGTACAGTAATGCATGTGACGCCCAGCGGCGGATTCTTTTACACTGCACGTGTCCCTGTTCTAATTGCACTCAGTGCATAGTTTCAATAGAAAATATGCACGTAGGATCCAAAAGAACGCATAGGCAGATCCAGGGGGCGCCCCCCCCTTTCCCACCAAAATACTTTATTTTCATAGTCTTTCATGAAATCCCGTAAGTGCGCCCCCTCTTTTCCTTAAGTGCACCCCCCCTTTCCGAAAACCTGGATCTGCCTATGTGAACGGGGGTAAAAGAGCTACTATCAGGTCAGAATCAGTATTTTCGAAATTTTTTGTCTCTAGCTTTCCACTGCTGCGTTTGTATCACATAAACAGTCAAACATGACATGAAGATGTAGTGGATTTTAAATATAAACATGGATATCTACAATACTGTATAGAATAAAATTTTGATAATGATTCTGATGCATAAATGAGAAACACATCCTTTGAAATGGGTCCACTTATCCAGAACATTGTACATTATGGCTGATTTTATAATGTAGCACTCTAATAGTGAAGATAATAGTCTAATAGAGTCCTCAATGTCATTAACCTGACAGGATCTCTTTGTGGTGGATCATGTGATCTCTATGAATTAGCATGTATTTGGCAGCATGATTCTTGTTTTTCTGGACATAATAACACTTTATGGCATAAGTTCATATGTTTGTTTGGTCTACTTAATATGTAATGTGTTGCTAACTGGTTCACATGGTTTTGGATTACTGTGCATTCTTATCATTAGCAACTGGTATAGAAGCAATGGAGGGCCGATTGTGTAAAGATATGATGGTAGACAACAATATATAGTGGAGGGTCGATTGTCGAAATATATGAAAGTAGACAACAATATGTTTTATAGATAATACTTGAAAGGTCAAAATTAAAAGGCCATAGCACCAGTTTAAAGCAATGACATTTATGCCTTTTTAGATTAGACTCACTATGTTTCAGATTGTTCTATAGTTGACTAATGTATGTTCTATTGATAGCTATGATTAATAGTCCTCATTCAACTGTATATGTTCTAATGCCTATTAATGAATTCAAATAACAAATAACTGGATTTTTGCAGGTTTATTTTCCTGTTTTTGTTTTGTCCACTGGAATGTTTTCCCCAGGTACATTCATTTTATCTCCAATATCTGTCATATTCACATAAATAGCTACTGACTAACAATTTCACTCTCATCCATTCTGGTAAACATTATAAAAACACCACCCGAATCTCACACGGCATCTTTTATACGGCTTCTTAAGTGCGTCCTCTAATTCAGACACAGACATTTTGAACCATGACAAGTAGTTTTTATCTCTCTTCCAACATGTAAACACTTGGATTCATTCTCTCAGCATTTGAACACTTTACCTCCACTCGAATTGAATGTTAATTACTCATAATAGTGAGAAAACAATAAGAACACAATGCATAAAGTTTGCATTACAATGAAATCATCATGGGTGGGTGCTTTCTTAGAAAACACATCATACAAATGCTTTAATGAAGAAGCATCTTTTCAAAATGGAAGACCAATTATGCTGAACTTGAAGTTGGGACTTAGAAGAAGTCCGCTTAAGTTTAGTAGACACGCCTTCACACGCCCTGGCATACTTGTTTACTAATAAATTACATTCATATCACCAGATATTATCACAAAACTTGATAACACCCAGAAAACACGCTACAGCAGGGGAACGTCCCCTATCTTAGATCTAGCACATATGTACACAGTAAATACACTTTCATTGATCAGTTTTGATATGCAAAGTTGAACAGTTTTCAAGTCATTGCATCACAATATGGAAATATATATAGCATCATTGAAACCTGTTAATAATCAACAGTAACAACTTTAGAACGCCCATTTGCAGAAATATACTGCTATATAGGAAATATTATTTTCTAATATGAACATAACAATGTCTTAAAGTGGATCAATATTAAAAACTGTATTTCTCATCACACTTTTAAATCACATAGATGGAATTATTCCTTGTACTAGTACCAATGTTATTTTACCAATTAAAGAACACTATTGGAAATAACCCAGGTTGGCAAGGTTTCAACACCCTATGAGCATACACATTGTGAAAAGTAAATCATGTTTATTGCATATAATGATGAGCATAATCTGTTAAGTAAATAATCAAACTATACACAAGAAGTCATCACAGCCTCAGAGCAGTTTTTTTCTTTGTCTTTTTTTTGCAACAGTCTTGTCCATTTGGACCATGCACTATGAATAAGCGCTACTTGGATACATTCCGTGGAATGTTATTCTTGTGGGGGAAATCCACATCTAATGGAAGTCACTTTTTAAAGATCCATTTTCACTTTTTCACAATCAAAATTAAACACTGCAGCTTCCAGAAAAAAATGTAGTAAAAAAGTAACTCATCATTTGGAATTTTTTTGCTTCTGGAATGTTTATGCTTGGATATATAATGAAATCGTCTCAAACATTCGCACAAACTTTCAAATTGTCACAATCATCTTCTTCATCAGCATTCACGAAACGTCAAAAGCATCCACACTGTTACGTCTAGCGTGCCGCAAAAGTCAAACGTCCGACGTAGCATCACAAAAAACGTCCCAACGTACTCTACAGAGGGCACTTCTTCTCCATCAGTGCCATCCTGGCCACCTTATGGAAGAACTCGTGCACTCCCTTTCCGAGTCGCGCTGAGCACTCAAAGTAATCGTCAGCGCCCACGGCCTGAGCCAACTTTTGTCCCTGCTCCTTGCTCACTGGGCGCTGGTTTCGCTCCTGGAGCCGAGCGAGCACTTCCTTGTCCTTGCGGGTGTCTTTCTGAAGCCCCACGAGCAGGACAGGAACGTCGGGGCAGTGGTGCCGGACCTCGCGCATCCACTTGGTCTCCACGTGATCCAGAGAGTCCGGATCGGCCACGCTGAAGCACACGACGGCCACATCTTTGTCCGGATACAGCAAAGTTCTGGAAGGAGGAAAAGCAACGATCAGTATAAAGAAATAAAATATGGATGGGGTAACAACATGAAGAATAAGATACTGCATTTTTCCCAAAGATACTGAATAACACACACAAAAAAAATGTATTCTTTCTCTTTAATCGAAAAGATTCCATTACAATCATGCAATTGCCTCAAACTAGCAGTTCTCATTGTTTATGAAAATCTGTTTTGATGAATCAAATCACGGCACAATAGGCGCGGTTTGTTACCTGAAGTCGTCGTGCTGCTCCTGCCCGGGCGTGTCCCACAGCGCCAGCTCCACGGTGCTCAGTCCCACGGCCACGTCCGCCATCTGCGTGTCGAACATGGTGGGCGTGTGGCGCGCGCTGTAGCCGCCCCCGCCGTGTAGCCGCCGCAGCAGCTGCGTCTTGCCCACGCCCGAGTCGCCCACGATCACCAGCTTCTTGTACACCTGGCGAAACAGAGGTCAGAGGTCAACTTATGGTGAGGGTCTTACAGAGTGGGGGAAAACAGGTTTGGTAAAACGTCAACTTATGCACCACAAGGTAATGGTCTTACAAAGTGGGTTGAGCTGTATACAATTATTTTAGGGACATCATCATATTTATGACAGATGCTGCCCAGAGGCAGCTTAGAATTTGAATTATATATTTTTTCCATAGCAGATTGCATCATGTGGATATATTATTCAATGCATGTGCAAAACAAGCTCAAATTACCAGTATCATTGTCACAATATCTGCATCAAATTTGCAATCTTAAAAGATACATTACAAAGTAGTGTATTTAAACAAAGCAGCAAGAACTATGCATAGAGTATTCCCAGACAGTCAACTCTATCCTTCAACTCAACAATCAATTTGTATCTTCAGACACCACCTAATAAGCAACCTTGAAAAAGAGTATTGAATTCCAGGGACATAAAAAAACTACAGAGGTGGATGGTTCATAAACAATCATGCGGTGTGTTTTTTCTGTGAAGAATTTTATACAATATGCACTGTTAATGAACCCTTCACAAGGTCCCAACTCGGCAGGTGGCAGCTTTGTTTTATAAGTGAAATATGTTTATCTATATTTTTTCAAAGATTCCTTTGTTATATAACAAAACTATTTTAAAGAGGATGCATAAAAATTCCAAAGCGTCTCCAGTAATATGTGATTACTATGATATTTTGCATATCTGTATTTTGTTCGCCTACCAAGTAATATATGCATGGCCAGGCCCAAGCATCCTTATGGCTAGCAATGGTTGCTTATTGCACAGTTATTATATTCTTGGTTTGAGGAAAATAAAACCTAAATAGCAATGACAATAATAAGTTTTGCAGTGAAAACTTAACTTATAACAATTCAAAGCAATCTAGAAGAAAATTTACCATGCTACCGATGTTGTCAGTAACTATGCTGATACAGCAAATGATCAGAAACGCACCTTCAGCGTATTTTAACCCTGTGTTTGTGACGACAGTTCCTAGCCTTATCATCTGTAACATTCCAATTCCGTTGCAGACAGACGAAAATAGGATGGTTCTAAGTAGGCCCGAAGTTTTGCGGGGAATTTTACCAGATTTGTTCCTGTTTTGGCGAAATGTCATCAGATGTTTGCAGTCTAAATACAGGCCGTTCGCTTTTAACAGAGGCCATCTTTGTGTTTGCTTCAACTTATTCTGGGTCACTTTTTTTTCTTTATTTGCACATACTTTATGTGTCTGTTTGTTTGGAGTGAAAATGAACAATGATAATGATTTTAAAAACTGCCCACTTTGCAAAAACGTCCGTCGCATAGACGATGTGGATTGGAAAATGCACCGTTTGCATAAAAGTTTGCACAATCAGCAAAGTTTACGCAGTGCAGCGGACATAATTTATCACTATGATATGTAAAATACCGTGTTACAAAACTTGCAAGAGTTGACAAGTAGTTGTATAAAACAAGCTGCAATTACATGGTATTTTTATTAGGCAGAGGGCAAGGACTGGTTGGATAAGATTGCAGTTACGTGCTCTCAAGATTCAACCTTGATAACGTTTAAGAATCATGACGGCACGTTCTTTGTAATTTACTTCATTTGCATATTTCGTGATACTCATTTGCATATGGTGCAGAAGACACCCTAACATGTTATCTAACGATTCCTGTGCAAAACCAAGTATATAAGTATAAGTAAAGTATAAAAAAGTTGGAATTATTTGGCTTAATGTAACAAAAGAAAACTTGAAAATCCTATTGCATGGTGCACATTGCTAGAAATTCTTTCTGTAACCAATGTGAAAATGTCTTGTGAAAAACCTAAACTGTTAAGGTGACATAACTTCCTTATGTAAAGGATCAACTGCTGCTGACTGACTGAGTGGAAACCCTTTGCATGTTCTTGTTGCAACAATAACTAATGTAAAAAAAACATATTAATAAAACTCCTCCTTACCTGTGCTTCCATTGCATGTGGCATTTTTGGGAGGACACAGTCGTGTCTGTTTTCAACCAACTGCATCTTGTTAAATTTCTTCAACAACTTCTTGAGTTGAATCTTCACAGCAAACAATACAAATCCGTATTTGTATACTTTGTTTTTTTCTTTCAACTGTCTCCAATTTGAAGAATATATATATATATTCCAAAAGAAGTACGATTTGCTAATAATCCAAGCAAACTGTCACCTGTTAGGATCCACAACAAATAGTTTCAAACGTACACAATATAAATCACAAACAGTGTCATAGAAACGGCAAGGAACATCAACCATTATACTCTGTCAAACTTCACTGTCAAATACGCACCAAAGTCGCCTGCACGACGCTTTATAAACGCTGCCAAATGAAGCAGCCTTAATCACGAGGTGAATTTCGCAAACCACAACAACTCTGCGCGCTGATTGGTCGAGGCGGAGCGGGGAATCCCAGAAAGGACATCCTCCTAAAATGACGGCGACCACGTGGCTTTGTTTATAAACACGTATGAACGAACACGCGACGAACATTGCTAGCGAGGGTTGTTATGGTTTTTGGTTTTAGAGGATACATGTACGGTGATGTTGGTTGTAGTTTGATGACTCAGAAGCGGGTGGGCGGAGGTTGGTGGGACAGTTTCACAAGGATTTCATTTCGGTTATATGATGCGTCTGGTGCAGTGAGTGTTTTTCGGAAGCTGAAATGTTGATTTTTCTATGACACTGGTTTATTACCGGGGTTCAGGGAGTGTGGGTTCTTCACACGTGCAGGCTGGCAGGCTCACTGTCGGGCTAACTGTCGGGCTCACTGCATGGCTCTGACAGTTTACAGAGACCTCTGTGCTAAGACCACCTGTGTTTGTCCTCAAGTGGTCTCAATAGAGAGATGTGGCTGTACTTGTTTGATGGCTTTAGTGCTGATTGTTGCATGCAGTGTAACTTTTATATCAAGAACACATTGCGTGCACATCACAAGTGGTCTCAATAGAAAGGTGGTCTCTTTATCGTTATGGAGGTTCGCATGGTCTCTTGAAAGCTTGGCACCTCGCGATAATGGAGTGATTATAGATCTAGATATGATGAAGTGCTCTCTTTATCAGCATATGTATAACGGAACTACTTACAAGGGAATTCTGTATTTCACTTTCAGTCATTGGCATTTTATTTTATGAACAAAAAACAAAACAACAACCAACAGGTGCTTACAGACCTCACGCCAAGATGTTGTAATGTACTCTCGTTTGACTGTGGACTTTTGAATGTTGAAAAAAGTACCCATATGGTATACCATCGTTATTGCATTCGAAGTGTCCATCATACAGCACAGAGCACTGGCAGATCCAGGTTTTTGGAAAGGGTGGGAGGGGCGCACTTTAGGGATATCATGTGTTTCTTACGCAAAATCGATGGCGGACGCGTGGAAACCCTCTGAAAATGAAGAATTTTGGTAGGAAGGGGGGGGGGCACGGCCTCTGCACACACCCCTCCCTGGATCTGCCTATGCAGAGTGAATGACGCGTGGTCTCTGCCTGTGAGGTGTCCGTGTTGCCGAGATGAGGAGGCTCTACTGTACTGTTTGTATGGTGACATGCTAATTACCACCAGCGCAGTCAGCATACAAGTCACCAACTCTACGTGTGGCTATTGTCAACGTGAATATTGTATCTAGGTTCTTAATGTATAATAATGTGTTGATTCTTAATGTGTTGGTGTTTAAAAGTTCTTATTCTTCGCAGTTTGAGCATAATTATCTTTGTATGTCTGATTTGATCAATGATTTAATTTAAATGGGGACACCTCATTGATATGGAAACCTCACTTTTAGCATTATTTTTCATCATTCTATTACTATTTGTTTTGACAATGTCTTGATCTAGAAAAACCTTTTCCTGTTCTGCCTGTCTCCATATTTAACCATGACCCTAACCTGTAAGCAAACAACACAGTGATGGTATAACCAAATACTCTCACAAGATTTACTACCTGAGGGGACAGGCACAGGCTGTGCTAGCTAATCCCCCCCCCCCCGCAAAACACACACGCACGCACGCACGCACACCACCCCCACCCGTGTGTACATATAGATGATACCCACAGAGACACGAGTCAGCACTCCCCCTGTTTGCCATCAGCCATGTGGTCAAGCGGTCACTCTGCTGTCATGTGGTCAGGCGGTCAGCGTACCTCACGGTACGAGCAAACATGGGCGTAGTCGCTGGTGGTCAGTACTGCTGGTCACCGTACACTTGGGCTACACCTTGTTGTGTTATTTCATTCTAATATACAATTTGCAAGATCCAGAATGAATGGGCTAAGGGATAATTAACATGTCAGCAACGCAAATTAGAGTAAATTCCGTCTACCAATTTTATCTTTCAATTTCTATCTGACAGTACATTTCTTTTTCAAGTGCATACTTGTTAATCTCTGTCAAATTGTCCTATATATAGCAGCAGCATTCTGAGAATGCTCCAACATACACTGACTGTGAACTGAGTGCTAACTACTTACAGATTAAGAACCCAAAGAATGGCATATATCATCATTGAATGTTGAGTACAAAGACAAAGTTGACTGGCTTATGCCTTTTGAGGTTTTTACAGCAGTCTCAGTATCAAGTGGTGTAATTACAAATATGTACTGGTCGGCACTACCAATGCCGGTTCAAAATACTTATAGAAAAAATAATCTATTTCATAGCATGATATAAGGAAACTCAAGTCAATGTATCAGTATCATGTGATTAAACAGTTCTATCTGGGTCAATCAAGTGCTCAAACAGAGCAAATACAAGTAATAAATCTCAATCACAAGTCTACTCTACACGTTGTTTATAATATTTGGAATTAAAGGATTATCTCCAAAAGTATGCCATGTATTTGAGTGATTTCTTTCAGTATGTGGCTATATGGTCTATATGCCTAGACACCTGGCCTAACATGTGAAAAAGTTCCATAAAGATCAGACGGGTGTGTAACACTTCTATTGTAAAATAGAAATAAATGGTAAGGGATTAATGAAACATGTCTCTATTGATCCTTTAGGATGCTACCGTTTATTCGGGCCCAGGGATGGATATAAGAACATTAACCCATTATGGCATGATTTTCACACACACACACGCGCGCGCGCGCACACACACACTCCCACACACAGACACACACACGCACGCACGCGCACACACATATACGCACACACACGCGCGCACACACGCACACAGACACCCACACCACGACGGCCACTCGGACCACAAGACCTGCTGTGGGCGGCCGGTGATAGCGTAAGTACTGGTTTAGGACCTGCTGACCTGGTGCTTATCTTGATACCAAACACCACTGTGGCTGGGACATCCTCATTATCAGTGCGTTTCCACTAAGATGTTATTTTCCTCAATAAAGTCAACCGCACAGTATTAGTTGGTATGCGTTTACCAAAGAGGGTAGAGGAATATTGATACACACTCCTTAGTGTTGCCATAAAACATTAAAATATTGCAAACTATAATGACCAGCCAGGCTTTAGATACCTAACATCGCCATTGACAGATCCAGATTTTTTTTTGAAAAGGGGGAGGGGCACCTAAGAGATCTCATGGGTTTTGTATGCGCGATCGATGGTGGACATGCCAAAGGCCTGTATGAAAATGAAGTATTTTGATGGAAAAGCACTATGTATGGTATGGGCGCAGAAGAAGTTTCCACCTTTGCTGATGTTTAGAAAGTGATAACTGGGTCCGGGGTGCAGAAAGGTGGCATCGTCAGAGCCTAAGTAGGTGACGGCGTCCCTGGTTACTGTTGCTAGGGCTGAGATTATCGTACCAGGGTCTTGGATTAAGTCTGATGTCGCAATATCTATGCTGTTGTGACGGTGGCTAGCGTAGACAGACTGGTATTTTTATTTTATTTTTTATTATTTTTTTTTAAAGAGTGTCTTTTATCTGAATTTACAATTTACTTCGAACTGTTTGAGAAAAATATTAGAAAATTGTAGCTTCCAAGTAAGTTTGATGAACAGGTATACAGAGTAGCTGATCAATATGACCATTCTGCAAATTTGTTTGTTTTGTTTTTGTTTTGTTTTTATTTTTTGTTGTTCTTTAGGCGGCTCACAGTAGCCTCTTACTGAAGGTTCAAGGTCCTGAGGTGTTCTCCCCATAGGGTTCTCTAATTGGAGGTTCTACTGTATTTTAAGAAGAAAAAGACTGAAGTCAACAAAATATAACAATATTCTCATTTAGCTAAACAGACCCTTAGAAGGCAAACCAGAAAATCACACAGAGTATTTGAGAATGAGGAAACATTGAGGATGAAAGTTTATCTCGAAAAGTACACAAAATGAAAAATGTTTATATAACGATTTGCAAGTGTTAAAGAATGTCTTTGTGGAGGTTTTCATAGAACTCATTGAGATGTGTGTACATGTTATTGATATTACACTGTTCCCTCTTTGAAGAACACTTTTAATAACTAGTATCTTTCTCAACTCCCTGGGGAGTATACAGCACATTGCAGCCAAAGTGCAAACATGTCCATCACTTACATTATCGTTCACTCTCCTGACATGTTCTTGTGACCAAATATAAACACTATCAAAATGTCAATTGCTGCAACATGAGACGTGTTTTTAGCGTTAGGTTTTATTGCAAAGATCGTAGTATCCATGCACACAACATACAACAAATGGATTTATATGGCCAATTAAACATTGTCTTAAGGATTAAATAAGGTGTAGTGGAGAATGATAAACTTTCATTATCAAAGTTACTGTCAACATTTTGAGAAGTTGAGGAAATCAGCAAAAATGTGCATTCCAACGTCCATTGTAAATAATTTACAGAAATGGAAATAAACGTATATCGGTGTTGGAATGCCATCTATGAAAGGTGTTTGATTTCAGGCAGAGGAATTTATTTATTTATATTTGTCCTTCATACATAGCCTGAACTCTTCACCATTTCTTGAGAAGGACATGTACACCAACTCTTAGATAAGACACAGATTTGTCTGTTTGCTTGTTTTTGTTTGTTGTTCGCTTTGTTGTTTGTTTTTGTTTTGTTTTTGTTTCTTGTGTGTTTTTTCAGGGGGTCGCAATCCTTCATTTAAGAGACCATGCATCAGTCCATTGGCTGTTTTTTTCCATGAACAATCTGCGCATGTTATCAATATCTTCTAGTCACACGTCTGATACTCTACTTTCGCATTTCACAAAGAGACACCTCGGTAATATGTAATATGAACAACTCTCACTGGAACCCCACTTTGTGCAGCTTAGTTTGTTTGTTGTTGTTTTTTATGCAGCTCGGTCAACTGACAGTAAAACGCACGAGCAAGTCAATAGTTGTGGGCGCTTCACGCAACAATCAGTTGTCATGTACAAGTAAACTCCAGACAACCCAAGTAACAGAATATAAAAGTCTTCTCAGTGAGTGTACAGGCTGAGGTCGCCTCTTAGATCATGTCATTTTGGTTCTTCTTTGTGGTCTTTTTTTTTTCTTTTTTGCTTAATACATAAATACAATTTACCCACTGTATGTCGTACTCCTTTGTAGTTGCTACTTCAAAAGAATACACACAAAAAAAAAAATTTTTTTTTCAATTGTATGTCTGGGCTTGCATTTTGACGAGGTACATTATAGGAGTGGGAAATATGCTATATTAGGTAAGTTGGAATAATTTTGTTAAACTTAGAAATTTGTAAATATGGAGAACAATTACAAAAACCCGGATGAAGGGAAACTCGTCTGCTGCTTGTCGTCTGGCTTTGACAATTCAAGGAAATGTCCTGGTTGGTTTTTATTTAAAACCATATATCTTATGCGCCATGAGGTTGACCTTGGCTGTATATACAGTAGAACTTCACCATCCGGGCACCTCACATATCGTGGTTCTACTGTACTCGTATGATATTAAGCAGAAGATTCTGTTGTAGACCCATACCATGCATGCTGTATATTCATAATATAAAGTAGACCCTCTCTATTAGGAGGACCACCTTTGGTACCAGTGTTAGGTGGTCTCAATATAGAGGTGGCCTCTTTACAGAGGTTCATTCTGGTAGCTATATGAAGGTTTTGGACTTTTAAAAGTGGTCTTAATAAAGAGGTGGTCTTAATTGTATATTGTACTGTTGTCCGTATGCGTACCTTATAGACATTAAAACATGCTAAAAAACGACCGGGTCGCAGTGTATGTTTTACGCCATGTAAAAGTCTTATAGTTTATAATGCTTGTTTTATATGTATAGATTAGGAGCAGTGTTGTGTATATACACTGAAACCTCCAATTAAGACCATCTGTGTAAAGAGACCACCTCTATAAGTCGAAGACCATTTTCCCCAGCTTCCACAAAGAGACCACCTCTCTATTGAGACCACTTGACAGTCCCTAGGGTGGTCTAGGCATAGAGGTTGCCCTGTAGTTTCTGTTTACCTTGGCTGCGTAAACATCAACATTGATTTTTTTTAAATGAATTTCTTTTATTTCCTTTGTTTTGTTTTAAGAGAAAAAAACCCACAAAAATGAAGCCCTCCTGTGCGTATACCTGACATATATCACACAAATGTTGGACACCGGAAATGAAATAATCAATCCATCTCTCCAAGCGTAAACTCTACCTTTTTGGGGTTCCGACGAAGAATCCTGGACTGGGACCTAAATACCAGGATACTGTTGACAGAACAGACGGCAAGATGATTTGTGGTCACAAAAAAACCCATTGTTTATTTGCCGATTGCGTTAAACACCGGAAAGCCGTGTTGTGTGTTAGTCGGTCAAGTGATGGCAAATAGTCACTAGGTGGAGGTGTGGCTGAAGGTCTTTAAAGTCATTGGTTCGAGTCAACACGTGCTGTGTTTACTTGGCGCTAGTCCTGGCTGTTGGACAGAAACATCAATACATATTCATTGCGGGCAGATCCTGGTTTTCAGAAGGGGGTGGTGGTGGCTGGGGGTGTCATTGTCTTTTTTTTTCTTTGTGAGTGTTTGTGGGGGGGGGGGGGCATGTCAAAGTTCTACTCAGCTGGATCTGTTTGAAGTACATAGGCAGATCCAGGGTTCTAGGAAAGGGGGGGGGCGCACTTAAGGAAAAGGGGGACGGGGTGCACTTTGGGATTTCATTAAAAAAAACTATGAAAATGAAGTATTTTGCCTCTTGTTGGGTGTGCGCGCGTGCGTGCGTGCGTATATAAGTCTCAACTGGTCCACTATGTGCCACATCAGAACTTTAGGAAAAATGCAAATTTTCCTATACAAATGTTCCAATTTTTCCATGTTGATATGATGTGATATATTTGTTATAAACTGTGCCACTGTCTACCAAAGTACGCATTACCCACGTCGTACATGTACTGATGACGTACTGCGCATGTTTCTGCCCAACTTACTATCAAAGTGTTACGAATACAACTTGCGACAAGAGGGGGAGAGTGATAAACTCTGGCCTTGACAGAAGTGAGTAATACTACCTGGTATGAAAAAGACGTGTGTGAGAGAGAGAAGTTAACACAGTAGAACCTCCAAATAAGACCACCTCTGTAAATACCATAATAATAACTTTTGTCCCAGTCAGAAGTATTAAAGATCGCTATGAATCTCCATGCAGAGACCACCTCTCTATTGAGACCACCAGATGGCTCCGAATGGTCTAAATTAAGATATTCTACTGTATAATGATTACTGGTAACTAGTGGGTGATGTCTATCGTTATGATAATTGTAGAGAGTCAATATCTTAATGTATATCAAATAAAGAGGGTAGGTGCATTGCACAATATGAAAATAAAATCATATGCAAAATAGGAAATGGTGAAGTCTCCATTATAAAAGTACAAATATATCAATATTAGATAACTTGAAAAGCCCGTATTTTGGACTCGGGTACTTTACATACAAGAGGAATCAACACTCTCATAATAAACTATTTATCACACACAATTAAGACTGATTTGGATATTTCATTGTGACAGTTGGTGTCGCGTAGATACACGTAAACAAACCGTCTGTGTGTAGAGACCAGGGTCACAGAGTGCTTTCATCAATGGCTGGTGGTGGAGTGACAGAAGAATGAACGACAGGGCTAAGGTGGTAGATATGGCTAATAAACTTCAAACAAAGCTTGATAAAGCAAACTGGGTTAAGTGTTTAGTGCATGATTGCAACACTTAGATACGCATAAACAACTTGGAAGCTGGGTTCGAGTCGCTAAGCAATCATGGAATGGTTTGGTGGGAACAAGAGAAGAAAAGAAAGTCTTTTCAATGATGAGTTTTTAGTTTACAAGCATGAACGATATTTAGAATTATACGATCGCATAAAACTTAAATACACAATTTATTGTAGTGTACAAACATGATATTATCACGTATCAAGAAGAGAAGAATTGTCAATTTAGCAATCTTAATCAAAACATTGTGGAACTTCGTAGGAAAGGTTTCTCTTTCTGATTGAGAAAGAGTTGCGATTCCAACATATGTACAAAGGTATTTTTAACCATTATTGAGTGTCCCCTAAAATCATGGACAGATCCAGGTTTTCAGAAAGGGGGGGGGGCGCACTCAAGGGATCTTGCAGGTTTTGTACACGCGGCCAATAGCAAACATGCCAAAACCCCTATGAATAAGTTATTTTGGTGCGTAAAGGGGAGGGAGCGCCCCCCACCCCACCCCCTGGATCTTCCTAGGTATGAAATAAAGATATACATTGCCTAGTACTATGCACTGCTATAACCATGTACTGTATCCTCCTCGGGGAGTGTCACAAAGAATGCCAATGACCTCGTGTCAATGTATGAATCTGGTGACCACATTCCTTTGGTTGTTAAACCCTGATATGTGCATTGTTTCACCCACAGCACCTCCACACGTCAGCATAACAAGTGATGATCCTAGATTAAACATGGCTTGTAAAGTCTTATTTATGTGTTTCTGAACCAAAATTAGTTCTGAATATATTTAAATATGAGAGTTAGTAACAAATTGTTTATAATCTATGTGGCTAATGTCTTAGGAAATGTATTTTCTTATGAATAAAACATTCAAAATAAATTATTGTGCCCATTTGTGTTATTTTTGTACCGTTTGGCAGAGTACAAAAGTACAACTGCTCAGAAAATAGTAGAATAGAAGATATATTAACAAGATACATTTAACAAGTTTTTGTGGTTTGGGATTGCATAATGGTGTTGTATGATACATAATGCAAACATGGTTACAACAAAACACGCGAGGACGTTATGTGCGAATGTTTCCACAGGATCATTTTGCTGTGGACGAATTTATTTGTAATTTAATTTCAGTTTGAAGAGGAAATAGATTTCAAGGCAAAAAATGGGGTGTCCGCTTAAATAAGAAAAAGTAACTCCCTGCCAAATGAATAACTGCATATAAATTCTGTTTACAATTATTGCTGTCCAGGATTAAAATCAAACCCATCATCAATACTTGACCAGCAGTTGAAACCTATCAATGCTTGATGAAGAGCGAAAGAAGTGACAGCTAAAACAAATAACAAAATTTACCAGCATTTTACCACCTCCAACAATATAAAGAATGTCGCTGCAAGTCATAGGCAATCGCATCAACGGATTTGATCTTCATTTGAAAGTGGCTTTTGAAAGTTGTTGTTTTTTAATTATTAGAATGAAATTCTTTCATTATTGATTTCTTAAAACCTCATATGTTCCAAAAACTTGCATCTATTGATGCAGTTGCCTTCGCTGCAAGTCATGCATTAGAACAAGCTGCAAGGTCATGAAATAAATAAAAAATTACAAGACATTCCAATACATGTTCCATCTCAATCAATACCATTCAACAGATTCACATCAGAACATTTTTTTTTTAATGATATAACACCCCAAACAAACCTTTTCCACACACCAGAAATGGTTGCGGACAATAATGATTATGCAAACAAGTAGAATCTAGAGGGGAAGCAGACCTAGATTTTTGCTATTTAAGTTGCTTTTCTTGATTTATTTTGAAACACACAAGCATGGGTGAGCTTGGCTTTCGTCTACAATTGGTAGAACTTGTATTTTAGTGTGTGTGTGTGTGGGGGTGTTGTAGGTGGGTGTAATGGTTCAGAGTATATGAATGATATATTGTGAGTTACATGAATGACAGATGACATGAATGTTAAAAAGTGGGCTCAGTTTGGAGTTACCAACTTACAGAACCCCCACTTTAATGGTCTCACTGTAGTTGTGGTTCTTCACAGGTGGTTTACTATACTTTTATAGATATGCAAGCATTTGTGCTAAGAATTTTCACTTTATTAATTACCATAATAATCCTGTACTGTCTTGATCTGAAAAGTATGTCTGCATTTATATTGTAATAAAAGCGTGTATGAATCATGAATCAGATTAAATATAGTCAATCCATAGCATTCATTTCAATTGAAATGATTAATTAGCAATTATTGATAATCAAAGTTGTTAAGTTTGATATAAAGAGGTACAACTGGATAATTTTAAGTCATCAAATGCTGTACAATATGAAATGCAAAATGCTTACTTTTACAAGAAATTATCAACGTCACTTTCATTTAGAATTGAATACACATTTGTATTCTAAATCATCTAAATTGAACAGAGAACATCACAAAGAATGAATACTAAGTAACAAACATTTTTTCAACTTTCCAACATCGCAAGTTTAGTTTGTGTTCTAAAAACTATCAATTAACATAATGTTTTACTTCACATATAATAATTTTATCACATCATGGACATCCAGTCAATAAGTCTTCAATAAAATCCCATTTCTGGTGTTATTCTATTGGTATTTTGAGGCCACAATGAAGTTGCAGCAATATTTGTAAATTATGACTAATTATCCTCTCAACCTAGGTGCACAAGAACTGAAATACCCTGCCTAGATCATCTCAGGCTAAATTATCCTAGTATTTCAAATTTATACTGAAACTCTATTCATTGAAAGAACTTACATCATACAATTTATTTCCAACAATCTGAGAAGCCATTTGCTTAATAATGCAAAATTGATGAAAGATCAGCTATAATTATCTAATGAATTAGATACAAAATACATCCTTCATTTCTTATATCTCAGTGCAAAAATTTCCCATAAAAATATTCTTTAAGAAATATTTTTGCATCCTCATGGTAATCTTGAATTCTAATAGTTTGTTATTTTAAGGTACATAAACCATTCGCTATTTTATCAAATAATTTCACTTTTGAAGTTTTTATCATATGAACTTGCATACAAGCAGGGACTCGTGCAAGTTGCTACTCATCATAGATAGTGGAATGAATGCTATTTTTATGTCCAGAAACATGGTGTTGCCGCCTAAACTTCTTCCCACAAATATTGCATTCATATGGCTTTTCACCTGAATGGATACGTTCATGTAATTTTAAATCAGATGTGTTTTTGAATGCCTTGCCACAGCATAGACATTCATATGGACGCTCGCCTGTGTGAGTTCTTATATGTTTGGTCAAATTGCTTTTCTCAGAAAAACATTTTTTACAATACATACACTTAAATGGTTTATCCTTTGTGTGGACACGGATGTGATTGACAAGATTGCCTTCACTGAAAAATGCTGCTGTGCAATATGAGCATTTATGCTTTTTCTCTGTATGATCATGATAATTTGCGATATGTAATTTATACAGTGACAAATGGTAAAACCTCTTCTCACAGTATTCACACTGGTACTTCCATTCACTTTCGTCCATGTGTATCACTTTGTGGCGTTTCAAGCGCCATCTATGGGTGAAAACTTTATCACAGATTTCACATGTATAGCATTCAATATTGGAAGGTAATTCATTATCTGTTGTCACATGAGATTCTATTTCAACACTTGTTTTTTCTTCCATTTTATGTTTTTTAAGTCTGTGCCTCTTCCTCTTTTCTTTCGTTTTATATTGCTTTGGACAATATTTGCACTTATATAACCGTTTCTTGAGGATTGGTTCATTATTATTAACTTCAGTTTCATCTATTGTTAAATCCACTACAACTTCATCACACATGCTACTCTTTTTCATACAGTGTTTTCTCCGTTTGTGACTCTTCAGTTTTACTTTCTTCTCGTACTCTTTTCCACACACATTACAACTGTATTTTTTTAAACTTTCTATTTTTGCTGAAACCACTTCATCATCATCTATGATAATCACATCTTCTAATGCCGTTTTCAACAGATCATTTTTATTTGTTTTGTGCCTCCTCATCTTATGGGATTTCAATTTCTCATTATTGCTAAAAATTTTATTACAATGTCTACATTTCCTTTTCGATTTCGTCTCTTCTATGCCACTAACTTCATTTTCACTCCCAAAAATCACACAATCGTTTTCACATAAATCATTTGTTTCAATATCTTTTATTACAATTGGACCTGTAACTTCTTGTTTCTGAAATTCATCTCCTAAACTTTCTATCTTTTTTCTTACACAGTCCTTTTCGATATTTCGCTTTCTATGCGCTTTGAGCTTCAACTTTGTCCTGAAACTTTTTCCACAATGCTTGCATGCTATCTTTTTACTAGTAACGTTCATATTTTCACGGTTCATTTTCAACATACTACCTACAATAATAACAGAAAAAATAAAATCGGTGACGAGTTTAGAAATGGAATTAATAATATTTATCTTCACAATTTTTATTTGACAAAGTACCAATTAACAAGGAAACTCGTAAACATTGTAAAGGGAGACAAGATTTTGCCAAAAATTTTCAAACATAAATAAGCACCGTGAGCACTAAATCAGAAGTGGCGTACAGTACTAGTACATATCTTCTTTTTTCATTCAAAACAAAATGTGCGGGAAGCTTAAACCCTGTACAAAAACAATTTTCCAAAACCCCGAATGCATTGTATACACATATAAATGGCGTCACGATTAAAATAATGACTC
The DNA here is from genome assembly GCA_019095985.1 of Streblospio benedicti. NCBI lineage: Eukaryota > Metazoa > Annelida > Polychaeta > Spionida > Spionidae > Streblospio > Streblospio benedicti. The sequence goes on from CM032663.1 coordinate 5,506,648, forward strand.
GGGACAACAATTATGATACATGCTATGCACACAATTATGGAAAACTGGCAAACTTAGATGCACGTTCACGAATTCAAGCACATAAGATAGCACAACAGATAATTTTCTTTAAAATATATATTAGCGATTAGTAAATAACAAAGCCCAAGCCAAACTACATGAATACATGTATAATGCTTTTGTATCAATTTCAACGTCAACCGATCAATTTAACAAAACTTTTTTAGGATATATGGGATTGATCATTTAATTTTATAATGTTGTTATATATAATCATACCTTGATTACTAATAATCACATATGTTTGCACCATGTTTTAATGGCAACTCTACCCACCCTTAGGGCTATTATTATTGTAAATATTTCATCAGTATACAGAATCCAGCATTATATTATCAATATATCTTAAGACATATTGGTAATTTTATAAATTTAATTGAAACTACTGAATTAACTAGTTTGAGGATATCCAATGTAGAAATAAAAAGAAAGCCCACATGTATCTAATAGAATACATTTATTTACAGGATGGAATTTACTCATAATGGTCTCATCTCCAAAATTGCATTATTTTGCTTTCATTACAAAGATCATTTTTATGACAGTCATGGCCTATTGGTTGCCATCACATTTTGTTTTAGCATTACAAACATTTGCCTTAGCTGTACGAACTTTTACTCCAATATGAAATTTACTAAAAAATACTTAGCGTACTGAAAAAGCCAGCAAAGTATGAAATGAAATATCTACCAAACCCGGGAGTGAACAAACAAAATACAACCACCAAAACGGCAAGAAAACCATTTTAGTTTTGTGCCGAGTTCGCTAGTAGATCATGGGGATTTCCTAACAAACAGAAAATGGAAACAAAGATTTTAACTTCGAGGCTCGATTCCTCAGCCGTAGTAAGATAGATTTGAGCGGCACAAAGTGCACATTGTCTGCCCTTTCCAAAGACGTATAGTTTTTGTCTGTAGCACTGGAACTGGCAATACTATGACCCAAAACGCACCCCATATTAATACGCGGCTTGATTGCAGGCTGCGTAGTGATTGCCATGCTTAATGCGGTCAACATCCGTGAAAGTGATCTTGCCGGCTATAAGCCCTGCAACTCCATTGCTGGCTTATAAACACTGCATGTACTGCTTAAAATCCTCAAGTAACCAGCTTTTCTTACATGGACTATTATTCACACTTACAAAATGTTTTACAGGAATAAATGTGGTATATATAGCATTATATACTAGTAGCTTATCCAGATGTTAAGAAGTTGAATGGATAGGAAGTCATAACATGACACAATTCAGATTTATCATGGAAAGAGACGCTGGATCCATTAAACTAATGGAAATGTTTGCTCACCAAAAGAATTGATAATTTGAACACAAATATCGCTTATTTTTTCACTAAAGGATTCCAAATCAACCCGTACAAATACAGTTTATATAATAGAAATAACTCGTTAAGTACAAAATAATTTTTATTGACATACACAATCACATATGAAATGCATACAGCAATTTTTCCGCCAAATGTTTCCAATTGACAAATAATATCTTATTTTCTATACATATGATATTCTCTTCAAATATACAATATAACAAAAAGTTTTTTTATAAAACAGATAAAAGTGCTCTGGCTAAGCGACCAAAATTCCAGTGGCCTGTACAATTTACAAAGTAAAAACACAAAATATGTCACAAATTTCGCAATGAAGACTGGACACCAATGTTTGTGGTCACATGACTTGGTGACCGTCAGTCGAGTTCATGCTGTAACCACTAGGGGGCCACATCTCCACTACACTTTCTCCGTGCAAACAAATATCCTTTGAAGAATTGAACTATAAAAATAATTACACCTCTTTACAAAGATTTAACTTGCACAACCCTTTACTACTTATCGATGCCTACTACAGCACGCTAGAAGAATAAAGCCTAAAATAAGCTCGAATTCACCACAACGGATGTCCGATTCACACTGGACTGTGTTTGGCCGTAAAATCAGTAACAACTGTGCCAAATTCAAGCAGATTTTTGGCTACATTCTCGACTGCAATAGTTCCACAAATCACTACTTCAGCCCGTGAAGGCTTAGTGCTGTCCAGGGTATGCAAACGATGGGTTATTACAGCCTTCCAAACTTGGTGCAACCAGGCATATTGCAAACGACATTGATGGAGCAGACAACAGTGTGGCGGTGCTGGGTGGGGGACGTCTAGTCTCCGTTCACGGATCTGTCGCGACTCACACTTCTGCAACACAAGGAAGTCAAACTTTATACATATGGTGAAGGGCCTTGATTTGAGGATTAAATGTGCTCGTCATTTTTGGCTTCTCTTTTTGCATTTAAAACATTTTTAAAAAATGCAAAATTTACACATATATCTTCTTTGATTTGAAAATTTCAAGCAGATTTTTTCTCTTCTTTTTAAATTCTAATGATTTTTACAATTTTTATTCTTGCATACTTTTCAAAAAGCCTTTACTCATGTATTCATTGGGGTGAGACATCTAGATTCCCTATTATAATTTGCACATTTTTTTATTTGGAAAATATTTATTCAAATTTGTCTTGTGCTAAAACAATATGGTGTTGGTCTTGTGACTCGATGTTTGCCTTAATGCCGTAATGAAACAGTGCACAACTTTAACAATTATATGTATTCAATTGTGGCCACATCCAAATATTGTGTGGACCCAACTCCAGGCATAAGATGGTAATATAATAGCATGCGCATAATGCAACTCAAGACCAGAATGGCCATTGATTAAAACAACCATGTGTGGTCTTCCCACCTGCGCGGTGACTTGGAGCGCGACCTGTCTCTGGACTTGGAGCGAGATCTGTATCTGTCGCGGGATCGGCTTCGGGACGATCTCCTGTAACGGTCCCTAAAAACAACAACACAGCATGGAAATTCATGGAGTCGGGGATTTTCTCACACTTTATTCTCTTCTTTTATATCAATGACACTTCTATCACGAGACCTGCTCGTTCTTTTCCTGTTTTCTTTTATAAATGATTAATTTAGTAAACAGATTAAACAAGAAAATAATCTTTAAAAGAAAATAATAACTTACAAGCAAAAGTGAAATAAACAATCAAAATCATCTACAGGTACCGAACTTTTTTTGACTCATTATTAACAAGTCATATGTATATTTCACATAACTTTCAACTTGCATCAGAAATGGCAAAAATTGCAATTATAAAAAAATCATATAAACACCATGCCCATGATTTCAACGAGATCTTGTCATTTGGATATCTCTTATGAAAATCACTTCAACAACTACCTAAATCATAAGTATAATTTAATATCAAATCAACCCTTTGTAAAAAACTTTTTTAATTTGCTACTTAATTTAATACTTAATTTGCTACTTAATCAGCTTTAGTATAAAATAAAAATAAAGCAAATTTAGTAAAATTATAAAATAAAATAATATATTTTTTTTCCAAACCAGGTTCAGGATTTGTCCAGACTAGTAAAAATTAACTATGCATTTAAAATAATTTATAATGCAATTCTTAAAATTTGTCATACAAGTGTACCTAAATATTTAGTTTTTTTTTGTAGATCAGTAGATATAAAGGGTTAAAAACCAGTAAACTTTTCCACCTAATCCTCACCCTGAATACCAAACCCCTGCCTGTTGCAATGCGTACCTGCTTCTGCTCCTGCTGCGTGAGTAGCTGCGTCCACGACGGCTCCCGTATCGACTCCCTCCGCGTCTACAACAAACAGACTCTTACTCCTCCCGAAACTCACATACAACACTCGCTATGGACAAAACACGTCTTGAAATTAACACACGATACACAAAGACAATTTGTCGGTTTTGAACTTTTAAAAGCTCTGGTAGCAAGAGCAATATTTTGCCAGTCAGTATTTCCAGCCAGATATCAGTAACTGATGAATTTAGATCTATGGTATTCTACCGAACGCCTGATTTTTCCTAATGATTTATTTTGGTATGGTACTCCGTTATTAGCAGGAATGCCACTTTTGAATTCAGCTATTTAATGCATATGCGGAAGTCCTCTCATTTACGGACATAAATTACGGACAATATGCAGTAACAATGTGAACTATTGTGAAAATGTTAACTCTCGAAGCGCAGCGCGTCAATCAAGACGTGCAGACAAGACTGATTCAATTTGAAGTTCTCCGTTCAGTTACAACGCGCTCAACTTTTACGTAGATAACAAATATAATGGAGACTTGACTAGATATGAACACCACAAGGTCTTTGACAAGTGTTCACAAGAGGATTTATAATTCTATTACACACGGATCATGCTTTTCGTTCCACCGCTGTCGAAGCAACATTTTGAATAAAATCGTCAACATCCCCTTTACAAACTTTGCAAAACCGAAAAATAGGACTACTTTGACTACACTGAGAGATTTGGATATACATGTGCTCAGCATACAAGCAGCAACTCCTTGATTAATACGATGGAATTAAAAACAGATCATCGTACATTTGGGCAAAGTGATAATTGCATGCTTTAGCATGGTCAAATTACTTAATGCCAGTTGTTATAAATTTCAGACTAACACTACCAGCCTACCAATATTGCTGTATCTTTAACATAACGAAAGAAATGAAAAAAAATCTTAACTACAAAAATCATAAATCATGCATGAATAAAAAAAAATATTCCATTTTTAATGTATGTAGCAGTTTCAATGAACATTTCAAATATTCTCCCAGATAATGGGTAAATACTAGACCAGCAAATTCACCTCGACTTACGGATTGAAGAGTTGGGATGATCTGTTGGTCGGTTGATCGGTCAGGGAAGGAGCATGGTTAAAAATGCTTAAACTTTCTGCAGATCACTGGACGTTTTAGATGATCGTGCAGGACCCTAACTAAATGCGGTTCTATGCATGCTGCTTTTTTTTGATGATCTCTCAAAGATGTGACACGTACCCAAATTTACAAAAATTTCCCTAGATTGGTTGGCTGTGTTAGACTTTTTTTTAAAGATGTTATGCCTAATCTAGTGCCTCGTTTTGGTGAGTTGATCTGTTGTTCGCGGGGTTGCTGATGGTGCAATCGTTGTTCTTACTGATGTACGAAGGCGTCAAGTCAGTCGAAACATGTGCGTGTTGAATGATTACCATGTCCTGACAAAATTGGCACGAATCTTTTGACGCTGATGGGAGGGAATCATAACTAGAAGCTGTCTGTTTATTTTAGTTGCTCAAAAGCGTGTTGTGCTCAGCCGGTATGTGGGCTATGGTATGAGCAGCTATTGCCATGACGGCAGATGTTGAGCTGAGCTAGGATGAGTTGTGAGTAGACAGCAGGAGGTTTATGCTGACTCTGGAGGTTGATTCACGTTGAATGTATGAGACAATCTAGGAGGGGTCTGAAACAAGTCAACACACGGCAGGGTTAAACTGCTCCCACTATTACAGGGTTGCCACCAAAATAGCTCATTTCATTGTGCAGATTCAAAAGAAAAAAAATTATGAAAATGATTACATCGTCTGCATTCGTAGTTATATTTGATTGTTCCACAAAAAGCATCTAACATGACTTATTTAAATCTTTTGATGCCATGAAGTGGAGTGTATAAAATTTATGTTGAATTGTCAACATCAATAAATAGATTAAATTACGACTTCAAGAGAATGTGTACTGGTAGCAACCCTTTCATGCGTTACACAATTTAGTTTTTTTTTAAAAGATGGTAAAAAATTGAAAACGTACGTTATTTATTGCCTATAAATACTGAGTTTGCAGAAAATAATGCATCATAATATTGACATGGGAAAAGAAAATTATTGCTACCTGCAATCATACGCATAATGGCCTCGTTCTCCACATTCAAAGCAGCGATCGTTTGGATCGTAGCCTCTGCGAGAATCGCGCAGCCATGGTTTAGGTCTCACACGACCAGATGAATGCTCCACCCGAACACGAACCCCACACACAGTCCTGGAAACAAAACAACGCTATGTGGCTACTTTTCAAAGTATTAAAAAATTGTCACGAAAAAAATTTGGCCAGTGATTTTCACAGACATACGTAGATAGAAAAATCTGTTACAATACCCAGTGAACATTATTATTGCTGGCATGATTTTACCTGCACTATATTGAATTAATTTCTAGCCCTTATAGTACCTTGAAGAAAGTTATTGTTAGACCTGAGGATTTTATTTACGCTGGTAAGTCCAATGCAATGTGAAAGCAACTGACTGCACTTAACACGGTTCTACATTTAAACTTTCAAGAGCGGACACCCACGTTCCATCCAGCCCATGGACTGCATCATCCGCATCGCGTCGGTCTTCAAACTGAATAAATGCAAATCCAGGCGGGTTTCTCGCCACCCACACATTCTTCAGGGGCCCGTAGTAACTGAAGGCTCTTTCCAACTCCTTTTCTGTGGCGTCGCTGGGCAAATCACCCACGTACACTTTACATTCAAGCGATACGTCGTCTCGGGGCATCTGAAAGAAAAAAAAAATGAAATTTCTATGTATGCACACTCCATCAAGTGATATTACAAAAAGCAAGAAATTTAGGAATATTCTCCATTTTACACTAACACATTTCACAATGATTAAATAAAGTATAATTTTCATAAACACTGCGAAATATTAATTCCAACTTGATGCATTGTTTGTTTGGATATTCTGTGGCCATCAATTTGATTCTTTATAAGGGAGGCCGCTTGGTGGTGGTAAATGGACCTCAATAGGCAGGTAACCAAATGAGCCTCTGCCTTGGGGGGATCACACTAGCTATTGTTATTAAACTGTTAGAGTTCTTTTGCGTACAAATGGATGACTGTCCTGTTCACAAAGCACGCCTTTTACGGAGGCTTCCGAACCTCATGTTAGGTGTAGGCCGTGTAGCCTCTGTCAACGGTGGCGATACACTGAGATAGGCAGTGCAGTGGCAGACGTACGACGTAAATGTTTGTTGTGACCGTGCCACAATCTCACCATGCAGGTAAATCTAATCCCATATGAAAGGCAGACGTTCTGACCACTGCACCACGAAAACAAATTTGATGGCTTTACAGCTATTCCAGTTAGGGGAGGGAGAAGTACATGAAGCATGAAAAAGGTTGTCTTGTCAACAGTTTATGGCAGATCATTCCGCACATATATAAGAGGAAGATTCTACACATAAACTAATATAACAGTTCACTCAAAACAGATCTACAATATTGCGCCGTTGAACTGGGCACACGACATACGTATGGACTTTTGACAAACTTTACAATGATACTGTCGTATGCCACTTTTCATTACGACCTTTTTATGTTATATTGTTCCTCGGGGGAAAATGTTATTTATTGCGCGGTAGTAATATATATAAACTGCATACCTTTAGTATATTTAGCCAGATTTTATGTAATTTTTTACGCTCACACCTTAAACAAAATGGCGCAGACACATGAAAAGGCTAGTTCACGAATTATGACAAGGTAAAGTAAAATGTATTATGTATGTCAAACGTTTGCGTTTGTTCGTACCAGCAAAATAACAATAAAACGCATAAAAATAAGACATACCAAATATTTGAAGGTCCTACTATATCAAATCTAATATGTTCATACTTGCAGAACTTGTACGTCATTTGTTATGGTCTCGGACCAATTGAGAGCCTTCCCCATGCAACGATAAGGAGAACTGGCTTTGGCTAATGATTCACATTTCTGTTAGAAACTTACAGGCTATGACGTGACTAAATGGATGCATAGGCAAATGGTGTGCCTTCAAAATTAATCCCACAATTACATTGCATGACCACCTTCCCAGTGATCTACAGAGCTTTAAATGCCAGATACTGATAATATTCTGCTCTCCTCATGGACACCCTGCCAATATACACAATGTCACAAAATATGGCAATGCACAATCAGCAAGATTTATTTTCTACAACTTATCCATACCGTTGGGATCCACAGAGGTTGGCAGTCAGCCTAGTCTTTTTTTCTGCCATACACACAATGTCCTAGCCACTGTATAATAACAGTAAAGCATGGCCTGGAAATTTAAAAATGGCCTCTGTTATTATGTCACATCACCTGCACATTGGTACAAGACCTTATCCGTTCTAAGCAAGTAAGTCAGTTGAATAAATTACCCATACATTTTCGCACAAATCGATTAACCAGATTCCATTTTCAAGGCCTCGAAGTAGACCTTCCGCGGTTATAGAAAGGATGTAGCAAGTAGGAATTATAGAATTGAATGGGAACTTGACTCCTACTGCGGTAGGAACTTTGGCAAGTAAGTGAGTAAATTATGAAACCTTTGTCGGCAAGGTTTAGAGATGATGGCATGGTTACTTCAAGAAATGCTGACTGGGATAGGATGGAGGATCGTATGAGGAAAGCAACGACGACATCCTGCGGGACACTATTGAAGAGACCCCCATTGATTCCATCTAACAGAGATTCACAACAGTGTGGTCCTCGTTAGTACAGTGGTTAAAAATATGACCAACAAAATGTCTAAATCCAGCATAGTAGTGTGCGCCCGGCCTCGGCAGACTTTGTGGCGCCAAAGAGCTACGTGGACCTTCTGCCACTGTACTGGCGATTCCACATGTGTCACTGCTGTCGAGTATATCATACAAGACAGTGACCACACCAAGGTTGCACACTGGAAGCCTCGTTTACAGGCATGTCCTGTGTAGAGGACAGTCATCCATCTGCACTAGTTTAGCTAGTATGATCCCTCCAGTATACCATTGGCTCAGTTGGTTATCTAACCTGCAAACAAACAAGGACACATTGAAAAGGAAGCCATTACATATGTATGTACGCTTTCATGTGCTATCCTAGAACATTAGTTGAAAAAGAATATCATGACAATCAATCAAGCCCTAAATGAAGCCATAGAAAAATATGTTCCAACAAGAATGTCCAAATCCAGATTTAGTATTTCATCCCTTTCGTCAGATTCTAAGAGACTTAAAAGGAAGCAACACAAGTTGTTTCATGAGCAAAGGGGAAATGCCAAGGCAAGCCAAGCAGTTTGGCATTATAGATAGCTTAAAGCTTTTACCCAACGAAACATCAGAAATGACTATTTGAGATATATGAAAGGTATATTATCAGGTGGGGATGAACATTCACCGACGACTGATAAAAGATTTTGGAAATTCACAAAGCATCAAACATCAATTAAAGGCAGGAGGGCCAAAGAATAGGGCCACTTCAGTGTGGTGGGATTTCACAAGATTGAACCAGTAAAGAAGGCGAATATTCTGAACAGACAATTTCAGATTTCAGTCTGCTACTCCCTGCAGTTTTGTACACCATTAGCACTGAAATCCCTTGGCGTGTACTATGAGGACAGGGATGGTTATTACCAGAACGGGTCTGTGTGTGTTGCTGTTAGGCTAGGAACCATTGGGGGGGTATTGTTGGAACAGAGGTTGGTAGATATTGTTATGTAGTACTCATGATGTAAAGCTACACATGTGTGGGGCTGGGCTATGGGTTGTAGGAAATGAATAAGGTTTGCATTAAAATAATGATACGATAGGGGACATACAACGCTACTTTTACCGGTTATATAGTAAGTTGCAAATAGTTTGTTCTTTGTTTGCATTTAATTCAGAAAAATTATAGGGAACAGATAAACCAATTTTATTGTATGTAAAAATTGGTCTGCTTTTCCATTGTATTTACTTCAGAAAAAGAGACTTGGACATAGATTGTTTTTGTTTATTTTTTAATGTTTTCAGTTATCGTTTTTGTTGTTGTTTTGTTTGTGTGCTATTTATTTTTCATGCATGTCAGATTTTCGTGTTTTGAAAATGTCTGCAAAAGTGGGAAACTTTCACATAAATAAATTTTTTAGTGTTGTGAAAGATGCACTTAATTACCAACACGATGAACTCATTAAGGATGCTAGTATTGTTGTTCCGGGGTCAATATGGTCATAGTCATATGCATGGGCTTCAGCATCATGAGGGGAGAGGCGATATGTATACTACTTTGAAATACAAACACTCTACGATACACGTTAATTACTAGTATTGTATAGAAGGGTAACTGACAGGCACAAACACCAGAGCAGCTAGGACATCCGTTTTATGATCGGTTTATGCTCTTATCACATTCACATAATTGAAATAAGCTGACATAGTCCTATAGTCAAATATTTCACCCAACATTACATAGCTTCATTTTTCAGTAAATCAGCCAGGAAGTTATTTTTATATGGTCGTATTTTTGCTATCATGTTTCTTTCTAGAACAAAACGCTGCCACAACCTTGTCCGATGTCCATAGCACCAGTCTTTACTGTACTCGTAGTAGACTGGAGCATATTTTTCATTTGACCTAGTGAAAGCCTAGACCGGCCGAACCCGAGCACTCAAACTAGGTCATTGGTGTGTAAAAAAAAACAAGACTGTACTTTCTGCACTCGAATGTTTGCCGACATGTCACTGATTTGCGGGCACATTTCTAAAGCATTCTCAGTGTTTAATTGCTACATAAATCAAAGAACAATGCAGCACAAAAGCAAACACTTGCATGTGTTACGATTACGTAATTCAATATGTCATCAATATTCCGGATTCGATTCTCTGCTAGAAAAACACGTACACATTGCAACTTTGTTGTAACTTGGACACAAATCAAAGCTTGTTACGTTTGATCACTTCAACAAGAAAGTTTGCCCCCTAAAATAGACCACTTCAGTCTGAGGTGGATGGACCACAAGTTATATGGTGGTTTTATAATCTATGGCAAGCGCCTGGCCTATCACAAACAAAACATGCGTGCTATTTCTGAAGAGGACAACCATATATTGTGTTGACACTTTTTCAATAGTATTTCACTTTATTTTGAACTGTAATTAGATTTTCTGGCATTTGAATTCCCTTTTTTAACTGCCAAAGAGGTAAAAGAAACTTATTTTAAAGTTTTTTTTCTTGTTTCTGTTAGATAACTTATATCTATTTGAGCTAAAAGCAGTCAGCATTCTCGCTTGCTCTTCAGCTTTCATACACTCAGACTATTGTACGATCAGTGACATGAGTGCTGATGGCTTTGATAACCAACAACTATAATGTCTGGTTGAAAGACTAACAGGCGACCAATGCGTGAGCAGCAAACGACGGACACGACATGGGTTAAAAATATCACGGTGACACGGCAGGTTTTGGATCCCCTTTTACCTGTAAAAATAACCCATTGAAAATCCTTATCTTTTCACACGAGACGCATTTTCTTCTAGCACGGGCATCATATTACTTAAAATTTGTTGAGTAAGGCTCATAGCATATTGGAAACTATGTATCATTCTGAGTTCTTTCTTTATAAAATATGCCTAAATTTCAAAATTAAAAACATATAATTACTAAATATATCTAAAGATTATTTATTTAACTGTCTTCAACTATTGTCCTCGTCAGAATACACTAAAAACATGTGTTTTTATTGTATTCTGACCAGTACAACAGTTGAAAACAGTTAAATAAATAATTTTTTAGGTATAGTTTTAGTTTTGAAATTTAGGTATATTTTATAAAGAAAGAACTCAAAATGATACATAGGACATCATATTGAAACGTGACACGGAAAATAGGTCAAAACAATTGAACACGGTGATACGCCACCTCTTCTCGGACGTCATGTAGGGCTCCAGGCCAGCAGTAGCGCGGCCCCGTGTGCTGGTTTGTGGAGAACACGAGGGGCCCGCGTGACCGAGCCGTGCTAGCCAGACGACACGGGAGAGAACGGGGCGACCTCGGCGAGAGGCCGTGAGGGGGGCACGGCTCTTGAACGCACATATGGACAGATATTCACTGCTTGAATGAAATAATGCTTTCTTTTTTTGATGAACAACTGATGTGTAGTTGGTGTTTACTATTTGGATGAGAGACTGGTTTATTGTTTTATTTGTTTAACAATGAACTGCTTATGTTAATGTAGTAGTGGTTGCAAGTATGGATGCAAGTATGCGAGAACTGATCAAATGATGATCACTACGTGTGCCAATGACCTGGTGTAAATTGTAAAGTCATGAAAGCCAGACTGGGATCAGGACTATAAACCACCACATTTATATTTACATTTATTAGTGGTTATGTTTACATTTACTGATGCTTGTGCCCGTGGTGATATCTGTGTATGTTGAATGTGCAGAGGCTGTGTTCGTGGTACAGTGCATTCAGTGAGTATTTCATCTGTGCAAAGACATGTTTTCAGAGTTTTAGAAAGTTTGATTAAGAATAAGAAAGTTTTTGCTATGTTATCCTCTTGTATTCTTTAAAAAGGAACCATGGAAAGGAGATTGAAGCGCCGTTAAATGCTTTATTTTAATTTTGTTTTGGATTTGTCTTTCAACGCTTTTAACTATAAACAGCCATGTAGGAAGACAATAAATAAAGAAAAAAAAATACTTGTCAGAAGTCCGCGTGTGCTATGTTATGGTGGAAAGAATACACTAGAATGCAAAATTGATCCGTACACTTGTCGTGTCGTATTTGCATATACACTCATATTAACACACCAGTTATGATGACAATAACGTAGATGGTGATGCTGAAACCTGAGGCTGAAACTGGATTTAATACCAATCAATTTCTAGCAGATCGTAAGCTGAATAAGACTATGTGGATGCAGTTTTATGTCGAACTTCTTGTGGCAGAACAATGACTGAGTTTCGAGAGTGAGGGTTAATTTCTATGGGGAAAATGGACACGTGAAAATGGATCCACAAAAGGTGGACAAGTGCAGGATTTAAAGCTTGTGTACCAATGTCAGGTAGCGAATATTTTCCCCATTAGGTTCTCATGATGATATCAGTATACAGCTGAATGTAGTTGCGAGGAGGTTTTTTACCTGCTGTTGAGTGCTATGGACATTTTGGTCGGCGGCTCTGGTGTCAATGAAGTTTGGGTAAGTTTGATGAATTTATTGACCTTGACACCTGCATGGAGTGCACGAGAGATTCCCGTAGACCGACAGTAAATCTATTTACTTATTGCAGTGCTGTCTGTGCACTGTACAATGGTTTTATATTTCGTTCAATGAAGAATTGATAAAAAGAAAATGAAAAGTAAGCATCCTTTTTGCGGGTTACATACTAACATGGGTGTGCAATCATAATCGAATATAAGAAATAATAGTTATGTATAGAGGTGTGTGATTTTGATTTCGTTAAGTACCTTAGCATTGGTATTTACTTTTCAATTGTGAAATGAAGAAAGAGCATGAAAGAGATTGAAATCACACGACAATTATTAAATTGGCTGAAATATCGGAGTTTACGGTGAGGTTAAAATCTGATACGTCTAGTTCAACAAGTCAATTGATATTGTACATCAGTACAAAATAATGTGAATACCAGATGCATTATTACTGCTGGAAAGTGTCATCAATTTTAGGTAAATCTAGTATTACTGATAAGTGGATGTAGGGACTTTAAAACATATCATTTACCAGCTGGATAGAGAGACAAACCCTAATCAAACAAAGCATTAGCATCAGCCGGGCATTTTCACAGTTGCGCTGTAACTTACAACGGCAGTTATCACTCAAGATGTGGCAAATAATAGTCCAGCTCCAAAATCTGTGGGTTTACAGTGACCAGGCACGTATAACAGGCTCGTGGACCGGTCATAAAGTGTAGTTAGGATAATCTCTTGATGGATTAAGTCTAAGTTTGAATGTCTAATCATCTCATAAGGTTTGGGGTTGCGTTCACGTGTAGCTAAGATGGCAGCGTAAGTCAGTGATCTTCATATAATTATTGGATTGAATGACTGTTTTGGAATTTTATTCAATGAAAACAATTCATTGCTTTGGTTGCTTGTTTTTTGATCTACCATACATGGACATTTTATTTGAAGCGTACCATATATATCTTATTTGAAAATTCAACATGTTGAAAAATTGTAAAATATTCGCCTGGATAAAAAAAAGTAACAGGTCAACTGCACTCTCTACGGAAGTCTACCTTTAGAAAATGTGTAATAATTTGTATTGGGCATGTGAGCTCACTAGCTAATTATATATCTTGATACATCAAACGTTCTGGCCGCAAGTCAGACGTAAACATGCGTACGTCTACTCTTTATTTAAATTACGTGAAATTCAATGTAAACATCGTTTTTTCACACGTGGTTTTAATGCAGTATCATGGTTAGACTTATGAACCAGTATACTTACATTTGTATTAGATTAGAGTATGCCAAAATGTTTTGGGTATTATTTACTTATTTATGATTCTTGTCATTTTGTATGGGCAGCTGAATTGAGCACCCAAAACTACTTTCATCTCCCAATCATTCTATGGGAATGCCATCACCACCAGCATCACACTCACCTTTTTATTTTCATAAATCTAAGTTCTAACTTCTTTAGTATAATTAGAGGCTCTGAATGTACCGGATATAAGCCATATTACTGTAATTCTGATTTTATACACAGTAATTTATAGAACAATAGACATTTGACACAGCGTTTTAGGTCAAGAAGTCATTGTGGACATGCAAATGTTATCAAAACCGCACTTGAACTTTTCAAATAATGTAGACTTTCAATAGCTATGTCAATTTATGTATTGGCCTATGCTAGAATTGTTCATATTCTAATGTAAAAGTAGTAAATGAAATGTTGAAATCTACCAGGCAATTTTTATGTTCAAAGTCTCTTAATTGTCTCTTTTCAGGTTCAAAATTTAACTTGATGAGAAAAGAAACGAAACAACGCATTAATGTTACGTAGAAAAAGAAGACCAGGAAGAAATTAAGCAGAGTGCATGTGTTGCTGAACATTAATGCCAACTGGTACCATCACGCAGTTATATATTAATACATCTCTATAATAAGCAAACTGGGTTCAATTTTTTTTCATGTGGATTGACAAAGTTACGTAACAGTTGTAGGACATTCATTCTACGTTACTTCTTATTCATAATGTCCAAGCAGCAACAAATTGTGCCGGACCAGGGATGGTCCTGGTTGGTTCTTGTCGCAGCGTTTTTCTGTAATCTCACTTTCGATGGAATCATCTTCTCATTCGGCATTTTCTACTTGGAATTGCTGGACTATTTCAATGCGGGCCACGGAGCAACTTCGTGGATTGGATCGGTGATCAGTGGGGTGTATGCAATCATTGGTGAGTTGTATTTTGACTGTGTCTACCAATCTACTGTTGAGAATGATGCATTAAAAACTAAGGGTTGTCAACATTAAAGTCATGGTGGTTAGGCATCGACCATTTGATCTCGGGGGTGGGGGTGTGGGGGGGGGGGGCAGCAAAAAAAATAATGCAAGGCTGAAAATTGGTAAAAAAAATAAGGTTTCATTTGGCTAGAAAAAAAATAATTGCCAAGATGTTTTATCTAACGTGCATGTTACATATTAAAAAAATAATTGAAGTTCAGTAATCTAAGAAAAAATAATTAGATGTCAAATTTCATGAAAAAAAATAATTGAAGCTATGTGGTGAAAATAGCTGAAGGTAGAACTGTTGAGACAACCGCAAAAAATCTGCAAAACCAAGTAAAACAACGTGGTTCTCTGAAAGGAATAAGTTTAATGTCAAAACCAGAATGAGAAGTCTCCAATGAGGGGCGGGGGATCTCGAAATCTCAATGAATTAATGTTGCAAATCTCAACGCAAAAGCCCTTTTCTCAAGTCTCACTCAGTTGATCTTAATGAATTAAAAGGACAAATCTCAATTCTCAATGCATAAAAAATAACCGCAAATCTCAACTCCCCACTAAATAGTGTGTACCACCCTGTCCAATCTGAGCTCTGATTTCGGGTCATTTCATATGATTCTGTTGTATGTCTTAATAGTTATGCACTACAGTCTGACAGTTCCCATATATGCGGTGCAGACTTGTACATCGACATATCAAGTATACGCATGGCAGTATTGTGAAATAGGCCATTGTTTAGCTAACTCGTGTTGTGTCTAAGTTATGGACTACCATTATGTAATATAACTTGGATACCTTTAAATTCAACGAACCTTCATGAAAATTTAGTGATTGTGTGTGTGTGTATCTCCGTACCTTCTCAAGTCAGCTCCACAACAACAACACACGTCCAAATCGGCCAGGCACGTATGTAACCACAGCTCCATGCTCTGATTTCAGGTCCGATAGCGAGCGTGCTGGCCAACAAGTTCGGCTGCCGAATCGTGACGATGGTGGGCGCCCTGATCGCGGCTCTCGGCTTCGTCCTCAGCACGTTCTCCCCGAACATCACCATGATGATCTTCACCTACGGCATCATGGGAGGTGCGTATCACTGTCATCTTTAGGCAGATCCAGGTTTTTGGAAAGTGCTTTGCTTTTATTTAAGGAAAAAGAGGGGGTGAAACTTGGGATTTCATGAAAACCCTATGAAAATGAAGTAGTTTGGTGGGAAAGGGGGGGGGACCTGACTAGTGAATTCGCGGCTCTTAAAGAAACAACATTGTCAACATATATAAAAACAAGCGTACGTAATATACACAACAGTTCATGCTCTGATTTCAGGTCCGATAGCCAGTGCAATGTAGAACAATAGCTGCCGGTTCACCGATGCCGGGATCATGGGCCCAAATAACTATGAGCTTTACATCATGGGCGGTTCTATTTGTACTATCACCCTCAATGTCTTGTACCAGCAGGGCGCTATACGGGCACTTGCATTCTGGGGAGCCTGAATTTGCTTGTGGGATCAACTTGCTGAAAACAACAGACTGTCGGGACCCCAGGATAAAGTGGAAGATGGCTGATATTTTTGATTACAATCTATTTTAGGAGCCTTAATGCTTTCCAATAAACTAATAAAAATTGAATTCTAAGCAAAACTTGGGGTCATATCAGACCTTCACATAATAATAGCGGTTGCTTAAAGAAACAGTGATGAACTTGCCAACCTCGGTAAATCTGATCATAATGGCAACATGGCTTTCATAAAACAAGCAGACCTATACACGCATTTCATGACTCACATTTATGAAATGTATCTTATATATAAGGTTGCGCCAAAATCGTTCAAACATGAGTCATCCTGCCATGGCACAAAAGCCATGAGGCTAAGTGTAGAACCCTGGTTCTTTAAAATGACTCTGTTTTCTAACAAGTTATTGGTGCCTGAAAAGTCACCAATTGCACTGTTGAAAATTTGCATTGTCTATTACTGCTTGAATAGGTGATGATTGCCCTCTATGACCAGTGGTCCTGCCATTGGCAACTTTTGGTGAGTGAAACCTGTTCACATGCGCGGTGCGTTCCAAGGTTCGACAAGCCTCGTTAAAAGATTGCTCAGGTTCCATTAAAGTTTGCAAAACTGGAATTCATATTTTGTTTAAACATATATGAATATTGCCACACAACAATTTTTAAACATACAACATAGACAATGTAGAAAATACATTTACATTTTCATACATTCCAGGGCCACTATGTGCTATGTGCTTGTCAACTAAAAAACATGGAAATACTAAAGCACAGGTTGGCATTCTTGTTCCAGGCAAGTTCATTTGACACTGCTCAGGCTAATAACCCCTGTGGTTTCATTAATGATTTGACAGGTGAACAGATAAATAAGCCTTTCACCATAGTAAAATTGTTGTGAACATATTTTTGTACACTAATTGTGAAACATCATGACAACATATATCAAACGTCAAAACATTGCAACAATGATGACAAAACAACTGTTCTGTAATTTATGATGTCACCCTCCATGGCGGAGCATAGGCAATAATAGCCAAGAATCCAGATCTTTAGTTAAATTAATCTGGGGCACATTCACATCCAAAAACACACTGGGGTGTGTTCTATCATATATATATTGCCATTCCAGAAATTACTGATTTTTTTGCAGGTTATGCGTTTGTACTGAAAATGATGTTCATTGTATAGGCCTTTTTGTTATATTTTTAAAGGACAACAATTGTTAAACATGTCAACATACGTTCATATTTTTGACAGGTTATTTACACATGTGCGTTTGCATATGAAAAAATTAGCAAATCGATCAATGCCATGGACATATAGCCTTGGACTTTTTGTTCAGAAGGGTTATTTTTCCAGGACAACAATTGTTAAACATGACAACACTCTCAAACGTTCATACACTCTGATCGACATATTGTTAACATTTACACATTACTATTACTATTTATTGCACAAGAACACCCATGTGCAAAATTACAATCTATGAACTTTTGAAATGACTACGGTATTTGGGGGTACTCACTCTACAGGCAATGGTTGGACACTGGAGAGCTCAGGCATAATAGAACTATTAAATTGAAGCTTTCATTAATTTTGTATTTGACGAAGTGAACAGATATAAATACAGACTACAGGACCATAGTAACATTCTTGTGAACATAGACCGTTAGAAAATACTATTGTTGCCCAATTCATTGTGTTTCATATATGGCTTGCATCCAAAAGTTAATAAACATCAAACCAAAATAGAAGTTTACATGAAGATTAAAGTATGTGACCCTCCCACCCCTGTGGTTTGGTAGGCAATAAATATGCTGGCTCTATTTAATAGAAGGAACGTGTTAGACTTAAAAACCACAGGCAGCATCTTAACCTTGCCATTGCACATGTGACAAAACACAAAGCAAATGATGATCAGCATGTGTAAATAGATAATTCTGATATGGCGATCTCATCGGACGATGTGGCAATCAGTAATAGGGCAATAATAATAGATTACAGTAGCAACTTGAAGAATAGCTTGATAAGATTGACCTTGCCAAAGCTGTGAAGAGAGGTGTAAATGCTGATTATAATCAGATACCAGAGACACGTACTGTACATGTATATGCTTGGGAAATAACATCTATTAGTTATAAATATAATAAAAGAAAAAATAATAAATATTTTAAATTACAATTATTTTCTGAAATGACTGTGGTATATCCGTACATTAAAATACGTAGCTAAAGATTTTGTTTAATTAAGTATTTTTTAAATCCAATGAGAAATACATCATCATGTGACAGTAGTCAACTGTTCATGTGATTTCGATAGGCCTGGTCCTCATCATTATCCATGACATCACGCACCTAAAGTTCGGCCATGTAAAAACAATGTTTTAACTTAATTCAGCTGTAAAATATGGTGCATATTGGTGAAAATTTTTTAGCTCAAAATTTACGTTCCATTGGCAGATCCCCCATGTTGTCCCACACTAACACACACACACGTGCCTTTTTTCCCACCAAAAATACAAAATTATACTGTATTTTTATAGGTTTTTTGCCATGTTCGCTTTCCATTGTGCATACAAAACCCACGAGATTCCTTAAGTGTGCCCCCTTTTTTAAAATCCTGATCTGGTGTGGCTTCTTGCAAATGCATTTCAAGTCCTGATTTGCCTCCTATGTAACAAGCAGCAAACTGAAAAGTTACATTTCTCTCTCTCTCTCTCTCTCTCTCTCTCTCTCATTTCTCTCTCTCTCTCTCTCTATCTCTATTCTCAGTTTAAGGAAGCAAGCTCCTACCACTAATCTGATATCATTTGAAGACAGGTCTTTCAAGCCTATGTCAGCTATGTCAGAATTTGGTAGAAGTGCTTTGCCATAGCAAAAGAAAGAGAAGAATATTTTTATTTGTATCCACAAGCAAACAGGGTAAAAAACACATTAGTAAACTCGTCTGTAAAAAACTCTTCCATGGTTGTTCGCTTGCTCCAGGTTTTGGCTTTGGGCTGATGTTCAAAATTTCTGACGAATTTGCCTGTTCGCCAGTCCACGTAGAGCTACGTAGGTGGGATTTGCTATAGTGTAAGGCGGGTTTTATTGCTGTCAGGTTTTGGCTTCGGGCTGATGTACCTGTGCGCCTACGTGATGATCGGCTACTTCTTCGAGCGGTACCGCGCGCTGGCCACCGGCGTGGCATCGTGCGGCAGCGGCGTGGGCACGTTTATCTTCGCCCCGCTCACGTCAGCGCTCATAGACTACTACGGGTGGAAGGGAAGTAAGGAATTTGTGTTTTTTTTTTAAATTCAGATTCATTATTTTCATCTTTCACAACACAAAAGAATTTATAAATGTTTGACAGTCTCGTCTGCTACTGCAGTCATTCTCAAAAACACTACTGCGCATGTCAGCAGTGGCAGACGAGACTGTCAAACATTTATAAATTCTTTGTGTTGTGAAAGATGAAAATAATAAATCTACTTAATTACCAACACGATGAATTCATTCAAGGATTTTTTTTAAATGCGTTTTATGGACATTTGTCTTTCCTTACCACAGTTTTCTTCACACTATATATAATTTCATTATGTAGACTATTTATATAATTTCATTTTTATTTTAAAAAGCTTTTCATCTCTATGAGACCTTCTCAATTTATAAATTTTTAAAGGAGAGAATAAAAAATAAAAAGTTGTAAAATTGAGGTCTCTATATAGAGATGAAAAGCTTTTTAAAAACAAAAAATAAATTATTTTTATTGTAGTAGGTTCCTTGTCAAAAATAATAAGATAGAAATACAAGTTAAGACAGTCCAAATACTGAACAAAGAATCATTCTTAATTGTGACCTCCCTCCGCCCTCTAGGCATGTGGCATAGCTCATGTACCTTTATAAAGTGACTAGTTGTGCTGAAATGTGACTACTAACTGTGACCCTCCGCCCACAGGCATGTGGATCCTACCAAATGAACCTCTGTATAGAACCTCTATTTAGACCACCTCTATAATAAGACCACTTTTCACGGTCACAAACCTTCATAAAGCTACCAAAATGAACTCCTGTATAGAGACCACCTCTATTGAGACCACCTAACACTGGTCCTGAAGGTGGTCCTTATAGAGAGGTTCTACTGTAGTAACTTTTTAAACTTACTAGTCCTGCTGATGAGTCAAATTAGTACACTCCCTGCTGAAGAGGGGGGGTACCGGTATATAGCCTTGATAAAAATCCATTCACCAACATGTTTTCAATAAATCACCAGTCACCAATACAGTTTCATTGTCTTTCACCCATCCCCAGGAATTGTAACTGAATAGGTTGCATCACATTTTCATCACATTTCACACACTTAAATACAGACAATTCAACAATTCACGCTCAAGATCTAGGGGAAATCACCTTTAAATCACATGTTTGCAAATGACAATAAAATTTTAATCAACAAAAGTCGTGCTAGTCTGAAGGATATCTAGGTAAATTTATTCCACCCTGCAGGTATGTGGATCCTGGCGGGCTTTGTGCTGAACGGTGTGGTGTGCGGCGCTCTGTTCCGGCCGATCCCCCGCCCAGCGCCGGCGCCGGGCGACCGGAGAGGCCCCTGAGCCGCTGCTCGACTGGCGCCTGCTCACAAACCCAGCCTTCGTCGTCTTCTGCATGTCCTTCCTCTGTCTGCTCGGTGGGTGATGGGTGGGTGGGTGTGTGTGTGTGGTGTGGGTGGATCTGTCTGTCTGTCTGCGTGCATGTGTATGTGTGTGTGTGTGTTCATGTGTGTGTGTGTGTGCGTGTGTCTGTCTGTCTGTGCGTGGGTCGGGGTGTAAAGCCGCTGCTCGACTGACGCCTGCTCACAAAAACCAGCCTGATGTGTGGGTTGACTGAGAATACTCGTCCATAGAACAAGTAACTCAATATATTTACCCGTCCTGACAACACAGACGCCCGTCTCTGGCGATGGAGTCCCTGAGTCTGGGAACATCAATCCGCCAGTGAGTCGGAGGCTTTCTCAAAACAAGGCCAAAATTATCATTTAAATGTTTTGCTGAATTTTTGCATAGAATTTGTTGGTTGGAAAAAAAAACGTCATGTAACTAAAGTTGTTCTGGATTTAAGATGAGGACTGCATGAAATTAGTCCAGTCTATTAATCAATTACACCGGTTTCATCGTGGTAAGTGTAACTGAAGTTTGATCCACATCTTTCAGTCAGCTAACATTGAGTGCATTCACGCGCATCGTGCGATTACCACGTACTTTATCATGCACTTTGAAAAATATGAGACCCCAAAAAATGATACGAGGGTATCAAGAATTGGGACAAGATCAGAGTTACATCATACTTCTATTTTTACACTTACAGTTCATAAACTATGTTAAGCACATTCTGATGCAATGTGATAAGAAATGTTCGTGTAAATTCTGATGAGTTAAGTTATTCTTGAGCAAGCATCTATTTCCTTCATTGTGCACTAACTATAGAGCACTTTTGAAAATAGTGGTAAGAATGGACTTATTTAATCTTTGGTCTCTGTATATTTTACTGTTTTCTTTACTTTATATTTATATCCTATCCATATTACTATCACAATAGATAACCGAGAGAGAACTTTAGTAGGAATTGAAAGTACACTGTACCTAAATTGAACTGAAATTTTTTGATATCTTAAATCTATTCTTTACCACTCGGACTTGAACATAGGACTGTTTCGTGTGGGTGCAGTATAGGTTACCATCTGTTCAGAACTAACAGCTTACATCCATCATACAGATTCTATAAATAAGATGAACAGTAGAACCTCTATATTAAGACTGCCTTAAAATGGTCTCAATAGGGAGGTGGTCTTTTTAAAAGAAGTTTTTGGACAAAAAAATTGGTCTTATTATAGAGGTGGTGTCTTTGTAGAGGTGGATGTTCTAATTGTGACAAATAATGATGATTCACTATAAGCGAGATTGGGGTGAGAGGGTTTCATGGTTTCCAAACGTGCATCATACGGATTAAGAGGCTTCTCAGGTGCACAAAGGTGAAGGTTTATACGAGGTTTGTCTGTCTTATTGTTCATGACCAGTGCTAAAAGTTCACCATTTTACATGTAAGAGAAGTCAAATGAAAGTTACGGTCACGCAAAGAACATATAGCATAGCCTGATGTGAACCCTATTAGTAGCTATAGTAAATGTCCTCAACAAAGGCAGAGTAAACAAAGGAAAAACTGAATAACGGAAACTTTTCTCATGCATTAGCTTATAATGATGTAAGTAAATGATGTAGTAAACAAGGGAAGCCCTCTACAAAGGAAGGATTTGTGACTGCGAATGGGGTTCTGTTGTTGAAGACATCCACTGTAGAGCATGAACGTGAAAAAAAAAAACTGAATGGAAGCGAAAAATGTGAAAACTTGTCTTGTTGACTATGCACACATAACAGACAGACAGACTTGTCATTCAAGTGTCCGGGAGAGAGTCCTATTGAAATGATTTGATGCCTAAAGTGCATTACTATCAGCTGTTTGGCGAGTCGTAAAGATTAGACATCTACGTGGGACTTGCTGCACCACCTCCTGTTCACGTGATCCTTTCTGTCTCAGCTGTTACCGGAATGTATACTTCTTGACATGATACTTTAGATGTTCCTAATACTAACCGTAATTTTCTACTCTTTTACCCCCTTTCTGGGCTGAGAGATTCACTTTTGTTAGTTGAGGTAGCGGGATATGAAAGGGAAAAGGCTGAAAAATTGTGGGATGTGGAATAAAAGACTGAAAAATTTGGGGATGTGGGGAAAAATGGCCCAAAAAATTAGGAAAGTGACCCCTCCTTCACCCCACCCCCCATTCACATTTTAAATATTGGAAATATTGAAAACTTATAGATCAATTGATTTTACAAGATAGCATCATAAAATGTTAAAATGTCAAGTAGTTTCATGTGAAAGCCAGAGAGATAAATAGAAGATAAACCACATGTTCGTATCAGATGAAGTAATTGTATAAGATTACCACTGACAGATTACGGTGTATTATATGCGAACATGGCTAATAGTTGAGATAATTCTGTTGACAACATATGGAGTGAGATTATACGACCCAAGAGGTTTGGCGATCACTAATGTATTGTAAAGTCATTGTATGTAAATGATTGTGGAGGGTCAGAAAAGTGTGTCTGCTTTTAATGCGAACGTTTACATAATATTCAGTCAGAAGTCTATGGCCAACCTCGTATCCATTTAGAAATTGTAAGTGCACGTGTGCCTGCAACTTTCAAGGACTGTGGGGTTATGAGAGGTCAAGATATTCCACATTCCTAAATTGTTTTTTCTCACATCCAGCAATTTTCATCCATCTTTCCCACATCACCCTTTTCAGTCTTTTTTCTCACCTCCAACTTTCTTATAACCCAATCGCTATAGTAACTTTAAAAACTTAGAAAACTGCACATTCATTAGTAGCTAATGTGAAAAACATTACATGGAATGTTTCTTTTATTCAAAACGGTAATTACCGTATTCATTCTTATAAACGCACCTGCCCTTTTAAGCGCACCCCCATGTTTACACTGTAAAGGTAGTTAGAAATCATAGCTTGATTGTCCAAATTCTGATATACAAGTAGTTGTGTTGAGTTTTTATGTATTATTCAGCATAATTTCGGGAAATGTAGTTCTGTACGTCCACAATGTTACATATATAATGTATGCGTATCACTTACGTATTATAAATGTATTCTAAATGGGTCAAAGTTCATAACGTCATATCCAATGTATCTCCTGGTCTAAAGACTATTAGTCCACAAAGTCTTAAAATCTGCTATCATTATGGTGTGAATAATTAAGAGACATATTATTGCTCTTATATTTCTTTTTAGTGCTAGTACTTGTCAAAATAAAATAAAACAAATCTATCAAAATTTTAGTCTAAACTGAGAATTTAATTCTAAATGTTTTCAAAATATAAGAACATATGAGATGTGCTATTCACCAAATAAGGATACTTTTTAAGTGTAATTAAGAGGATACTTTTAATGTATATATACCATGTCTTGTATATATCCATCTTTTATAAAAAAATTTTTGATGGATAAATTACTTATAACAATGATATATACATTTATGTATACCCATGTTTTATCACCATTCAATGCTTTAGATATTATGTATAAATATACCATATGTATCGGCATCGTCTATCATCAATTTCAGTACCTGTATTACCATTATATCATCATTCATTATCGTTATCCAAAATAGTAATACAATTTTTCTATTGACTGTTAGTAATTCCTATAGTTCATATTATGTGAAGTTATGGATTTTAATGATATAATAAATTTGTATTATTGTATTGTATTGGAAAATTTTTCTATGGTTCAATAAAAGAAAAAAGTGTAATTAAAAGACTATATTTTTGGCAGGTTTCTTCGTGCCGTTCATGTACGTGCCGGACTACGCGCGGAAGCTGGGGGTGGGCAAGAGTGAGGCGGCGTATCTGCTCAGCATCATCGGGTCACCAACACCATCAGGACGGATCGCGTGCGGATACCTCTCAGGTGCACTCTAATGAAAATGCTCAGCCAAAACCATATTTGTTCTGTAAAATCCAGCATCAATAGAAGATGACCATCCATTACAATTCTAAAAAGTAATGAAACTAATATTTATCATTGAAAAAACTTTTTAAATTACATTTGTCACAGTTTAAAGGGCCTTTCCAATACTTTACTCAACCGGAAATACTTTAAAACACTGGAGGTCCTTATTTTTGATATTTTGCATTCAACATGGAGAGTTTTGATATCATTTTGATGGTCGTTCTTGTAAGTCCTGATATCTGGTTCAATCCAGACAAGCCTTGGGCAGACGCGCTGAAGATCTAGAACACTGCTGTCATCCTGGTGTACCATCTCTCTGTACCAGAATCCTTGTATCCGAGGTTCGGAAGTCTACGTTAAAGGGTTCGTACGGTCGGGTCTGGTGAAACCTGATGAATCCTCTACATCTCTGACATGTACAAATAACTCATCTGGGTTTGAACACTATGTCTTGTGGTGTATCCCATGACCATACACATACCTGCTGGCTCCAGTTGGTTATGAGCACTGGACACAAATAAAAGGACCGCAAATATGACGAGTCTACTAACCACCATTCAT
Source organism: Streblospio benedicti (assembly GCA_019095985.1). Lineage (NCBI taxonomy): Eukaryota > Metazoa > Annelida > Polychaeta > Spionida > Spionidae > Streblospio > Streblospio benedicti. Next base: position 5,532,467 of record CM032663.1, read on the forward strand.
GAGCCATGCTAGGATACAAATTGAGCTGCTTACTTCAAACAAAAATCAATCAATGTATCAGTATCCCCCCGTGTCTCTTCCTCCAGACAAGCCGTGGGCGGACGCGCTGAAGATCTACAACGCGGCGCTGATCCTGGGCGGCTCGGCCACCATGCTCTGCTCCATGCTCACGTCCTACTGGATGCTCTGCATCTACGCGGCCATCTTCGGGCTCGCCGTCGGTAAGCACCGCTACGTTAATGCTCAATACAAATACAGTAGAACCTCTCTATTAGGACCAACTTTGGTGGGACCAGTGTTAGGCGGTCTCAATAGAGAGGTGGTCTCTATGCAGAGGTTCGTTCTGGTAGCTTTATCAAGGGTTGGAAGCGTGAAAAGTGGTCTTATTATAGAGGTGGTCTCAATGGAGACGTGGTCTTAATTGGACGTTCTACTGTATGACCACTTTTCATGGGGAAACAGTACGTAATACATGGACTCTTGTGTAGTATTCATTAGTAATGTTGTTGGTTGTTTTTGTTTTGGGTGTTTTTTTGTGTGTTTTTTTGTGTTTTTTTGGGAGGGGGGGGTGCACTTGTTTATTATTAATTCATGTACATGGTATGTTTGAATTTCCTGTAAGACCATTGGTCCTTTCATAAATAAAGATCGAAGATTGAAATTGACCTACTGTGAAATATTCCCTGTAAAGCTTGGACAGGAATCGAACTTACGATCTCCTGTTCACGGTCATATGTGTATGGACAGGCGCGATCTGTTAATGCTTGGGTTTTAAAGAGACATGCATAAGTGAATTTCATGCCATATCTACCTTTTATGCCACATAAATAGTACTTGCTGAGCCATTTGAATATATCCATTTTTATCTATTTATATGTGCACTGTTCCATTTCTTCATAATTAAATAATTACTCTTGAACTGGTTTCATGAAATGTGCCCAAAAATCATGTTTATAAACGCAGACATCTTACAGCCTTAATGAATATTTCTGACCAGCTAATAAGTTTGCCTGTCGGTGTACATTTTTGTAGATTCTCATACAAATAAGTATCTTATCGTGTTTTCACAAGCTAGCTTGTGATTTCATCTTCGATTATTCTCTATTATTCTTTAATCTTTAGATGATGCCTTTTCGCTGTCGGTGAAAGGAAAAAAGACGTATATTTCACGTACGTATACTAGATGGTTTTCCATTGAAACAAAGAAAATACCATGCTGCCTTTTTTTAGGGAAAAAAAAT
>CM032663.1:5550217-5602592 GCA_019095985.1 Streblospio benedicti
TGAAAAATACGAACCAAAAATGCAAAAGTTTGGCCTCTAAAAAGAGATTCACACAATGACACACATTGTAGAGTTGTGGTCTTCATTTGTGTTTTTCCATACAGAGCTATTCTCTTTATAGTGGTGGTCTCTTTATAGAGGCGCTTTATATAGAAGTGATCTCACTAAAGAGGTGATTTATATAGAGAGATACATGTACGTTCTCACTGTAGAGATGATGTCACTATAGAGATGTGGTCTCTTTATAGAGGTAGTCTCGTTATAGAGGTTGTCTCCCTATAGACGTGGTTTCACTATGGAGAGATGGTCTATGTATGAAGGTGGTCAATTAGAAATTGTTTTTGTTTTCTATGGATAAAAAAGTGAATACGTTGAGGATGGATATAGTATCACATTTTATAAAAACATAGTGTATTATTAGCTAATCATGAAACATGAAAAAAAAAAAAAAAAATGTCCACTTTCATATCAACATCACCATCATAGAAAACCCATAGTTACAAAAATGTATTTGGTTCATCACAATCCAAATTTAGAGAGACCGATGTATAGTGATAAGTTTTCCCAAGTTTGCTTGTGAATTCAATTTTATAGACGGTACCCAAGCCATATTTCACATTTTCACACCCAGCTAGCCACCTCTCGTCCACACAGAACCCTCCCTCATACCCCACCAGTCCTCACAGACCCCTTTCCCAAAACCCTCCCCCTCCAACATCCTGCCATCATGGAAACAGAAAGAGTAACAATACAAACAAGCAAATACGAGCAAAGTAAAAGAACGTCAGTTCATCAATCATATCAATCAGGTTTCTTGTGAGAACAATGTTACTCTCACTGTTATACCAAGCAAGCTCCTACCACTGTATTGCCATAGCTAACGCGGACTTTATGGCAACAAAAACAATATTGACACAGCAAAACTAGCACTTTGCATCAAGGAAAAAAAACAACACTTTTCCCCCATTTCCACTAATGCACGGTCTGTGCAGTCTCCAGCCCCCGATTCGGACCGACTACAGTGTCGCATGTCCACCTCAAATACACGCAAAGTGCGCGAGCGGTGGAAAGCATCTGTCCACATCAATAGGCACAGATCAATAAGCAATTTCAGGCCACTGTTTACTGTTACGTAATGTGCAGGGTGGCGGTTATCTTGCCATTTCAACAGCCATTACTAATGATTGAACCTCAAATTAAGACCACCTACGTCTCTATTGAGACCACCTTTGTAATGAATAGGGCCATTTGGATTTGGCTCGGTCATAAGCTTTCATTTAAAACAGACGAATTGAATCTCCATGAAGAGACCAGCTTTCCATTGGTTGTTTTAATCGTCAATGTAGAAATTGATCTGTGCAATTGGCCTCTTCACACTGACCAATGGCGGGTGCAATGAGGCCAGTTTCTATGGCCATTTTACTAATTCTAAAACAAGAGCTTGTAGGCCAGGGGATGGCAGAAAATAGCTGGTGTGGTGATTCAATTAAACTCCAGTAGAACCTGCAATTAACATCACCTCTGAAGAGAGACTATAAATGTAAATGTAATTGTCTGGTTTATGGTCTTCTTCCCCGAAGGATCAGACGACTCTATATATACACCAAGTCATTGGCATCCTTGTCACACTCTACCCTTCTCAACTCCCCGGGGAGCATACAACACATCTTTTGGCTACCATACATGCTAAACACTCACATTAGCCTACACCCGCCTGACCTGTACCTATTTATCTCTATCATAAGCCCTTTTATCACGGTTCCATAGCTCTATAAAGAAACCATTGGAAACATCGACCACCTCTCTATTGAGACCACTTGCATTCAGTCTCAAGGTGTCAGAAAAGAGAGTTTCTACTGTATATACGCCACCCAATTATACTACAGTTAATGAGAATCCTAATTGGCAAGACCAAGTGATCTTAAGACCAAGGACACACAACGCATAAAATGTTCAGTTATGTACAGTTGTATGGGCGGTGTTCTCTTTGGGTGGTCTCTTTATAGAAATTGTCGATTTCACGGAGGTGGATCCTATATAGAAGTGACCTCTTTATTGAGGTCATCTGTATAGAGAGGTGGTCTTTTTGGAGGTTCTCTGTATAGAGGCGGTCACTATGTAAATGTAAATGTGGTGGTTATAGTCATGATTCTAGTGCTCTCACGACTTAACATTCACACCAGGTCATTGGCATCCTTGTCACACTATGTCCTTCTCAACTCCCCGGGGAGCATACAGCACAATTGCTGCCGTAGCGACGCAGACGTGCTAATCATTCACATTTGCGTTCACTCGCCTGACCTGTACCTATTTAACGTGTAGGTACCACGGAGAAGTGTGCAACCTGTTAGGGGTAAGTTTGCTTGACACTTACCGCCAGACCCGACCGGAAATCAAACCCACGCCCTTCTGGTCACGAGTCCAACTCCCTATCCACTCGGCCACGGAAGCACACAATACACTATATAAAGGTGATCTTTGAATACAGTTATCTCATCATGGATGAGGTCTTTTTTGTAGAGAAAGGTGCCTGTATCTAGGTGGTCTCCAAATAGAGGTGGTCTTGATCGGAGGTTCTACCTCATGTTGTGTATGTGTAGGCATTACCTAGGTATAACTTTTTTTCCCACTTTTTCACTCAGTGTATGATGTGAAGTATTCCGTATAAACAAGAGAAAACATAGTAAGCACATTCCTTCAAAATTTTCTTTTTCTCGTAAATCAAATGTTACTCTGACACTGTGACCGTAGTTTTTACGCTACACACCCCAGCGTCCACAGTTTATAACGGCACAAGTCAATTGTTGATGTTCAAATCCCCTGGGAATGAGACAAGTCTGTTGATGTTTAATTCCCTTTAGACTACTTGGGAATTCAGTAGTTGTAGTTTCCAGCCAGAGGGCGCTCCAAACAGTTAACCAATATTCCCCTGGGAATACAGATAGCCACAGATACAGAATGTGTCATGAATATTATTGGTGGCCGCTAGGTGGAGCCGTGACCTTGTGACCTAATGGAGCACAAATCTGAGGTTCAATTGTATTCTATATGGATAGATTCTTTTCTGTTTTATACATACACAACCGACAACCATCAACTAGATCCTTTTGTACACAACGTTGTGACAATATCTACTTCTAAAAACGTTAACGCTCGTTATCAATCACTCTCATTTGGTAGAAGTGTTAACTGCTAATGACAAACAGCCAAATGTTATCATCAACGCATCTCACTCGCGAGTGATCATTTTGGCCACTAGGTGGCACTGTGACACAATGGCTCCACCTGCCGTGACCTCGTGACCTTCGTCTGCTTCACCACTGTTATCAAAACAACCCAGGCAAAAACCAGTTAGAGGAAAATCCCACTAGGCACGACAACGTTGTGACAATATCTACTAGATTCCAAACGTTAACCGCAAAGTTATCTGTTGTATTAGTGACTCATATTTGTTAGAACTGTCAACTGCCGATAACACAGGACAAATATGATCATCAATGCATTCGGGTTAGTGTGCCACCTACTAGGCAGGAGCTGTGATCACTGCCCGAATGGCTCCACCTGCCGTGACTCATATTGAAAGAACTGTCAGTAGGCTAATAAACAGGAATTACCCCCATCAATCGCCCCCCCCACAATGGCCCCAACCCACCAACGTCTGACAAAACTAGTATACCATCCCACTAGGTGGCGCAGTCAAGTGTCTGATACTAACATAGGCCAGCCGGCGGCGGCGGTTTCTGGTTGCTGTGTACAACCCACAACCCTGGTTACCATGGCGACCGGCACAGACGTGATTTCCAGCCAATGACAGCCTCTCCACCCCGCAGGAAAATATGACTTGCTCACTCAATCTCATCACTCCGCGGTCTTAACAGTTTTACTAATTATAAGCTTTCTTCATTGTCTATCTTAAAATTATTGCTGCAAACGTGTTCACTGATTGAAACTCCACCACACTGTCACACTGTCAGCGTGTTAATACACAGTTTTAATGCGAACTACTTCAACCTTCAATGTGAAGAAAAACTTCCATTAGACGACAACACGCTGAAATGACACTTATACCAGAGAAGAAACTTGTTTGACCATAACTTGTACATGCACTAGACAGTTGTACATCATTGCTACTCTAACATTTCCCATTCTCTACATTGACCTTGTGCCCACTGCTGCCTTGTCAGACAGGTTCCTCTGTAGCTGCTGCTGTTTCTGCATTACTCCGCCAATCTGCTGTCTACGTTCTCTACTTTTGTGTGCTTCACAATTTATGCACAACTCATTTATTGATAATCTGCACCATATGATCTAACATGGGTTCATTTTCCAGCGGTTTGTCTATATACACGGGCTTATATAATGTCTATCATGTACGGGAACAGGGTGAAAATGTTTGATTGCTTTTATGCTTATGCCCAATGTTTCGCTGGACGTCAGTTACCATGGTAACAGATACAAGCCAGCAGATATGTGAAAGTAATGTGCCTTTGATGATACAAGCATGAAATTTGGCACAATGCTAAAGCATCACCTTAGGATGAGATTTGGATATAGGGACATTCTAAATTTTGCCTATGGTCAAAATGGCGGCCATTTTCCAAAATGGCCGTTCTCATGCAATGTGCTATATAGGATTGGTATGGGTATAACTAAATTTAATTATTTTAGGAGCATATTAATGGTATTATTTGACTGAAATTTATTTTAGAACAGCAATTTAAGATGACAAAACATGCATAACATACTTATTCTGTCTTAGTAATCCACAAAATATGTATTTTTGTACGTTCATATGAAGTAGAACGCATTTATTCTGTCTGTTTAGTTGACAAAACGTGCATTTTTTTATTTCTATTACACGTTTATATGAAGTCCATGAACAAAGGTAATATTTATTAAATCAAATCAATACAGTATTTTATATATACACATTCTATATGGATTGATAGTGTTTCTCTGTTGTCTAGCACTACTCTCTTGTACACTCTCCACCGCAGTAGCATAGAGCTGTGCATTGTAGTGCGGCCTTCACACACTTGCACTGTCCTCTGCAGCTCTTCTTGCAGCCACATCGAAGCAGCTGCCGGCATGCTTCAGTTGCTTCTGGTAGGGTTGTCCAGTGTATATCCCAGCCATTATCACTGTGAACCCACCCCCATTCACTTGGTGACGGGAGCTCTGGTCTGCAAACCATCATCTGGCCCCAGCAGAAACCAGCTTGATATGCAGCTCTCCTAATGTGCTGTTTAAGAGCTTCTCGAGTCGGTGGGAGTGCATCTATGGATCTGCCATTTTGCGTGAACAGATGCTTGCGAGCCTCATTGACATGTCCGTAGCTGCTGGTGCGATCATAGAGCAGGACAACAAAGCGCTCCAATTCATCCATGTAGTCATCTATGATTGAAGGGGTTGGGGTAGCAGCCAATGCACAGAATGCTGCAGTAACATTCGTTACACCATCACAGGCTTTCCAGGTTTCCCATGCTGTTTTTTACCCCTGCCACCAAAGCTTGATACATTGTCACACCCAGTCAAGGCATGGAAGAATGGCAACCCTCTGCACTTGTTTGGTCCCAATGCTGCTGCCATCTCGTGGGCTGCCAAGAACCTGAAGTTCTTTCCTGTGCCAAAAGCAACCCAGAGCTCATCAATTTGTAGATGTTCAGCTGCTGCCACAGCAAGAATAACAACATCTGTGTCAACTGTACGGATTAATACCTTGGTGCAACCATGCCTCACTGCGTCTTCAACATGGAGTAGTATTCTGGTGTCTGCCTCCTCATGGGTGCATGGGGCAAGACCAGCAACATCTCGGGGCTGTGTACAAAGCACATCTTTGTGGTGTGTGCTGATGATTTGTTTTTCTGTCTCTGTGTTTGTTATCCTTGTGGCCAGGAATTCAAACAGTTCCACCTTGTTTTCATCTATACGGAGAAAGGCCTGCCAGTTTCCAGGGATGGAGCTAGAAGGCTCCACGCGTCTTCGGATACCTTTACCCCTCTTCTTCCTAGTGTCTGCTTTCAAACTGTCTTGAAGGTATTCATCCCAGACAATATCCACTCTGCTTGTGTGCTGAAGCTGTGATGTGATGTATGGTAAGAACACTTGTGATGCATACTCAGAGAAAGTCTTTGCATTGCAAGGTGCCAGCATATTGACAATAGCTGCTCCATCAAGGATCATGACTTCAACAGCAGGAGTGCAAGATGGAGTATCCCCTGAAGGTGTCAGATCTTCCAAGCATTCAACAAGATCAGACTTTGTTCCAAGTCGTAGCTTGCCCATATTCGATAAGGATGGGGGACAAGCTTGGTTCTCGTGTGCAAAGAATTCATCGAGATCTCCATCACGTGTTTGAGATGCAATGAACAACCTAGAGAACAGGGAGCAGTCATTCTTGAGGGACGACACCTGCAGCTGTGTTTTGGACTTCTCTCTGACTGGAGGTTTACTGAAGAGAGGCAAGTTGTTTCTTTTGATTGGGTCAGTGATGGGCTTTGTCTGGTTAACAAGCCTCTCGTTGACAAATGTCTCATACTGCTCTTGTCCAAGTTTTTCAATTTGTCGTACAGTGGTGATTATTGCAGGGTCAGCCAAGTCTCTGTTGTCTAGCACCAAGAGATCTTTGCTGTCATCACAGAAGGGGTTTCCCATCTCTTTTATGACACTAGTGAGGGCTTTTACATCTCGGGCAAAGGCTAGCTGTACATTCTTTGTTTCCTCGTGGTGCTTGAGTTCAGTGGTCTTCGTTCTCATCTCTGCTGTGGTTTGGAACTCGAGAATCAGTCTGGCCATTTCTGGGCCAGACACCATCCAGCGACGCAAAGCTGCAGGATTCTCTGTCAGACCCACTGCTCCTCCATCTCCTTTCACAGATGCATTGTTCTGCTCATGAGCTTGGTCAATAGCTATAGCAGAGAATGCACGTGTTGTCTTTTTCACAGTGAAGTTGCCAGCAAGAAACTCTGCGAAAACACTTGGATGCTTGCTCTCCAGTGTTACCATGTCCCGCAGGTGAACTGGGACCCATCTGGCATAGTTTATATGGTCCAAGGCAAAGAACCAGGGTACAAGCTTGCTCAGGGAATCTATGTACAGCATGAAGTTTCCTTCACGTACCGATCGCACATAAATGAAGAATGCCAATTCCAGTTGCAGTATAATAAACCAAAACTGGAACTGTGGACTTGCATCAATCTGCTCAGCACACCAGTCATCTAATGACATTGGATCCTGACCCTCATCTACTCTGCTGGTATATTGTTGGTAGGCTTGCTGCAGAAGAAGGTAGAGGCTACTAGCTGTGACCTGGTGAGCTCGACGTGTACGTGTCACATGGGCACCTTTCAGGAGGGAATCTGCAGTACCAGTTGTAGCAACCCCTGCAAGCACTAGAGCACCTGTCCAACCACTGCCGTTCAAAAGGTCACCGAGGGTTTTCTCTGCTGTCATCTCAATATGGAGTCCACCAAAGAGGATGACAAAGTGATTTTCTCCATGTGTTTGTGGCCATCTCCACTGGATCTGTTTGGCAATTGTGTACAATGGCTGATCAACCGTGATGATGGGGATCTGGCCAGGATTCAGTTTATTTACTGCTGCCCGAATAACATCCATTGAGTGACGAATCATAGCCACAGACTTCGCCTGGTCATAGAAGAGAGGCAGCAATGAGGTGAGGGCCACATTACATTCTGGTTCCTCTGGAATGGGCTGCTTGCTGGCATGGTATGCAGCCCATGACACAGTCTCGTCTCCCTGAAGTGGTGTGTCTGAGGTTACTATCTTCTTCATCTGCTCCAACCACCTGTTATATAGCAAGAGTCTATATTATCATTACATAACTGATAATGAAAGGTACATACATATTGAGTAGTTCAGGCACACATATAATTTTATGCAGATCAAACCCAAACAGTGTCTATATCGTAAATGTTTATGTTTGCTTTCAATTACCTGTATTCGATCTCCATAGCTTGTGGAATCAGTTGACAGTCACTTCGGTTGGGACCTGCCAGCTTGGGCACACCTAGATCGTGTTTTCCCAGAAACACAGGAGGTACAGTGGTGTACGACTCTGGCAGGTGTGCTGAAGTTGGAACAGTGTCATCTAGGCTTATCACCCGTTGAACTCCATGCACATTGCTATTCGGATGCTGGAACAGGGAAATGCCGGTGCCATGGAATGAATCTTGGGCACTTGTTGAGCTAGGGTTATGATCAATGTTATCCACTGCTCCAGTAGTGAACAGTCCATTCTTTAGTTCAGGGGGGCACACTGCGCCATCCTTCTGGAAGAAGTGGCAGATTCTGTTACCCAAGTCCGTGGAGATACTTAGTACCCTATCATAGGAGACTGAGAGACCGAGGTGGAACAAAGTATCAACTAGGTCTCGTTTGCGGGTTTTTGTGTGTATCAGTGTGCCTAGGTACACAGGCACAGGAGTCTCTCGATTGTGGCAGTGCTTGGTAGACTCAGCAACACTTGTACTCTGTCGACGTCGTGCACAACAGTTGAACATGAGGAGCTGTGATATTGTAAGAGTGGGTGTTGATACAGATGACTGTCTTGACTGCTCTTGGATGTTGGGACCATTCAGAATCATAGCAACTAGCGCTAGAAGAGATGTAGGCACTGACTGCTCTTGGCAGTTGGTGTCAAAGGAACCACTAAAGACTGTGTTCATCTTCAACATGTCTTTTCGGACTAAGTTCGCAGCTCTAGCAAGAGCAACACCATCACTATCAGCATCATGCTCACATGCCTTATGTAAGGCAGATCCAACATCTTGTTTGAAGACCAGCATAACATCTCGACCAGACTTGTGCTCCTCCATGTCTGGAAAATATGTCATGATTCGATCTTTGATTTTTGTCGAATGAACACGTCCACTTACCACTGTTCCAAGATGTTCAAGCCTGGTGGTGTACATACGTGTCAGGTCTGCCAGCTTGAATACTGGTGCCACAAGAGCGTCCATGCGAGCATCATCGATGTAAGACACCACTTCTCCAAGGGCTATGCCATGATTGATGCCATCTTGGTCATCAGTTGTCTTTGTAGCCCTAGCTTTATTATACAGAGAGACCAGACACTTAACATGGTATTGGGCATCTTGTGCTATTAGATCTCCTGCACTCAGTTTAGCAAGAAGAGGCTTGTCTTCTAACTGGATAGCACATTTCCTGACGCGTTTATCAAGGTCAAATGTTGAAGCTTTCCGCAGTGAATCTTTATCTGCTCCCTTGTCACAAAAGAAACACTTTTCAGGATGTGACTGTGTGTTGTCTACAGATATGCTCTGACGGGTATACTTCCGTGAGGCGACTTCAGTTTCTTCACTTGATGACAGCTTCAGAGTCCGCTTCTGAGCCCGATTCAATTGTGTTGTATTATACTTTAATCTGCATGAGCCATGCAACTTAGCCCTGTTGGTCTTGAAGGTAGATTGGATCCCCTTACCATTATCCAAACGAGAGAGGTCTAGCTCTTTTGGTAAGCAGTTAATCTGGCTGAAGGCGAGAAGATTATCTGCAAGAGTTTGGTAGCCAGAACCTGTTCTTCGCTTGGCCTCAGCTGGGCAGATGAGGGGTTCAGTGGTATCCTTCTGACATAACACACACAGTTCCCAATCTGTTAGGCATACCAAGTTAGTTTGAGATGTACTAGGCTGTTGGGGATCTAATAACTTGAAATTCTTGGCCATTGGCCTTCAGTTAGTTTGCACCACCACCTTGAGTTAATTTTAAACTATGGAACTACAATTGCACTACAGTCTATGGGGTCTATGAGTGGAGGTACAGTACAATAGTGTTGTAACCTGAAAGCAAAATAGCAGAGCTAGATCTAAAACTTAGAGCAACTGGGACATTGTGTGTAAAAAAACTAGCGTCTGATTATGTAGACTTATGTTTTATGTATATTTCATTTTCATCATATTTGGTGTGGATTCTACGTCCAATGGTTTTTGATTTCGCATAGCATTCAACAATACATAATTTACCACATTAGCTTTTTAACAGCTAGACAAATTCTGTCTATAAAATACTGATAGCAACAGTTTTTGACAGGTGAAGATGACTCAAATGGAAAGTGTTTATTATGGAAGAAATGTTTAACAAATATTTAACAAACAAACCTGTTTATTTGTAATACTCTAGAATATATATATTAACCAACTACTGAAGTCTACTGTACGCATTTTTAGTATTAGTACTAGATCTATACAGTACCAAAGCTATGAGTGGATCAAATGTGTGCACCACAGAAATGCCGAGGTAGACATGCCTCTCCCTTCTCTTCATAATATGGCCACCATAGATATTTAATCTCAGTTGATTGTGAAGTAAATGAATAGCATGTGCACAGTATTTAATTTTATATTTGCTTACACACTATATTGTGTTTTGCACCTAGCAGCTATGACAGGACTAAGTCTGAACTTCTTTGGAGGTTGAATTTACAATTCATTGCCGCCATATTGGAAAATGGCCGCCATTTTGGCCAGTGGAGGGATATGAAATGTCTTTATTTAATCCTTATTTAGTCATATATTTAATTATATGTTCACTAAATTGTGTTTTGCACCTAGCAGATATGATGGACTGAGTCTGAAGGTTGAACTTAGAACTTATGGCCGCCATTTTGGAAAATGGCGGCCATTTTGGCCATGGGAAGAATCTGGAATGTCCCTATATCCAAAAATCTCTCAAAGGGTATGTCCTAACTGTGTGCCAATTTTCATGCTTGTATCATCAAAGGCACAAAACTACCTAAATGTTGCACATCTTGTAGTATAGAATTTGTCTAAATTAATATGCATTCTACATTCATTGCTTCTATTTGCTTTAATGCAAGGCTGGTTTTGTTCATATCATATCATATCTTAATCTTATTTGACACAAGAATAAATAAACAATAATCAAGACCAACAACAACAATAAGCGTCAACAAAGGCGTCCCCCTTTTTCATTTTCAGCGAAGCAGAATTCTCCAAGCAGATGGGCTCGCGTGTGTCCACCCTCCGTGGGGAGGAGGCGCAGCCCGCCAGCCGCTCCAGTTTCCATGGCAGCCAGGCCAGTTTCCGTGGCGTCCAACGGCGGGCGCAGGACGACAAAAAGTCGTTCGCAGGGGCAGCAATTTGAGTCTGTACAAGAAAGGCGTGTTGACTTTGGAGACGTCGAGGGCTGCCTTCCCGATACAGTATGGAGAACGCCGCAGCAGGGCCGACTCATGGGGGCTCGATGCTGAAAAGGGAGCGGGGCGGGGAGGAGGAGAGACTGTTGGAGGATGTGAAAGTTGACTAGAGGGGCAGTAGGAAGTGAGGGTTTTTTATATGCTCAGTTCAGAGCGGCGATCTTGTATTGTATTCAGCTTTCACGGTGGTAATTAGAAAATGAAATTTCTAGAGAAATGTAGTGTAAGGAATGTTGGTTATGGTGGTCTGTAGATGTTTTTGCGAAATATTTTAGCGCTATGATAATTTTTTTTTTAAATGGACAGGGGCGTTATTATTAAGCTTTTGAGCCAGTTTTGGTCCAGTTTTCAGCTTACAAAGCCTAGAAATCACCTAGTAGTGAAAAATTCATTCGACAAACAACTTTTTATATGCTTTTGACGCCCTGCCATGTTTTTCTTCTGTTGCAACAATTTAGACAGCTAAAATTAATGGTGCTACATTTTGTGTGCTAAAAAGAAGCGATTCAATGCTGAATTAACTTTTCTTAAACAATGAATACACATATTCAAATATCTTGAATGCCTGAGAATCCGTATACATGTAAAAGCATTTCAGGTACAATCTAAACGGTGAAAGCCATTATTAAGTTACCTCATCTTAAGGTAATACTTGTATAAAAATAGAACAGTTCTTTCTCATTAACATGTTTTTTTCCATAAATAGCCTGTGACATGTAATGCTGTGATTTCTGGCGCCAAACCAGACTAGCTGATTGAGAATAACAGCGTACGCTCGGACTGTCAGAGAAATGTTTTTTCGATTATTGAATAAAGTACATGTAGTGAGAATGCCAATGCAACATCCTTTTTTCTTAAACACCAAAATATCATCAAATTAAATTATTATAAACTTTTATCTTGATCATAAATTTTCTGCCATAATACTTAACTTAAGGGTAAATCCTAGAATTTTTAGGCAATGACTAGTTGTTCAAATTTTACCAGGATATGGTGATTTTTGAAATGCATGAATTTTGTGTATGATATTTATCAGAATGAGGCAGGAAATATAAGCAGTATGCATTGTTACGGATAATTATGCATGGTGTTAGTAGATAACACAATGTATATATAAAAACTAATTTTCCAGCGGCGACGTGTCTGCTGAATCAGGGTATGAAACTTCGATAAAATTTTGCTCACGGACCACAGGGCCGGCAACTATAAAAGTAGGCGGCCCTGACAAAAAGTGCCTACGGGCCGTCATTATGTTCATATTTAGAACTCCCAAAAAGTAGCCTACCCACTGGGCCGTGAACTAATAAAAAACCAGCCGGCCCGGGCCAAAATCAGCTGGCACTGGGCCACGGGGTAGGCTCTATTTCATACTCTGCACACTGTGGCTCACTGTGCCTGCCTCTGTGTTCCAGCGGCCTACGTGTCTCTGTTCGCCATCATCCTGGTCATTTTAAAACTAACTTTTTCAAACTCTCTCTCTCTCATGTCTTTTAGCAAGTATATTTCTACCAACGATAGATATAGTTTATGACAAGTTTTACCATGGCTCTCTTCAGCTATATCTATCGTATGTAGAAATATGCTTGTTTTAATATATCTATCGTTGAAAGAAATATGCTTGCTAATAGACAAGAGAGAGAGAGAGAGAGAGAGAGAGAGAGAAGAGAGAGAGAGAGAGAGAAGTTTGAAAATGTATCCTTAAGCACTGGGGAAACACGTATATATGAAAACTAACTGTTCACTGAGTCATAGGCAGATCCAGGTTTTCGAATCACTGTGCCTGCCTCTGTCTTCCAGCGGCCTACGTGTCTCTGTGCGCCATCATCCTGGTCGAGTTCCTCGGTCTGGAGAAGCTTTCCAACTCCTTCGGGTTCCTCAACATGTTCCGTGGGATCGCCACCTTCATCGGGGCCCCGGTCGCAGGTGAACTCTCCGCTTCCAGAGATTGCTTCAAGTAGTGAATGTTCCACATAATTTCACAGCTTGATTACGGTGAAAAGGTCGATGATTAAGTCCTTCATAAGTACATACAAATACAGTTGCATTTAACAACTCAGGAAGCTCAAATAGATGAGAAGTTGAGAACTAATTGCACAGATGAAGGAGGCATAGTATATTATGTTGAGCTAACTTAAAAGATGGCGATCCGGACATATAAAACACAAACAGTAATGTGTAATACATCATTTATTTGAATAATGAAGCATGCGTGCCATCCCCAGGCATGCTGTAAAAACGGGGGAGTATGACCTGGCAATTTTTTCAAAATGGCTGCCAAGATGGGCGCCAGGCTCAGATTTCAAAGTGTTATAAAAACCAAACCAATCATCATAAAATATTGTGTAACACATCATGTTTGAAATATGCAATATTTTGACATAGGTTTTAACAAAATTAAAAATGGCAGCCAAGATGGCTGCCACCCCCAAATATTTGAATATCATAAAAAAGCTAAACCAAACATCATAAAATAATGTGTAATACATCATGTATTTGACTAATGTCCGAGGCGTGCAATTGGTTTCTATGCTTTACGCTAGAACAATCATTTACAATCTACTTTTGTCTGAATGATTACATCATCATACACCACCAGGCATGCTGTACGACGCGACGGGTGAGACGACCTAGCTAGATTTCTACACGGCCAGTATATGGGTTCATGAAAAACGTCGGGCATGCCTGCCGGGGAGTCGCGTGGGAGGCCTGCAAAAACCCTGGTGACGGTGGCGCCACCGCCAGCGCCAATCGCCCACAAACCCTGAAAAAGATCGGCAAATCAAACGGTGGTGGATTGAAACCCCGGCAGCAGCGGGAATACATCATAGACAGATCCAGGATGGTGCATGGGACACGCCCCCCCCGCTTTTTCCACCAAAATGCTTCATTTTCATAGTATAGGGTTTTCATGAAATCCCAAAGTCTCTTTCTTTTTTTTCCAAAAACCTGGAAAAATGAACATCGCTGCTGCCGAATCCAATATTCTATCATTCCCATAGGCAGATCCAGGTTTTTGGAAAAGGTTTGGAAAAGGGGGACGCACTTAAGGAAAAGAGGGGGCGCACTTATGTGATTTCATGAAAAACCCTATGAAAATGAAGTTTTTGGTGGGAAAGGGGAACGAGCCCCTGCGCCCCCACCCCCCCCCCTGGATGTGCCTATGCATTCCGTGCATAAATCACCCCCCAATACTCTACGCTGATTGGTTCAAGTAGCGTGCTCAATCGCATTTTGTCATTTTCAGTGTCACTATAAATCCCGTAAACCACGGAATCGATCCAATTCTTTTTTGAATGGGGTATGATTTATACAGGCTGATGGTTTGACGAGCTGCCGGTAGCGATTCTGCTGAGGGCAGCACTGATTGAATCAAATTTACATTGTTTCAAATGGGGCATAATCCATTACTGTGCGGTTCTTGAATATTCGTGTATGAATGTAGGTTATGTATGTATACCGTATTCATTCTTATAAGCGCACATGCCCCATTAAGCGCACCCTTCTATTTACACAGATTAAATTTAAAAAAATCAGCTCCCCCCCAAAGATTTCATGTTTATCTCGCCATATTGTAAGACTAACACGACGATATGCTCTTGTTAGAATGAATACGGTATACAGGCGGTTGCGGCGTGCTCTGTTTAGACCCATTCCAAACCTACGATGTTTTTATTCAGTAACTAACCCGCCATGGAACTTTCTGACAGTTGATAAAGCTTTATTTTAGTTGAGACATCCAAAATGATATATTAATCACACTAAGTCTAGAGTACTCAGGCTCAGGATTAAGCATTCATTTGCGCATAATGATGATTGGAAATTTGTCTATATTTTAGCAAGTCTCAAGATGGGTAGATTTTTCATGCTAATAAGTATATTTTCAATGGTTACTCGTCCTGAGGACTAATAGCATTTTCTCACCTAATCTTGACCCTACTTAGTACTGGATTTTTTAAAAATAACAGGATATAATGAAACGAATGTGTGTTTAAGTTTCAAATAAAATCCTGTAGCATAGAATTTGTCTAGATTAACATGCATTCTACATTCATTCACTCTATTTGCTTTAATGCAAGGCTGGCTTTGTTCATATCATATCATATCTTAATCTTATTTGAGACAAGAATAAATAAACAATAATCACGACCAACAACAACAACAGCGTCAACAAGCGTCCCCTTTTCATTGCAGCGAAGCAGAATTCTCCAAGCAGATGGGCTCGCGTGTGTCCACCCTCCGTGGGGAGGAAACGGCAGCCCCGGCCAGCCGCTCCAGTTTCCACGGCAGCCAGGCCAGTTTCCGTGGCAACGGCAACGTCGGCGAGGACGACAAAAAGTCGTTCGCAGGCAGCAATTTGAGTCTGTACAAGAAAGGCGTGTTGACTTTGGAGACGTCGAGGGCTGCCTTCAGTGACAGTATGGAGAACGTCCGCAGCAGGGCCGACCATGGGGGCTCGATGCTGAAAGGGAAGCGGGACGGGGAGGAGAGACTGTTGGAGGATGTGAAAGTCGACGAGAGTGGGCAGTAAGCGGCAGTGAGGGTTTTTTATATGCTCAGTTCAGAGCGGCGATCTTGTATTGTATTCAGCTTTACGGTGGTAATTAGAAATGAAATTTCTAGAGAAATGTAGTGTAAGGAATGTTGGTTATGGTGGTCTGTAGATGTTTTTGCGAAATATTTTAGCGCTATGATAATTTTTTTTTTAAATGGACAGGGGCGTTATTATTAAGCTTTTTGAGCCAGTTTTGGTCCAGTTTTCAGCTTACAAAGCCTAGAAATCACCTAGTAGTGAAAATTCATTCGGACAAACGACTTTGTACATGCTTTTGACGCCCCTTTCATGTTTTTCTTCTGTTGCAAATGTTCTTAGACAGCTAAGATTAATGGTGCTACATTTGTGTGTGCTAAAAAGAAGCGATTCAATGCTGAATTAACTTTTCTTAAACAATGAATACATATTCAAATATCTTGAATGCCTGAGAATCCGTATACATGTAAACCATTTTGTACAATCAAATGGCTAAACGTGAAAGCCATTCGTAAGTAACCTTATCTTAAGGTAATTCTTGCATAAAATGGGAACAGTTCTTTCTCACTAACATGTTTTTTTCCATAAATAGCCTGTGACATGTAATGCTGTGATTTCTGGCGCCAAACCAGACTAGCTGATTGAGAATAACAGCGTACGCTAGGACTGTCAGAGAAATGTTTTTTCGATTATTGAATAAAGTACATGTAGTGAGAATGCCAATGCAACATCCTAAACACCAAAATATCATCAAATTAAATTATTATAAAGCTTTTTATCTTGATCATAAATTTTCTGCCATGATACTTACCGGTAACTTAAGGGTAAATCCTAGAATTTTTAGGCAATGACTAGTTGTTCAAATTTTACCAGGATATGGTAATTTTTGGAAATGCATGAATTTTGTGTATGATATTTATCAGAATGGCTTGGGGAAATATAAGCAGTATGCATTGTTACGGATAATTATGCATGGTGTTAGTAGATAATCAGTATTTGAGCATATTGTGATAGGATGTTAAGCAAGGGAGCTCGTTAGTAGTAGAAAATACTTTAAATGGAATATTCATTTATTTTGCTTCTATTTGCTTTAATACAAGGCTGGTTTTGTTAATTTTAAAGACTAAAATTGGAATTTAGCAAACGAGAATATTGTAGGAATGTTAGTGCAGAATACTCGAGACAGGAGGCTACACAAGGTTGGTGAATAAATATGTGTAGGCAGTTGCTACATTGCTTTTTACAGGTCATTTCAGGACTGAAATGAACATAACTTATTGCGAATATCATATGTATTTTTATGCAAACAAAAAGTAAATTCTAAAAGAGAGTTTTATGTATTTATTTATATCTTGTTTCTATGGCAGTGAGTCCCCTCAAGTAGAATGTTTCTTAAATGAACCTTGTCCTTCAGTTGATTATTGTAAAAAAAACATACAGTATACAATAGTTATCTTTTCACTTACCCCGTAAGATAGCACACAGAATTGAAGGGTATGAGAAATGATTGAAAACATTTATAAACTTCAGAACTTTTAAACAACTTTTTCTAATATTTAACCATTCTTATTTCGATATCATTCATACATTCAGAGAAACCATATAATTATATGTAAAATTATATTTTAAATAATTTTATAATTTAATGATTCATATCTTTGAACAGACACCCCAAAAATGTTTCAGAATAGGAATACAACAACTTTGATTTTTTTTCTCCACCCAAAAGGCATACAAAATAGTCGATGCCATTATAGTCTGAACCTATCCACAGAATGTTTTGCAAAAACTCTGGAAGGTACTCCTCCAAACTGCGTTTCAAAAACGCACGAAATTTTCATGTAAACATTAACAAAATCAGTCCGTCAGTACATCCTGACTCCTACTACTCCACAGGGTCTGCCAAGTCCAGTCTCCGGAATTTGTCCAAGTTATAGAAGCACGCCTTGACACTGCGACCACCGAAAAACCGCCCGTTGAGATCGATGATAGCTGGAAAAAATCAAACAAATGATCATATTTTTTGTTACATATCTATTGATTTGTAAAACTAGAAATGTTTACGATTTGATATATTTTTGTGGGTAGATGCAAAAACGCAAACTTAAATAGTCAGCAAACATTAAAGCCTATAAAAGGGGTCCAAGATGGACCAAAATCAAAATTAAATAGTCACAAAATAATTTATAGATGAAAATCGCAAAAATTTAAAAAGCCATGAAATATTCTAATTTTACAGTAGCTTACAAATCTTGCTCCTTCATTTAAAATCAAAATCTTCAATATTTATTAACAATTTTTTATTATTTATTCATATAACAAATTTGACGGTTTTTATGACTTCCTTGTATAAATTATGAACAAATATTGTAAAACTAAAAACATTTTCATATCATTAAATGAATACTTTCATTATCATTTTTTCTTTAAAATCTACTACAGTGAATGTCCTCAACAACAGGACATCACGACGGAAAAACACAATCATTAATTTTTTTTAATTATCAGGGATGGATTAACTTTTGATAATTAATTTTCAAAAGCAGGGGGGCTAATTTTCAAATTTTGAGGCTAGAAATATTTAGGCGGGAGGATTTGTCTGTGCGTGGGGGCAGATCAAACGTAAGGAGAAAACATATGGAAATACTTCACAATTTAATGAAAAACATGAAAATGAAAAATTTTTAAAAAAAAAAAAAATTCTTTTAGGGCGGGGGCTTTACAGAATTGAATTCTTGAGCCCCCGCCCCCCCCGCTGGATCCGTCACATGAAATCAAAATGTTTAATATAGATAAAAATGGAAATGCTAATTCATTCAAATATTTTGAAACTGATGAAAAATTTGAGTGTTCCATTATAAATTGAATCTTTAACTAAAATGACAAAATTATTGACTGAAACAAAGTATTTTTTATATCATCTATTGAATATTTTTGATTATTCATCATTCATTTCAGAAATGACAAAAAATGTATAAATGAATGTATACATATAATGGCACTCCATAAAAACTTAACATGTTAATAAAAAAAAATAAAATAAAGATAAAACACAAAGTGTGCATGTATTGTGAATATATAATCAGACATTTGACTTACCCTTTATACCCGAGTCGATTTTGTCAAACTCGATGAATATTCGCACTGCCTCTTCATCTTGAGCTCCAGGAATCTGAAACCAGCATTCCATAAATTATTAGTTTAGACTATTAGATTAGACTGTTTTATTAGACCATAATACACATTCAACTTGTATCATTGTGACTGAAATGCTGCATGTGTAAAGCATACTAAACATAACTTCGAAATAAAATTTTAACATTTGAAACGATCTAATTTGTTGAATCTTAATACAAGGGCAGACTACACATGTACATGGGCATCCCTCATAAGAATCACCCTGGCGCAGTCTTTTTCCAAAGATAGCTACATTCACCTCAATATAATCAGTTAATTTCAAGTATTTGATGTGATTCATTTATTTTTTTTAATTCAATTTTAAACTTCTCTCTGTCTGGGGTGTTTATTTGGAATGTTTTCTTTCACTTTATATATATTTTTTTTTTACCCATGAAGATGGGTGTTTCGGGCAGACCGCGCTACAAGGGCATCCCTCAAAAGTAGGAGGGTCACCCAGGGGCGGCCTTTACCCTAAGATAAATACCTCCACAACAGGTGTGGGGACCCCGCACTACCAGGGTCCGTTATTTTCCTTACTCATTAGTTTAAGGCATGACTGCATCAACATATCATTATTTACTTATTATATTATTTTCTTAAAATCCTGTCTTTTATGGGCATTTTCATAATTGTTGCTATTCTTTATTAAGTTTTAAATTACTTTGTACATGATTCAGCCATTTTATATTTACCAATATGAATTGGACTGTTTTAGTTCTTCATATGTAGTCCGATTAAAAGTGCAATGAAAAAATAATATTTTTTCATACACAATGCACTCCCTATCAAAATCAGAATTTTTGTCATAAGTTGAAAAATCATATTTTATCCTTATCAACTACAAGTTTGAAAAACATTATTGTTTCAATACGTAACAATATGCAAATGGAAACAAATTCCTTGTCTATTGGACAATAAACTACAATTCAAACTGGAGCCACTGTCAAAATGAGCTAAACAAAACGTTGATGAGTTGTTGGAAATGAGAACGAAAAATAAATAAATCAGTTATGGACGTATTTATTTAAGGGTAGATCCTGTCCCTTTTCTATACTCCTGGGGGATGCCTTTAAAAATTAGTCTGCCCACACTGCCAATTCCAATGGGTAAATAATGAAAGAAAAAATTGAAAAGAAGACTAACGATATCAACCGGGGGATTGTTTGGTGGCATATCTTTAGACTCTATATTCTCACAAATGCTTGGTAATAAAAATACAAAAATACAATAACCATTAAAACTTACTAAGGCCTAAAAAAAATGATTGTTTGGTTCCGGTAACATGATTTTGAAATTTGGGTTAGTAAGGTAGGTAATTTTATTTTTTTTCTTCATATTTTTTTACCGCAAAAAATTATATTAGGTAGGGGCCACTTCTTTTTTTTCTCCACGTAGAAAACGAAAGTGACTGCACACACAACATGATGGTAAAATTAAACAAAATGATGAATTACATGATTTTTTTAATTGGATCGCTAAAATTAGTATATTATCTTATGTCTGAATCCATAGGTTCGAAGTTTTTATAAAAAAACTCAATAAAAAGATTATGTTCGGGGGGGGTTAAAATGGGTTAGCTAGGGTTACCGGAACCACAGGATCAATTTTTCTAGGCCTAACTACATTGAAACTCTTCTCACCTCAAATATGACACATTTGAGACACTTGCCGTACTTCTGACACTCGTCCAGCGTTTCTTGTTCTAACTCGTCGTCGACCTCTCCAGGCCCAACCATATTCTGCAGAAAAGCATAACATTCTGTATTGTTAATATTCTGTGTATCAGGTAAGTGGTAGTTGGTTGCATAAAATGTTTGATTGTCTATTCTTACCACTGAAGTAAACCAAATCTTTTATTAAAAGTTTTTAAAGGTTTTAAATTCACAAAAAAAAACGGCTTTCCATATCTATAGAGACCTTTTCAATTTACAATAAGAAAATAGTACTTCTAAAACACTATACTATTTAAAAACCAAAACATAAAATACTTCCCATATTAAAGTACAGACTTATTCAATTTATACACTGCAATTTTAAGGCATAAAATAAAATAATATATAGAAGTGAAAAAGCGTTTTTGTGAAATCAAAAACTTTTAAAAACTTTTAATAAAAAATTTGGTTTACTTCACTGGTAAGAATAGACAATCAAACATATTATTATAACATTCGGTTTACGTCTTTCTTCAGCAGACTTCTCTCAAACAGTGGAGTTAGAGCAATAATTTCCTGCCATTAATCAAGTTATACACAGCAGAATTTCAATATCTCGATATTGCTTATCTTGAAGTTTCTGTTATCTCTTGGTTAGTTTCATTTCTTTCAGCATATAATGAAAAGTTGTCAGTTGTGTTATCTCAAGCATTTTGCTATCATCCCTACACATTCAAGATAAAATGCTATTTCAAGTCCATCACATTTCACTAGCAAAGCTCGACTGCATTCATAAGTAAGATTAGTTTAGTGGTTAACAATTTTTTAGCTGACATTTTACTCATTTCAAACACATCTTCCTTTGCATCAAAACATACATACCCTTAATAAAACAACTTTTGATGGGTTTTTGAGTAGTTCTGCATTTGAAACAGGTGGTTTGGGTTCTGCAACTGAAAACAGAAAACAACAATTTTAACAATCTCTATCGACATCAAGGTATTTCTATATTCTAGCTCTGATGCATTTTCCGAGAACGGAAAAACTTATCCATGGTTAATGACAATATCATATGAAAACTTTCTTTCACAAGAGTACAACCTTTTCCCGTATCAAATGCCAACACTGACAAGCTCACCACACGTAATTGTAGGAATGTTACTGAATTTTCATAAGAGCACACATTTACTACATGCTTGACAATTATCACTTTCTGCTATGTACTTACTCTTGGAAATGTCAATCGTGTGGATGACAATATGATGTTTTTAAAATTTTCCTTCACAAATATACTGTACTAAAACCACAAAATTTTCTGAGATGAATGTCCCACTTTCTCCCAGATGAAATCAATGGGGACTTTTTTTTCAAATTGGCCCTTACGAAGTATGCTGAACAAAACATGTTTGTGCAACCACTTTTTTTCTTGTACTAAACACCCACAATACACCAGTTTTCAAATACTCCCTGTCTCAATGAAAATTTCTTACACACCCACACCAGTTTGCTAATCGCTGTTCAATGAAATATTTATGTGGTAGTGGTGTCTCAAAATAGTTTCTACAATTTTACCGCACGTGGTGCACTCTCAATCAACCAAAGCTCTGTGATGCTACGGCGTGGCCAAAAGAAAAAAATGATAAAGACCTGATTCTGTTTGTCTAGTTCTTTTTTTTCCCAGAATTCCAATAATTTGTAGCCACCTGCTGGTTCAAAATGACAATCAAAAACAGGAACTACGATTAGAAAATGGAAATGTAGGACAAAAACTTATTTGGGTCAACAAATTTTAAGTAAACTTAAAAAGAAATGTATGTCCTTACACTCATGTCCTTCTCATGGATGATTTTGCATTTTTGCTGCCGATCTTCTCTACCTGCAGAGCCATGCTCATGCCCTGCTCCTTCTTGCCCAGCCCCTGGCCCTCCTTGTACCCCATCCGAGACATGATCTTTGCCGCCACAGACCCACCACTGCAACAGACCAGGGTATGAAACTCATCAAAATTTATAAAGTATGCTAGTAACTTGGTAACTTGATAACATCAACATTTGTATTTGAGAAGGAGTCTGTTGACTTGAAACATGTCTAATAAATACATATAAAGAAAAGTTTTTTTATCATTTGGAATAGGTAACAGCAAGAAAATGAAAGAGACAAACTAACATCATCAAAATTTGTTCACGGAACACAGGGCCAGCAACTTCAAAACGTAGCCGGCCCGGACAAAAAGTGTACGGCCCTTAATTACGTTGATATTGAGAACTCCCTGAAAATAGCCTTCCCATTGGGCCGTCAACTTTAGAAACCAGCCGGCCCGCGCCAAAATCAGCCGGCACCGGGCCGCCGGGAGGGCTCTATTTTATACCCTGAATAGACCAGTCATTGTAGCTATGATTGTGGGTATTTTTTATACTTCTACATTTGAAGGTTTATTTGTCAACTACTGCGGGTGTCCCAGTTACTAGGGTAGCACCACTGCCATAGCAGACCAGTCACCATATCAACATCCTTATCTATTCGGGCGTATTACTTACTGAAAAATAAGCACTTATTCAAAAGCAGCAATAATGCTGACATTTGAATCGGGTGACCTTATTTGGCTCATTAGCCCAGTTCAATCTACTGCCACTAAAATTAGCCCAGTTTGCCCACGGCTTATACCATGAACATCGGACGTTGAAGGCTGTGTGAATGGGAAAGGCTTGAAACCCAAGATTCCATATCAATGATTGTGGGTATTTTTAAATTACTACTAATACATTCGGAAAGTTTATTTGTCTTGTGCGCCATGTGGTGTCCCAGTTTCTGCAGACGGCTGTGTCTTTTGAACAGAACAGGTTCCTTTTGAAACAAACAAAATCTTGACTAAAATGATTTCAGCATCATTATCATCTAAACAAAAGCCAAATCCTTCAAGGTAAAGCGCTTCAAAAGTAAATTGAACTAATTTTAAAAGGTACTATTTGAGCACAAGATTAGAGTTTCAATCATAAAATTGAGCATACTGATGTCTCATTTACCCAAACGAACGTCAGCAATTGAGTGCTCAAACACCATTCGATGATTCTAAGATATTATCGTTTTACCATGACAACCCTTCAATAACGTCATATGAAATACACATGGATTTATGGATTTTCGTCAAAGATACAACTCCACACGACATTGAACGTCGAACGTCTATGTAGTCAGTTTAACAAATGCAAATCATTAACATAACATTTGAACTTATTTGGAAACGCTTAATTGCTTATGTAGTACGTACCCTTGTGGACTTTTGTTGAGAAAAACAAGAAATAGAACTGTAAATATATGTGATGAACAAAAAGCAACAAAACAATTCATCCTAATCATCTATGCATCAGTTGCACGTAAATTATGCAGAAAATGAATCCTACACAAATTTCTTCAGCTATGTTACATTTATTTATTTACTTATTTATTTACTTATTTATTTATTTATTTATTTATCTATTTATTTATTTAATTATTTATTTATTTCAGAAATAAAAATAAATTACATACATAGATAATAGAAACAATAAAACAAATTTGTAAAAATGATAGCGCGTACATATTGGGAGATATTTTTGTACATTAATTTGAGCAGAGACGAAAGCGTTTCCTTGTGAACAATATTTAGCGTGCTCAATCGTATAATTGAGCCAGTTTTTCAACCAATCAGAATGCACAAGTGGCAATGTTTTATGCACCGAGTGATAGAATATAAATATGATTATCATATTCTAAATGTTTGTTTTCCTTCAAATATTTGAAAATCAAAACATCAATATAACCAGGAATGAGATAATTTTGTATCAAAAGTATATTAACTACATGAAAAGTTATTATTAATTCTGACCATTAATTGAATTGGCATTAATAATCTGGTTTCATTTTACACGAGGAGTAAATGGTTGAAAAGATATGATTGTTTAAAGTTGGCAATATGCTGAAAATGTCAGTCTGAGCACGAACTCATTTCTGGTTATCTTATTCCTGATATAACTTATATTTCAAAAATTGTGGATTAATTAGTTTTTGATGAAATAACACCAGTAAAGACAAAAAACGACTTGAGACTTTTTAATTCAACGCTCTCTTGATAAAGTTAGTCTACTGGAGCGTGTACTGAACTGCACCTTCTGTATAGTAGAACCTCCAATTAAGACCACCTCTCTATTGAGACCACCTCTATAATAAGACCACTTTTCATGGTCCCAAACCTTCATAAAGCCCAGGCACCCCCTTCAAATTTCAAAACATGAGGTTCCAGGGAGAAGAAATCTAACTTGATATGTTTCCACGTTGCATTGTTACTTAGAAATTAGTTTTTTGTTTGGGTTGGGCCCCCACTTCTAGAAATCCTGGGGGCCTATGTGAGACCAACTAACACTGGTCCAAAAGGTGGTCCTAATAGAGAGGTACAACATAGAACAGAGGGGACTTGTTCTGTGTTGTTACAGGCTGATGGAGCTGGCAAACAAACGCCTGCTACTTGCTAAAGACATAAATAAACTTTGGCAAAATGTAACAGATTTTTTGGTTGCGAAAAGGTATCCTCATTACTTTGCCGAAAACTGATCGTCGGCGAAAATCATTCGCATCAGACAAAAAAGCGGGTGAGTTTGTAACATGAATTATGTTATCAGTTGAGTTCTTGGGGCGTATCAGCGAGCCCGAAGAGCGAGCCTGATGCTCCACAGAGCTAATCCTGATAAAATAATTCATGTTACACAATGAACCGGTTTTGTATTTATCATTCTTTTTCTAAACAATTACAACACTGTTTTTAAAAAATGTGAAAAAAGTAGTCGGCTGAGTAAAAGCATGATAACCATAGTATCACCCACCTTCAAGAGGGGGTGATAACCTCTCGGGTTATCGGATACTTCTTGATCATAATAACCAATGAAATTACATGAAAAAGAATGATAGATTGACTTACTTCTCTCTCTCCTCGAGTTCTCTCTTCCTCTCCTCGTCTCTCTCGCGCTGTCTTCGCTCCCTCACCACCTTCACGTGGTCCTCGTAATCGTTGGGGTGCAGAGGGTCGTATTCGTCACTACAAAACAAACAACTATACATTTCCTTTCTAATCGTAGTTCCTGTCTAAAACCACAAACAATTGCATTCTGGGGAAAAAATAGAGAAACAGTATCAGTCTTTATCATTTCTTTCTACCAGGCCGTAGCATCACAGAGTTGATTGAGACTGCACCACGTGGGTAAAAATTGTTGTAACTATTTTGAGACCCCTTGATAAACACCACCTGGGGTACTACAATCGTACATAAATATTTCATTGAGACAGCAATAAGAAAACTGGTGTATACTATAGATTTTAATTATCCACACCCACCTTTTGTCGCATAACTTCCTTTAACCAAAACGGATTACTATAAAAGTAACACCATTTGGTGCAGAATTGGCAAGGGTAAATAAAATCCATGGCAAAATAACTCAAATTGTTGTATACATTGCAAGATACTGAAGTGTTAGTGTATTTTCGGTAAACTTTACATGGTGCAGTACTTTACGTGTCATAGTGTTATGTCAAACGTATCTTACGGACGTATCTCACTTACGTAATATTTTCTAGAGGGGTCAAAGTGCATAGTGTCATATATCATGTATGTTTTGACCCACAGGATACAAGTTCACATGTTCTTGAAAACTGTTATTTTCATGGTGTAAATATCAAAGAGACTAGACTATAATACTGTAGTACCTCGTTATCTCAATATTGTTTATCTCGAACTTTCTGTTATCTGGAGGTAAGTTCCATTTGCTTTCAACCACAATATAAACAGATATCAGCTGGTTATCTTGAATATATTGGCAATCTGGAGCATTTACTGCTATACTCATTACATTGATTCAATATAACGCATGTCTACTGTAGATACAATCTACGCATCAATAATTATCAACCTTTCAAAAGATAACTCACAGATGTCAAACCCAAACTTTGGTCAACAACATCAAAGCATGTAGATAATCACATATATCTCCAAGTTTTAAGCTATAACTGGACATAATCAAAAGAAAACAATCTAAAGGGAATTAAATATTTGTTCATTGAATGTTTGACTGTTAATGTTAAAAATTGCTACACCGATGGGAGAGGTGACTCCGTATTTAGGTGGGTTTCCTGAAAATTGCCACTGCTCTACAAGCTAGTATCATATTTATCGAGTTTGATCGCTAACAAATCTAGTCCGATATGTACAAAACAGATAACCATAAAATATATACATTCAAAATGCATTTCATTATTGTTGTTTTTACGTTGTGGTAAAATGGTGGTAAAAAAAGATACTTTTGAATAAGAATAAAGAATACGCAGATCTTGCATTGCATTTGGCATTTTAAATGACAAAAATATTGTCTCACAAAAAATCATATATTTATTTTCCAATGCAAATCGCGTGAACAAAACGAACCTGACTCCGAGAAAGGAGGATGAGATGGTGGGGGCCTCTGCGCCTCTGTAGGGAGACGTGGTGGTCACGGCGCCACCCCCGCCCCCACCGGTGCCGCGAGTGTCCTTCTCCATCTGCAGCAGTTCAAGCAAGTCTTTATCATTCTTTTTCATGTACAGTGAATATCCTCAACAAAGGAAGAGTAAACAAAGGAAACTCTGAATAAAGGAAACTTTTCTCTTATAATAATGTAAGTAAATGATGTAGTAATCAAAGGAAACCCTCTACAAAGGAAGGATTTGTGACTGTAAATTGGGTTCCGTTGTTGAGGATTTTCACTGTAATTTCATTGGTTATCATGACCCAGAAGTATCCGATAACCCAGAGAGGGTTATCACCCCTGTTTGAAGAGGGGTGATACTATGGTTATCATGCTTGTACTCAGCCGGACTAGTTTTTCCACATTTTTTATTTTTGTATTGTATAGTTTTTCCACATTTTTTATTTTTGTATTGTATTGTATCAGTTTATTTCGCATAAAATGCATAGTAAAATATCACAGTCCATATCAAAGATTAGTTAAAAACAGTGTTGTAATGGTTTAGAAAAGAATAATAAATACAAAACCGGGTTCGTTGTGTGACATGAATTATTTTATCAGGATTTGTTCTTGTTACGCATCGGGCTCGCCGTGATAAGCCACAAAAACTCACTTGATAACATCATTCATGCTACAAACTCACCCGGTTTTGTCTATTTACACAATGTAAGTTTCACTATAGGGAATACAAACATTGTGAATATGAGTCAGGGTTTGGCTAAAATATTAAACTTGTACTTTTATGGCGTGCCCATCAGGGCACAGGAGTCTAAAATTTGACGTGCCCTGACTTAGATTTTGTGACAAATTATCAGCTACTTACTAGCCATTGATTATCAATGCTAACTACCAGGGCTTGACGCTAGCTAGTGCCCTGGTGTCCTGAGCACATAAAATCTATGTCAGGGCAAATCAAATCTTAGACTCCTGTGCCCTGGTGGGCAAGCCATAAAAAAGTACCAGTTATTATATTTTAGCCAAACTTGACCATTATATCCACAATGTTGGCATTCCCTATGGTGAAACATGCAATGCATAAATGAAGTTTTCATGTTGATCTGATAGTTGAATTTTTATTTGTTTTTTATTCTACTTCTGCGGTTTAGCAAAAAAATTCAGGGCACATGAATTTGGACCATCACGTGCCTTGTTGTTAGTGTCAAGCCCTGACTACTTACGTCAAACTGCCAATTGCATAAAAAGACGAAATTAAAAATCAAATTTCCAACGTACCCTTCCTGTTAGTTGATTAAAATAAACAGGTCCGTCGAGGTTACTTGATTTCTTGCCTCTTAAGTCCACAACCGGAGCCACTGTTGTTGTGTGTCTTTTCTGAAGGTTGTGAGAAAAAATAGAGTCAAGCAATAATATTCACTAGCTTCTGTACAAGTGATATTATACAACATACACGATGAATTTGATTGCACAGTATTCAATAATTTGTATAAATTTTGTACTTACAACATAAAACAAAATGTATATATTTTGTTTTTAAATGTGAAGAATGCAATGATCTAGATGAATTAGCACTGACCCTGCCCCCCATGAGGGATTGCTGTTTTTTGGCGTTGAGTTCCTTCTGAGATTTCATCAGCTTGACGCTGGATCCCCAGCCGGCTGGAAGCAGCAATAACATTAATTGTAAATATGCAATTTGTTAACCTTATATCTGGGGAAAATAGAGTGGCTTAATTAAGCATGCGACATCATTGTGACACGCCTTTTCAAACTGACACACTTACATTTTATGGACGTGTCTGTATATAATACTGTGGAATAATCAGTTGGGCTATATCAAGTTATTTGGAAGATCGTGGAATTGAACTCACGGTCTCCCGTACATGATACAGACCAGTTATATGTCCATGGGAGGACGCTCTAACCTCTGAGCTAATCATCCAAGGACGAAGTACAGATACTTCAAACTTGACCAGTATCAATCTTGCACAATGTTGTTTTCCCGCCTTGATACTATTATTAGCCTATTAGCCTCGCAGCCTTTGTCACAACCAGAGCCTACAACTCTACCGACTATTTACGTAGAAGTCATCTAGGCTAGGCACGTGCATGATACTACTGATATCTGCGATTTACTAACTACTAACATGGGCCGTGACCTGAGCCACTTCTTTCACAATACCTCAAATATAATAATCATTGTTAACTTTGTATTAATCTTATAAATGTCTAAACTTCAACTTTTAACCTGAAACTGAATTATGCATTATTTTTAGCATATTTTTTTTATTGTATTCCAACATCTGTAAACAAGACTTGAGATTTATCAATCTTATAGATGGCAATCCAAATTCTATACTTGTAACAATAATAGACTTTTATTATTTGGATCGTGTATATATTGACAAGAGACTTAAGATTGGAAATATTACATCTGTAGCCTGGACGTCTGACGTCGTAAATATAATAAATGTACAGATTCAAAATTCAAAATTACATGGCATAGATATGAGTGCAGCACAACAGAAAATCCACCAGGGTGCCATTCAATCCCGCTTGACTGGGCTATATCGGCTCATTCAAGGTCAGGATTAGGTGGAAAAGTGCTACTCACCAGCAGGACAAGTAACCCTCAAATATCTACTCGTCATGCTAAAAATATACTCGTCCTCCTTGAACAAAGCTCTATATTTATATGCCAAATTGATTAGAATTGCTTCTCTTCAAAAGGACGAGTTGCTAAAACATTCTACTCGTCCTCTATAAGGTTTTACTCGTCAATAAGAGCGGACGAGTGGCTAATCCTGACCCTGCTCATACTAAAGTATGGGTCACATGCAGTCTGTCATTAGAACCCAGACACTTCTTAACAATGCTTTTTCATCGGCCAGGAACCTGAGACTGTGATGTGTGGCAAATCACTTGGGCAGCACATAAAATCCGCGTCTCACCCAGGAGTTTTATGGACGAGATGACCTGTCTCATTGCAGGAGACAGGTGATGGTGTTTTCAAACTCACTAATTGTGTTCAAATTAGTTGTCTCATGAAAAGAAAATGGTTCAATTGGAAATAGTACTTACACACATCTGGTGCATTTTCTCTACCAGAATTATTGTCACTTATGTCCAATCCGTCGTATAGAGACATCTTCGATAGACTTGGTTAAGAAAGCACTGAAATGAGAATGACATTAAATAAGAAATGTGTCAAGCAGCAGCAGCAGCCTACTCCGAATCCTTGTATTATCGCTACACTAAGATTTAATTAAAAGTAACTGAATTGCGTTTTATCAGCATCTTATTAGTATGGATTGGGGACATGTATTATGTTTGTTGCGAAGAACACGATACATGTACACAGGCATACCTTTAGAGTGCGTAATATTACAAAATTATCCTTAAAATATTGTATCTTCAGCTTGAGATTAGAATGGAAACTTCAGCGAGTACACAACACTGCGAGCAGCCACATTCAGTCAAATATGTTTCAGTTCATTAATTAGGACATAAGTTTGTTTGTTTTTAATCAAGGTGATATTGAATTTTCTAGCTTTTAAAAATATTGCAAATCGAATCATACTTTGTGTGCCAATAAATAATATAGTTTTTGTGATTATTTGGTTTGCATATTTAGTAGAAAATAACAGAAAAGTTAGCAATTACCTCTATTATCAACCAATTCCCTCTGATGTAATCTGAAGTATATGTTTCAAAAATACATAATGCAGTCCACTTTTCAATTTTAAAATATAGAGTCGGGTAACAGCTCTATTAGAAAGTTGGCAACAACTTTCATCCGGGGGTCAGGTGCAGAGTGCACCTTTTTATATAGTCTATGGATATGCTCACACAGACCCAGGGCCAGGCACCTCATTTTTGGAGTAAAAATTTTGAAACATCCTCTTGCTTTATTGTATTCTTGATAATTTTTTTAGTAAAAAAAATGTGGCTTTTCCGACCATTTTAGTCAAAAATGTTTTAGACACCTGACCGTTTTTTTTAATACTAAGTATACTAGCAAAAGAAAAATTTGACTCGTTTAGCTATAGAGCTCAAGTAGGAATTCTCTGCCTGATATAATAATAATTTGTGCCACTGTCAGAGTTTCAAACAGCCTATTCTTCAAACGATGTGTTACAATTATAAATGTTTTCTATGAAAAAATGTTGAGTTCAACTTATTAAACCTTGTGTATCTATTTCAGGAATCGATAAAGATGTCGGCTGTAATTCTAGTGCCGTTGGCTGGAGTCCTGTCGACGGTGGCTGCAACTGCTGTCTTATGGTTTATAAAACCTGGCATCATTGTTCGACTGGCCATGAAGTAGGTCTGAGTACAGAAAAACCTGTCACTTGTGGACACCTCCCATTTAAAGGGCACCTGTCGTATTGTATATGAATGAATAGAGAAATAAGTTTTATGTCATGATTTTAAAAGATATTTTCAAAGTGACATCACTGTAACAGAAATTTTATTATAACTTCGATATGAAATAATTAAAAAAAAAAGTATTTTCTGTTTATTTAGTCTTTTTCTGTATCTGGAGATTAAATTTTTGAATTTTGATTTAAAAAAAAAGAAATTTAGAATAAAGTATATTTTTTCTGCCATTTTGACACACAAGAAGTAGAGAAAAACTTATAATTAATGAAAGTAAAATCCTAAATTTAGTCTCCAGATGCAGAAAAAGACAACATATACAAGAATAACAAATAAGACCATTTGTAGCATTCAAAATCAAACAGCTTTTATGTATAAAAAATTAGCTTAGAAATTAGCTTAATTAGCTTATAAATTTACATGCCATAAAACATTTGATAAATGTTCCTATTATTCATTTACACAGGTATATGTTGAGAAAAACTGGAGCAGTTGTTAAACACATAACTATTGGAGAGCGAACGTATTGCTATGCAGAAAGAGGAACGCAGAGCACGGACCATCTCAGCATGGTTCTCGTGCACGGCTTCTCTGCCAGTAAAGATATGTGGGTGCCGCTACTTAAGGTAAGTCTTCAAGTCATATACAAGTTTTACAAGATTACATTAATATTGACCTTTTATTAACACCGCACTTCGTAACTTGTTGAATATTTTATGGTAGATACCCCTGCCAGCGCTTCAACGCAGTTCGTCACTTACGTTATTCTGTGGTTGTATCCTCATAAAGTTTCTTATATATACATATCTTTTTGTTTACATTTCAAGCAGGTGTTTTGGCAGGTAGGGTAAAGGTTTAACAACGTACTAACAAAACTCAAATTTTATATAACCACAGAATAACATAAGTGATGAACTACTGCTTACGCATGTTGAAGCGCTGGCATCTACCAGTAAGCAGACATTTGAAAGTCAATAGAATAAATCAATGTTTTTTGGACACCCTGTGAATAAAAAGAAAATTCGACCATGACTACGGAAGAATAAACATATTTTATCATGTATTTTACGGACTTATTACATCTTTGCCAACAGAAACTGCCTCCAACTATCCATGTGATTGTGCTGGATCTTCTAGGGCACGGTGGTACGACCGTACCCCAGCCGGGCGAAGACATCTCACTGGAGGCCTTCGTGCAAGGGATGAACGAGGTACCGGCGTCATGGGCATGCTATGGTTAACATTATATTAACATTCACAAGACAAATGTTCATTTTTTGATTTTTGGTTTTTATACTTCTTATTCTGTGTGTTTGGAGACAATTGATTGCAGTTAATTTAATTTATTAAAATAAAATAAATTAAATTAACTGAAATTAATTGTCTCCAAACACACAGAATAAGAAGTATAAAAACCAACAATGAGACCATCTGTGTCGTCTAAAATCAAATTGCAAATATTCATTTACACTTTAAGACTTTTTTGTGGCTAAGTCCAGTTATAACGTAAACGTGAAAGCCACCTTGGAGATATATGTAATTTCTATCCTGTTTGGATGTTGACAATAGCTATGGTTTGATATTTAAAGACTGTAAAAAGAGTATTGCATCTTCTGGTAAGGCTTACTTTTTCCTTGCCGTTACCAATTTTGCTGTCGACTATTGTTTTGGTTGATGTCAAACTCAAGCTGTGGTTGTTGTCCTGCTATACACCAGTTTTCGTATAACTAATAATCATGGGAAATAAATAGACAAACAAACCAAGCACATGGCTGTTTTGCATATGCATGAAGCTTTTTTCGCTGTCTCATATGAAATACTTACGTACAATCATACAAAGGTGTCTCAAAATAGTTTCAACAATTTTTACCCACGTGGTGCAGTCTCAATCAACCAAAGCTCTGTGATGCTAAGGCGTGGCAGAAAAAAAATGATAAAGAAGATACTGTTTGTCTATTTTTTCCCCAGAATGCAATTGTTTGTAGCCACCTGCTGGTTTTAGACAGGAACTACGATTAGATAAAAAAGTTTGTATGTTCAACCACCTTGTGTGTGCATGTAACTATGGACAGTTACTCGTGACCGTCGTTTGTGTATATGTGTGGCGGGGTCTTCAATCTTCAATCTTCAATCTTTATTTCCGAAAGGGCCGATGGCCGTACAGGAAATTTTATGCATTTGTGACATACCATGTACATGAATTAATAATAAACAAGTGCAATAATAAAAAACAATTGCAGTGAATTAGAAAAACAACAAGAACAAAAAAAAAAAACAATAACAACAACAACATTTCTAATGAATATAGTACTACACAAGAGTCCAGGTATTACATACTTTCTCCCAATGTAAAGGGGTCATCCATATTACTGACTTCGCTTTAAAAATTTCAATGGATCCTGCATCTAATATTTGTATAGGAAGCATATTCCATATACGAATGGTACTACAATAGAAACTATATTTGTATGCGTCGGAGTGGAGAATTTTAACCCTATTGTATCTTACATCGTGTGATGGTGTGTTTGTTTTGGCAGGTGCTGCTTGCAGCAGGGTGTGACCGGCCATTCCACCTGGTCGGCACGTCGATGGGAGGCATCGTGAGCTCGCTCTACGCAGCCACGTACCCCCGACACGTCGCCAAACTGACGCTCATCTGCCCCGCCAGTCAGTGCTTAACGTACAATATACAATTCTAAAGAAAACCGTTTCCTGTCAGTGCTTAATGTACAATTCTCAAGGAAACCCCCGCATCATAAGTCACGTGATTCTCCATGGTACGTTAAATAGGTACAGGTCATTGGGTTGAAAGAGTGAGTGAGTAAGTGTGGGTGATTAGCGTTGTGCGCTGAATGTGCTGCCGATGCAAGTATGCGAGAACTGATCAAATGATGATCAATATGTGTGCCAATGACCTGGTGTAAATTGTAAAGTCATGAGAGCCAGACTGGGATCAGGACTATAAACCACCACATTTACATTTATTTCACCTCCGTGAGGTGATAGCATTGACACATGACCATATAAATGCACGGGAAAGTGGCCGTTTTTGACGTGATATTTCTTTATTTAAAGTTGCTAGATTTTGTTAGTTGTGAATTAGAATATGTTGTGTATTATTGTATAACACACTTTTTAATAATCTATTCTATTAATTTGGAAAATATTTTTGATTTTCGATTCCCAAGAATCCCTTTCAATCAAAAGCTATGTGATTTGGTTTTTAGCTTTTGATTAAAAAGGATTCTTGACAATCGAAAATATTTCCAAATTAATAATATAAATTATTCCAATAAATGTAGAATTGTGTTTAGAAAACGTTTGAAACAATAACAGCAACAAAGACATTCAAATTGAACGATACACAGCACTGTGCACCATATAGATAATTTATCTAACTTAGGAAGTGGCTAGGGAGCCGACGTCAGCACCCTAGCCACTTCCTTTAACTTAATAAGCTCTACAGAGCTTTTAAAACAGACAATACAGACATAAACAATCACACATTCTACTCTGACTTCCCTGGGGTTTCAGTCGTGACTCCGGAAGACACGGAGTTCATGCGAGAAGCTCGGTCGGGGAAGTGCCGCCTGCTGCCCACAGACGTGGCCGGACTCGAGCACATGCTCAACTCGTGCATCTACCGCGAAACGCGCATCAACCGGCAGATACTGCGCGGGATACTGCAGCTGAGGCTGCCCAAAAACTCAGTTCTATACGGCACGTGAGTAGTGATTAAAGATACAGGTTGTAACAATAATAAAATGAATAGTTAAGATAGTATTATTTTGTTGGTGGGTTTGCAGTTATTCAATTTATATCAAAAATAATACTGCTCGGAATACTCCAGCTGAGGCTGCCCAAAACTCAGTTCTATACGGCACGTGAGTAGTGATTAAAGATACACGTTATAAACAGTTTTATGCGGCTTGTAAGTAGTTATTGAAAATACATCATTGTCGTTGTCGGCGGTGGTGGTGGTCAGGCATCTAAAAGGCCGTATTTTACCCTTAAAAGGGTTTTTATGATAATAATAAAATGAATAATAAGGATAGTATTATTTTGTTGGTGGGTTGAGGCTACCCAAAAATCAGTTCTACACTGTATGTAATAAGTAGCTATTAAAAATACACATTATAACACAGTTCTACAGTGCATGTAAGTAGTAGTAAGAAAAATATGAAGAATTTTTATTTCAGAATTAGAAAACCCATAAAAAAGTATTTTACATTTATACTATTGTTTTTACAATAAACTAAAAAAAAACATTATTAATACATGTGTTATAAATTTTTATTTTTTAATTTATTTATATCTATTTGTTGTAGCGTACATGATACATTATACATTGCCGTAGCCAAAATAAACATTAAATAAACAAAGCAGTTGAATATCACAACACCCTTCCTATATCACTATGCTTAGTTCGATTTAGTTGTTGTTTGTTGAATTATTATCATGTTCAACCATATATTTAATTATGGCATTTTATTGTTTATACAACAAAACAATAGTGTATACATGTACACAGTACTTGTACAGACAAGGTTGCTACAGTACAGTAATTAGAACTAGCATTTAACAACATGCAGCAGTATACTGATTAACAAAATACTAAAATAAATAGTTAACTACATAATAAGTACATTAAAAAGATTATTTTTCTAGGTAATCACAAGGTTTGTAATTCAATGTAAATTATTTCTTAAAGCCATAACTGTAGGAGATTTTTTTTAACTGATGGTTCGCTCACATCATGCTAACGGTAAAAAATAGTACACCCAAACGGACTAATACAAAATTACATATTTACTATTAAATAGCAATCACTATTATTTAAGTTGCATAGTTGAAATAAAACAACAACTCTTATATGACAAGCTGTAAAAAATAGCATCGTACCCACTTGCACAATCGTTTTCCATGCTAAGTTTTGTCATGATTAAATATTGATAATACAATTTATATTATATTGAAAATTAGCTCACATTGTACTGTATCCATTGATCTATTTATTCTAATTTTGTTAAATAAAATTATATTGTGTAAAAGGATGGATATCATTTGAATTAAATTGATAATGTACAATGGCTGATCACAATAAATAACCATTAGAATAATGACCATGTAACAACTGAAGGCTAATACACAAAGTGGTCTTGATACAAAATTAGAGCCTGTTAAGTCCTATTCTATCACTATACTGATGTTTTAAGTAGTCTTTACAAATTCTTTTAAACATAATCAGGCAATATATGTAATTATGTCATAGACCTATGACTCAAGTCAGGTTAGGACTATATAATGTAGTCTTCGGTGCGATTGGAACCCACAACCATATGGCATCAAATTGCCTCTGGGTTAAGACTCCACCGCTGGAACTAGGACCTAGTTGCCATATGGTCATGGGTTTGAATCCCACCAGAGACTACTATATGATATTGTCCCAGCCTGACTTGGTATCAAAAGTCCAATAACCTAATTACATAATATGAACAGGGGTTTGGTTAAATTAATATAATGGAATATTCCTTAGTCAAAAAAATCTACATTTCATAATCAGGTATTATGTGAGTATTATATAACACTTATTGCTCTTATTGATATATGACTGACGTGCACTCCACCCCATATAGGGGATTATTTGGGGATTAAAAAAAGGAAAATGCCAGAACAATTGACAGTTGGATAAACTATATGTGCACATAGAAATTCCAGGACTTCTAGAATATTTTAGCATACTATGTGGGACAAAAATGCTGTGTTTTGATTTTCACTTTTGATAATAAAGCCCAAAACTTTGTAGTTTAATTTTGAAGGAAACTCGGTGAACGAACAAAAAAATGAAACATCATGAAATGACGTTACACAGTTTTCATATAGGAAGTTTTAACGTCAGTAAAATGATTGTAATTATCATTGTCTATAGTCTTTTCCATATCACCCATGTTTTCATGTCTATATCACAAAGTCATCACATTCTCATCAATAGTTTATCTTTACCATGTAATGAGCCCACAGAGCACATGGCATCTTCTCCTTCCTCACGACCCACACATCACGCTCCACATCGTACTCTTCAATCTTATCACTTACATACTCATTTCCTGATTTATCCAAACATAGCCCACCCATGATGACCACTTTACCCCCACTGACCACCATCGCACCATTAGCATGCAGTAGATGTGGCGGTGTTAGTTTTAGCCACGTGCTGGTGCTGGGGATGTACTGGGCCAAGATTCGCCCATCACCTCCAGCCACCAGCATCGTGTCATTGTAGGACACAGCTTGGGCACCATGTGTACGCTTGAAATGGGCAGGTAATGAGGGACCAAACCGCCACTCTCCTGTCACAGTGTTTAGAATCTGGAGTGAAAATTCATCACCATCACAATGAGCTTTGTTTGTTGGACTATCATTAAAAACGATAAAAATCTCTGATTGGATGAGAGCAGCAATAGGGTCCTTCATACCCTGCAGCATGGCACTCATAGTGGTCCACACATCACGCACCACATGATAGACTTCGCACTCACTCCGCACCTTACCACCACCCGCACCTCCCATCACAATCACACGGTCCCCTGCTGTGACGGCGGCAGCACTATACCCGGCAGTGGGCATGTCCCGCCGTCTGTGCCATTGATTGCTCTTCAACAAATATACATAGCAGTGGTTGGTAGATTTATTGTTTTGATCCAAACCCCCTGCCATAAACAGTCCATCCTTGATGGCAGTGACAGCCATCTGGGCCAGATTTTCTGGAAGAGATGACATTTGGTCCCAGCTTCCACACTGTACCTCACGCCAGCAGGCGTTGGATCGGGCATAATGCCAAACTGTAGTTGTATAACCTCCGATGATGGTGATTCTGCTGTCTTTGTGGGTCGAGTCTGATGGGGAGCTGAAAATATTCACAGATTTCTTTATACAAATTGTCATAAAAGTAGCAGCAATTTTCTATGAGTTTTTTAAATGTGTGTTACTCATTTTTTATTGTTATTCAAGCATTTTAAAATATTCCGTTTGTTCAAATATTGATTCATATTTATTTGATAGGATTTTTTAAATATCAAAGCAGCAGCTAGTAGGTACATTCAGTTTTGAAATTGGCAAACAGCAAATTTGGAATAAAGCAATCTTTTCATACATATCATACCAAGTTGTTGTCCCTGTGTGGGTACTTTGGGTCTCGCTCCAGCACTCGGGTGGAACTCATCTTGTGGCTCTGCTGTTTCTATGGTGTAATAGACGAACAGATAATAATCATATTTTATTTCAAATTAGATCGAATCAAGATCGCTGTCATTCTATATGTATGAAGAGAATGAAGTTTAAGTTTAAGTATCTTATTTCGGAAACAAATCCATAGAATTAATTTAAATAAATACAATATACACAAATGAAAAACATTATCAATAAGACTTTTTTAGTATTCCTTAAAACAGGAGTTCATGTCACTTACAGCCAATATTACTGCTGTACTAGTAAATAAAAATTGAGTAGATAAATATGCTTTGACTAGACTATTTTTACTTTGAAATAAGCAACTTCTAAAGCTGAATATTGCTTCTCTCATAAGTATGTAAAATTAATCAATATTCTTATTTAAAAAATTCTGGGAAACACTACATCTACATCATCTGTCTACTTTCAAAAGAGCTCTAAAACATTATTGTATGCAACAGACACTTTCTAATAACTACTCTTGGGGGGGGGCAATCTTACTTAAATGGGCTGCTACAATCTAAAGAATGTAACTGGTTAGAGACTTCGATAGGATGATGTGGATGGATGTAGCAAGAATATTATTGGCTGTAATTTACATTTTACATGCAAATTAATGATAAATAAATGAATGAAATATTGGGCATGCACAGTTTGACTTGTTTTACTCAAACTTGAGCAAAGTAAATAAAAAATCAAATGATTCAGAATTTCGAATAATCAGAATTGATTAAAAGGATATGAAACATGACATGAAGGTTCCTGATCATTTGCTAGAGTTATCCATAATTTGGAGTCCAACTATAAAAGATTGACTAAAATTCTGACAAATACTCCATTTGTTTTTAAATATGTATTACTACCTGCTACACTGAAAACCAACAATTGCCTACCCTGCGTATCTGGTTTTCTTGCTGTGTCAAGTTTTCTCTGGGGTTCTTCGGTTCTCTTGTCAGCTGTTGACAATCCAGAAAAATCCTCAGTCAGGCGTTGTTCTGTTCCAGTCGCTTGCAAACTAGATGGCTCCTCTGGCATCGAGGCTAATGAACAAAAATATATGATACTATGTTGTCAAATATAATAATAGTCCTTAGGCTGAGCTGTTACATAAAATGCCCCCTAGATTTCTCGTCCTTTCTTTTAACAAATGCAGGAAGAAAAAAAACATAGTTTAGACTTACCAATGAAAAGTTCAAAGAATTTGTATTCACATACTAGATAATGTACTTGTAAAATGAAGAGAAATTTAGGGGGCATTTTCAGTACATTAAAACCCCATTAGCCTAAAAATTATAATGATATGTTGTGTTCACTAGTCAAGTATATGATTACATTTTCTACTTGATATATGTTAGAACACTACAATAAAGATTTAGTTAATTTATTATAATTTTCTGTAAATTTTACCAATTTGCCACCTCTATTTTTTCTCGTTTCTCTATTGTTCCTTTTTTATAAAAGAGAAATCAGAGACTCTGTTGGATGATTCAGTTTATAAACAGAGCATTTCTGTTACCTAAAATACTCTCCAGTTCACGTAGGACTTCATCAATCGTTGGTCGGTCATCCGGATCAAACTGGATCATGTTGTTGGCCAGGACTTTTAGCTGCTTCACCTGAATGCTGTCCTGGAGGTTGAACTTGATGGGCGGTGCCGTCAATCCCCCATACCTCTGGCTCTCATGCATCTGACTTCCGATGGACTCTCCTTTCACTGGAGTATGAATTAAACACATACAGTATAAATCCAACAGACAACCGCAAACCTGTGTAATGGAGACCATTTGAAGCCTAGCTGGTTCCAATATAAAGGTTCTCATGTATTATTAATCTTAATTATTGATGCAATAATGGATTCATACTAGAATTTAACTATGAGATTAGATCAGAATGAAAATCTGTCAACATAGCAAACAACACCTACATGTAAATGGCTGAAGTCTTTGTCTGGGTGGAGAATCGACAAGTGTGACGTAGAAGATTCCGGCACTGAATATGTCCACCTTTTTACTATGCTTTGCTACTCCATCTTTCAGTTTAAACAGCACGGGAGCCATATATTCTAGTGTTCCACACTTTGTTTTTAGCGCCAGTGTTTTATTCTGTATCCTTTCTGTAATTTTTGCCGTACCAAAATCGCACAATTTTATGTGCCCATCATCGCCCATCAGGATGTTTTCACGTTTAAGGTCACGATGGGCTATCGGGGGGTCAAGGTCATGAAGGTGCTTTAACGCCTCAGCCAGTTCTTTCATTATACAGAATTTCTCTCTCTCAGTAATATCATTCGACTTGGCATACTTGTGAAGGTCTCCTAAGTTACACGCTTCCATGAAAACCCACATGTTGTTTCCTTTCGTGATGCTGTCGACATATTTTAACAAGTTCTTGTGCGCTGGGATCTTCCTATGAGCCTCGACTTCCCCATGGACTCTGGCTATCCAATCCGGATGTGAATCATCTTCTAAGTCACCCATGTATATCTCTTTTTCCTGCAACACATTTGCCTTGGTCATCTGTCCCCCACCGTACCTCTTGTCTCTATTGATCGTGAATCGTCCCACTTTCTCCAGATTTGGCTTCTTTATCTTATCCATGATGTAGTTTGAATGTTTGT
The DNA here is from genome assembly GCA_019095985.1 of Streblospio benedicti. Taxonomy (NCBI): domain Eukaryota; kingdom Metazoa; phylum Annelida; class Polychaeta; order Spionida; family Spionidae; genus Streblospio; species Streblospio benedicti. The sequence continues at coordinate 5,591,487 of CM032663.1, forward strand.
TTTGCTTCTCAATTCACTGTTTGGTGTATGTGTATGGTCATGATAAAACCATGTAAGTTTAAATTCAAAAGATATATCCATAGTATAAGATATATTTCTTGGTTAGAACAAATCTTCACTAGGCACTCTTTTCCTATGTCTATGAATTAGAGCTATGTTCAGGTATGTAATGATCTACATTTTATGATGATAAACAGACACAGTTAAAAATTGTTGCTGTACATAAAACCGTAAATCACAGGATTGATAAGCACAGTTAATATTTTCAAAGCATATTATGATTATTCATTGATATTGCTTCTGTGGTGTCTACTTTCGCTTTTATGGGGAAAACCCATGACATACTAAAAATGCTATAGGACTCGGACCACTAAACAAATGAAATGTTGTATTTAGCCATATAATAATTAGGCCCCCTCTACTTTTCTTAGCTCTGAGTGGTGTCAACTTTTTTTCAATAGAGGAATTAATTTCCTATTACTAGGGGACAATCATATGTACATGTCCACCTTTCTAGAGCTCTGGTAACCATTGATGACTATGTGATTTGATGCCAATTCGAAAAACATGTTTTTAGGGCCACCATGGAAATAAGTTGCTAGATATTCTTTAATGTCTTAAACTTTTGGTGTTAACCATATTCTTTATCATTACACATAATTTTCACAATTTATTTATTTTTCTCACAATTATGTTTTTGTAACTTTTTCAGCATCATATTACATGTATTCAACATTTTAGTCCAAACTCAGTATTTCTAAAGATCAGTATTATTTATTTATATTTTTTGTCACCTCCGTATGTTTAAACAATAACATTGCTATTCTTTATGTATGTATAAACAAATATTTTGTTTTATTACTGTTTGCCATAATAATGATATTGAATAAAATCAATCTCAATCTCATTGAAAAGCCCCAGCCTGGATATTCTCTCTAGTCTAGCTCTATTCTATATACATACATGACAGCCTTATAATTGACCATCTTGACTAAATATTCATATGTAAAAATATGTAAAAATATATCATATATAGATTTATTCAGGATTTGAAAACATGTACAAGCTTTCTTGTGTCGTCCTAGGAACATCATGAAACACTCATGATCTGGGATTATATATGTGATATTATATTCTATTCACATTTTGATTGTACGTGTTTTCAAATCCTGAATAAATGTAATCTAATAGTCATGATCAAAAGCATGCTTTTCTTTCACGAAGTCAGCTCATTTACAAGGGTCACCAATAATGACATTGTGTGATGGAAAATGTTGAAAATTTCTGTAAGTGTGCACAAATAAAAACTGCACATCTTTCCAGGTTATGTAGAAAAACACAAAAAAATCATGTAGGTGCAGCATTTTAGTGTCAATCATTTCCAATAATTTACACAATAAGTGTCTCAGGAAAAACAATTATTACCGGCCAAAAAGTAGTGGAATACCATTGGTGTTAAGACAGTAATTCAAAATTACATATTCACTACTGAATAGCAATCGCTATTATTTATGTGGCATAGTCAAAATAAAACAAAAACTTGTTTATGACAAGCTGTAGAAAAATAGCATCGTATCCAGTAGCACAATGATTGCCCACGTCCAGTTGAGTGCCAAGTTTCATCATTATTGAATGTTGTTAATATATCACATTGAAAAATTCACATGTTGTACTATATGATAATTCCAGGTCTGGTGACTGAATATGAAAGGTAAACAATGTCAAATAACCAATCAAAATGTCTTTTATTCCAAATATATATATAACCTAACATTTACACACACATATAAATCAAACAACTACAATAATACAACTAAACAACTACAATAATATAAAATGCATTTATCTGAATATTAAAGATGAACAACATCAAATAATGATTCAAAATGTGAAGAGAAATGTCTGACAATAGTGTTTTATTTGCCTGATACTGCAATAATGGCAGTATCGCCCTAGTAACTAGACACGAATCACTGCATAAAATGAACTGTGAACCGAATATGACGACTGATGGTGAGCTAACGCTACATGCAGACAACATGCCACTACGTACATTTATCTATTAATTCTAATTTTGTAAAAACCAATATATAATGTGAAGACAATAAACATTTTTAATTGAAATTACACACAACTGGTCACAACTATTGGATTGGATGATGTACAATGGCCGATCACAATGAATTACAATTAAAATAATGACCATGTAACAACAGAAGGCTAATACACAAAGTGGTCTTGATACAAAATGAGAGCCTGTTAAGTCCTATTCTAACACTATACTGAAGTAATGCCAAATCTGTACAAATTTTTAAACATAATTAGGCAATATATGTAATTATGTCATAGACCTATGACTCAAAGTCATGTTCGGACTATATAATGTAGTCTTCGGTGAGATTGGAACCCACAACCATATGGCATCAAATTGCCTCTAGAACTGGGACCTAGGTGCCATATGGTCATGGGTTTGAATCCCACCAGAGACTTCTCAGTGATATTGTCCTAACCTGACTTGGAGTCAAAGGTCTTAACTAAAATATATAAAATATGGCGATGGGTAAATACAATTGAATATTCCCAAGTCCAACATATCCACATTTCGTAATCAGGTATCATGTGAGTATAATATAGCACATGGGTTGCAATGATAGAATATAAGTCCACTACATACAGGGGATGATTTGGGTAGTACACAGGAAAATGCAAAGATTGACGGTTGGATAAAGTATATGCTCACATAGAAATTCCAGGACTTCTAGAATGTTGTTTATTGTACTAACATGGGACAAAAATGTCTTGTTTTGATTTTTACTTTTGATAATAAAGCCGAAAACTTTGTAGTATAATTTTGGAGGAAACTCAGTGAACGAACAAAAATAATGAAACATCATGAAATGAGGTTACACAGTATTCATATAGGAAGATTTAACGTCGGTAACATGATTGTAATTATCATTGTCTATAGTCTTTTCCATATCACCCATGTTTTCATGTCTATATCACAAGGGCGTCACATTCTCATCAATAGTTTATCTTAACCATGCGATGTCCCCACAGAGCAGATGGCATCTTCTCCTTCCTCACGACCCACACATCACGCTCCACATCGTACTCCTCAATCTCATCACTTACATACGCCTTCCCTGATTCATTCTTACATTGCCCACCCATGATGACCACTTTACCCCCACTGACCACCATCGCACCATCATCATGGTGTAGATGTGGCGGTGTTAGTTTTAGCCACGTGCTGGTGCTGGGGATGTACTGGGCCAAGATTCGCCCATCACCTCCAGCCACCAGCATCGTGTCATTGTAGGACACAGCTTGGGCACCATGTGTACGCTTGAAATGGGCAGGTAATGAGGGACCAAACCGCCACTCTCCTGTCACAGTGTTTAGAATCTGGAGTGAAAATTCATCACCATCACACTGAGCTTTTGTTTGTTGGACTATCATTAAAAAAAATAAAAAATCTCTGATTGGATGAGAGCAGCAATAGGCTCCATCATACCCTGCAGCATGGCACTCATAGTGGTCCACACATCACGCACCAGATCATATGACTCGCACTCACTCCGCACCTTACCACCACCACCCTCACCTCCCATCACAATCACACGGTCCCCTGCTGTGACGGCGGCAGCACTGTACCTGGCAGTGGGCATGTCCCGCCGTCTGTGCCATTGATTGCTCTTGGCTAAATATACATAGCAGTGGTTGGTAGTTTTATCGTTTTCATCTCCACCCCCTGCCATAAACAGTCCATCCTTGATGGCAGTGACAGCCATTTGGGCCAGATTTTCTGGAACAGATGTGATCTGCTCCCAGCTTCCAGGCGTGATCTCACTCCAGCAGGCGTTGGATCGGGCATAATCCAAAGTCTTATAACCTCCGATGATGGTGATTCTGCTGTCTTTGTGGGTCGAGTCTGATGGGGGAGCTGAAAATATTCACAGATTTCTGTATACAAATTGTCATAAAAGTAGCAGCAATATTCTATGAGTTTTTTAAATGTGTGTTACTCATTTTTTATTGTTAATCAAGGATTTTCAAATATTCCGTTCGTTCAAATATTGATTCATATTTGATCGGATTTTTTAAATGTTATAGCACCAGCTAGTAGGTACATTCAGTTTTGAAATTGGCAAACAGCAAATTTGGAATAAAACAATCTTTTCATAAATATCAGACCAATTTGCTGTCCCTGCGTGGGTATGTAAACAAAAGAGAATTAAATGGGCTGCTACAATCATTATGAAAAAAACTGGTTGAATTATTGATTCTTAAATTCAATGGATAAATAAGGCAAGAATATTATTGGTTGGAATTTGCATTTTACATGCAAATTAATGATTTTTATGCTTAAATGAATGAAATATTGGACATACAAAGTTTGACCTGTTACACTCAAACTTGAGCAAAGTAAATAAAAGATCAAATGATCCAGAATTTCAAATTATCAGAATTACTTAAAATATAAAGTAACATGATATGAAGGTACCTGGCCTGGTCATTTGCCACAGTTATCCATAATTTGGGGTCCAACTATACAAGATTGACCCAAATTCTGACAAATGCTCCAACATTTGTTTTTAAATATGTATTACTACCTGCTACACTGAAATAACAATTGCCTACCCTGTGTATCTGGTTTTCTTGCTGTGTCAAGTTTTCTCTGGGGTTCTTCGGTTCTCTTGTCAGCTGTTGACAATCCAGAAAAATCCTCAGACAGTCGTTGTATTGGTCCAGCTTCTTGCAAGTTAGATGTTTCTTCTCCCATCGAGGCTAATGAACAAATATAATGATGATATGTTGAAATATATTATAATATAATAATATCTGATATATTTTATTTACATTTTACACTTTGTTATTTTCATGTCCTATCTTTGAAGGGAAGGTCAAATAAAATAAGTAAATAGTCCTTTGGTTGAGGGTTTTTTCGTTTACATAAAATGCACTTCGCCCTTTTCCATGGTTATAACGCCAAAAGCAGTACATATTGTTTTACATCATATAGTCTACGCATAAGGCTGAGGTAAGCTTATATTAAACAATTCACATCAACTTTTGAATACAATGTACTTTGATTGTTACAATTTTAATTAGATGCCATACTATCTACAATGTGTAAATGGTTAAACTGAAAATGACGAAATGCTCTGTTCAAGTGAGCTAAAAAAGAACTTCAGATCATTATACAGATGGATCCATTTATCTAAAAACTTGAAGTAAATAAAAAATTCAAACAACTTAAAATTTAAAAATCAAATCACTGATATTATTAAATATAAAATAATATTATTTCCTGGTCATTTGGCCGAGTTATCCATAAATTATACAAGATTGACTCAAGTTCTCACAAATATTGCAACGGTTTATTTAAATACTTTTCTAATTAGTTTAAATACTTTACATACCAACCGAAATACGAACAATTGTGTACCTTGTGCATCTGGTTTTCTTGCTGTGTCAAGTTTTCTCCTGGGTTTTTCGGTTCTCTTGTCAGCTGTTGACAATCCAGAAAAATCCTCAGTCAGGCGTTGTTCTGTTCCAGTCGCTTGCAAACTAGATGGCTCCTCTGGCATCGAGGCTAATGAACAAATATGATGATACTATGTTGTTTTCAAATATAATAATAGTCCTTAGGCTGAGCTGGATTTTTCTTGTACATAAGATACGGCCTAAATTTCTCCTCATTTTTTTTCACAAATACAGGAAGTGAAAAAATTTAGATTTGCCAATGAAAAGTTCAACTATTATTTTTCTCATACTAGGTAGTGTACTTGTAAAATGAAGAGAAATTAAGGGGCATTTTAAGTATTTTATGATTATATTTGTAAGTTGATTAAAAAACCCTAAAAGTATTTTCACAAATATGTTGTGGACAAAATTTCACAATGAAAAAGTCAAAATTATTTTTCTCTTATATGATTAAATTTGAATTTTCAGTATTTTGGAATGCGATCAGCCAAAAAATTATAATATGTTATATTCACAAGTCAACTAGATGATTACATTTGCAAGTTAATCTATGTTTGAACAGACAATTAGTATTTAGTTCATTTATTGACATTTTCTGTAAGTTTGATCAATATGCCACCTCTATATTGTCCTTGTTTCTTTATTGGTTCTTTTCTGTCACAGAAATCAGATAGAGACAACTATAACCAATTCAACGTTAGCTTTGGCAGGTTACATAGTGGGCATTTTGATTTTTGAAGCAGCAAACCATTTCTACTCGATGGACGACTAAAGTGACCAAAGATTATGTTTGAATGAAAAAAAAAATCTTACTGGATTCTTCAAACTTCCCCACAAGCGTTTTCACTGATTTCTGAATCACAGTTGTCTGTTGCTGCTGAACATCAAGTGTTGATAAAGCAGACAAGGACTCTGCTGCTGCTGCTGCTGCTGCTCTGGACGAAGAAGCATCTGATGACACACCTGGCTGCTCCCCTGGCATCGATGCTGCATAGAGGAATTATTGGATGAACTACCTACCTTTTGGAAACTACATATAGTCGTGGTTTATTCAAACCTATGGATCATATTTCTATTTTGAAGTGTTTATTTGATAGAAGAAAAAAAAGATAATACAATTCACAAAAAATATCATGATTTAATTATTTTAATGTATTTACCTGCTTTTCTATCAAATCTAACTCAAAAAATCAAATTTCAAATATAGTTTTAATTGATTTTGAACTCTACAGGTTTCCTTTTCAAAAACAACCTATGTTCATTTTTGAAAAGGAAACCTGTAGAGTTCAAAATCAATTAAAATTATATTTGAATTTTAGAGTTAGTTTTGATAGAAAAGTAGGTAAATACATTAACCCTTTGTGAACGGATGCGCCCTTGAAGACGCACACGTTCTGTGCCGGCGTACGGGAAATGAAATCACAAATTAAAAACATCAGCGAACAATTGTTTTTGACAGTGTGATGCCCAAGACAAAAACTTTTTCTGGAGCCACGAAAAATGCTTATTTCTCTACATAAATTCATGTGTGCATTCAGAATCGTATATACATTCTTATTTTTAGCCCATGGTAAGAGTATTATGGTTTTATTTTTCTAGAATTTGTTCGTAACATTGAGCTTGTCTTGCTCTCGGTTCGAAATGACAGCTTGGAGTTCACAATTATAAAGATGTTTTTCTGTCACTTCCCGCCATCACACAATAATGCCATTGCATCAAGCAATCATAAACAGCATAAATCAAACAAAAATATATATCATAATGCTCACACTCAATGATATCCAATACGGAATCAGTTTCACAACTTTAATTTCATATGTTGACATTCATTTTTCGTCCACACGTTGTCTGAAGACTTGGTACATTTCAGATTGGATAACACGATGTTACACGATGCAGACGTAACTGTACTTCGGTATATCCTTATAAAATCGGTTTATGTGGTATCCGCTGTGTGAATTCATGTTGGTTAGCATATTTTATCCTCGAAAATCAATTATTTACAAAATTATTATACTTTTCATTGAATTCTTGACCTGACAGCCATTGCAATTTGCAGCAAATAGCGGCATGCGCTCTCATTGGCTAAAATGAAATGCCGCTGTCAATCATAGACACGTGCACGGCACTTTAGCCTTTATCAAACGCGCACCGTTTCGCAACATCGAATATAACATTGTTGACGATCTAGACTAAATGTTTAGCGGCGATAAAAAAAAATTTATTCTGCACACAAACCCCTTGTTATCAAGGCTGTTATTGGGTATTTTTATTTTCATTAAAAAATCAAACCTCACTTGTTCTCAAGGCTGTTATTGGGGCTTTCGATTGCAATGGTATATAATTTGTCAGGATGAATATCATTAAATATCAGTATTGTGGGTCCGATTCTGGCGCCTTAAATGGCTGTTAGATGCGTAATTAATTGTTCTCCCAATGGATAATCAAATATTAGTTATTTAATTCTTATTTGCCACAAAATTTAGATCGGAATGTGTTGTTTATGCTCTTTCAGTTCTCGAGTATCATTATGGGGTCAAGGTCGCCAGAATTTCTCTATGAAAAGATGCTTTGATTTCTTGTCCTTTTTTGCCAAAATTACGTAGTTAAATGCGCCTTCGAAGGCACATCCGGCGCCTAGGTAATATTGCATTTCACACGGGCCGTCAACAAAGGGTTAAAAATAATTAAATCATGAGACCCACTAATTTTATATAACAAAAATAATATACATGAGTATTATTCAATGAATATAAAAACTTATGGATCATTGATTCTTAATATCATAATCAAGAATCAAGAATAATCATAATCAAGAATTTTGAATTTTGTAATTTTGTTACAAGTTGCTTAGATAAGCTGCCGCTAATAAAAAAGTCCAGCTCTTTGATTTCCCTAAAAGTAAACATTTACTGAATTTTGTGCGTTGATTTTTTTATCCGGCTACAAAAATTCGATAAAATGGCATACAGCTGTAATATATTGTGGAACGTAATACAATCATACCTAAAATGGCATCTAATTCTTCAATCACTCGTTCAATAGTTGGTCTATCTTCCGGATCCATGACAATCATGGAACTGGCCAGCGCTTTCAAGCGAGTCACTTGGGGAGAGTCATCGAGGTGGAACTTGATCGGAGCTGTTGTTAAACCACCCAATTTCTGACTTTCGTACATTTGCAATCCAATCGACCGTCCATTTACTAAATGAATTGTTCAATATGGATGAGAATGATAGAGGGATGATTAGTGACAGTAGGTAGATTCATAATAGTGTAATATTTACCATTCTCTAATGTTTGGTTGAAACATTAGGTTTTGCCATGGTATGCTACATGGCTTCTTCGGATGTTGATTTGAACCATACAATGCAACATCAACATCTGAAGAAGCCAGATGTAAATACCATGGAGAAACGTCATGTTTCAACCAAAATAAACAGTAGAGCATGGTAAATATTACACTATTATGGGTGAGAATGTTATTAAAATGACACATCGAATGCTAATGATACGCTATGTTTTAGATGAATTATTATTGCTAACTACTCACAATTACCAGCTGGTATGAACACATTTGATTTTTACCTGTGAAAACCTGAAGACGCTGCCCAGGTGAAATCTCCACCAAAGTAACACAAAAGATGCCTAAGCTGAATATATCGACTTTCTTGGTGTATTTTGCTTTGTTATCTTCATACAATCGAAAGAGCTCTGGAGCCATATATTCTTTCGTTCCGCAGTGGGTCGAAAGGGTCTCCGTTCTATCATCTTTCTTTTCGGTAATTTTTGCAAGTCCTAGATCGCATAACTTGATGTGACCATCGTCTCCCATCAAAATGTTTTCAGCTTTAACATCACGATGGGAGATTGCGGGATTCTGGGTGTGCAGGTGTTTAATGGCTTCTGCTAGTTCTCGCATGATCACAAACTTTTGCCTTTCACTTATGTTGTTATTTCTCAAATATTTACGCAAATCGCCTCCTTTGCAGGGCTCGGTGAATACCCACATTATATTATCTTCTTGGACACTGTCGATATACTTGACAATGTTAACGTGGCTAGGTATTCGTCGATGCGTTTCTATTTCTCCATGGACTCTTGCTATCCAGTCTGGATCTGGGTCATCATCATCGAGATCATGTAATGGAATCTCTTTGCCTGCAACCACTTTCCCATTTTCGTCTGTTCCCAGATAAACAGTACCAAACTGGCCGCCTCCAAGGCGCATCTTTTTCGATCTATGGTGTACTTGCCGATTTGCTCTAGTTTGGGCACTACTTTGGATTTCTCTCCTGTAAATTCAACCAATTATGATATCAAGTATTATCAAAAATGTTTTAAGATGACACAAGTGTTGGTGTTTGATTTTCTGCTTATGTATGTGTGCATCATTTGCTACATCCTAAGAAAACCTAAGACGTTTCTCAAATGCATCAATTTTATTTGTTAGGTAAATTTGTCAAAGTGAGACACATAGTAATTTAATTAGTTGGAAAACTGAGAAAATTGCAAAGCTAAAACCTTGAGACAAAACGTTAGGAAGGGTTAAATAATAAAAAAAATACGTGGGGGCCCATTTCTCATTGACAGCAAAGAGAGGGCCATTTAAAAGTGAGGGGGCAATAATAAAAAAAATATATTTACATGGGTGTGTGTGGGCTTAAAAAAGGGTAATAAAAATCTGTGGAATGAGGAATGAAAAAAGCGACCCATTTTCACTTGATGTCAATTTGATAAAAGAAGTGATGCAATTTTGCTGCATGCATTGAAATAAAAGAAATCTTGAGAGAACACCAAAATTTATTTAAAATTTATTTCCAGAGTACAGTCATCTAAAGCTTAGCTTTTCTTTTTCTTTTTTAATGTTTAATATTTATTTAATTGAACGTTAGTCATACCTTATCTTATAAAAATCAGTCCATTGAATAGAATCCGCAGCCAGGGTTGATATATCAAATACATGTACAGTAGCTTTAGATGCAACATCTACATGTATTATTCCCATTGATCATGAAAAACTTGTACAAATGTACTACCCATGTTTAATAAAACTAGTCACATTTCAAATGTTTTATATGGAAATTCTGAAACTCTTCTGCTTCATTGGGTTGACCAAAAAAACCGGGATAATTTCCGATTTAACCAAGGGGGTTTGCCCCTAAAAAATGGGACACTTTTGGAAATTATTGAATAAGTAAAAAAATATAATCATTTGGCCCAGGTACCTCATTAAATTATGCCAATGCTAAAAAAAATTTTTACTTATTTTTTAAATTTCTTTAAAAAAATAGAAAATTAACAAGAAAAAAAATTCACGTTTCAAAGAAATCAGAAGTTTTCAAAATTTTTTAAAACTTCCCTGTCTTTTACAAATTGCTAAATTACCCCTTAATGCTTAACGTACCCAAAATGAATTTTTTAAAAAATTAAAAAAAACCCAAAACCAGTTTTTAAACTGCAAAACCTTTTTTAAAAAACTAAAAAAAAAAACCAAAAACCCAAGGGGAAAAAAAAAATTTTAAAGAAAATGAAAGGGCGTTTTAAAACATGAGAAATTTAAAAAAAAGGGAAAAATTTTTTCAAAAAAAATTTTTAAAAAAAATTTTAAAAATT
>CM032663.1:5608291-5620280 GCA_019095985.1 Streblospio benedicti
GCGTCCCTACGGACGCAAATGGATAATCCATCAATTTATAACAGCACGACGATTAATCTCAACAGTCGTGCGGTTTTGGTTTCAGTAGGCGGGGACGTTATATGCGATATGTACCGTTCCGTGCTAATTTGTTTGTGAATTAATTCAGTAAATCCAGTTTTATCTGGTCGTGACCCGTATGTGTTTATCAACAATTTGCTTCGACTCAACTAACGAGATTCTAATTCTACAATTTTATCATCTATGTTATCCTCCATGGTAATATAATGACAATATAATCAATAAAATTTGGTTGTTTAATTAGTACATGATCCATGTTTTAAAAACATGTAATATTTGTTTTTTCATCGCGTTCGCATTTTGTAGAAGCGTTGCTTGTCGTGTCAATCGGACGTACTGCATCAATGCATTTGGCGTTTGCAAAGATGCGTTGTGCATTCGGCGTTAAATGCGCTGTTGTTGTAAACTATTATCGGGACAGTCGTTTTTACCGGAGTAAAGCGGTCTCGTAGAAAACCCGTTGTCGACTTCGACATTTATGAACCAGTTTTTCTCGTAAATTAAGAGAGATTAAACGCACAGTGATTATGGGAACATTGAAATAGTAGTAAGGCAGTGAGCGGCGCCCTAGGTTTGAAGCGCCAAAAGCGGCACTGGTGGGTAAAAATGTCGAAATTCGAGATTCACTACGAGGCGCCGCTTTTGAAGCAAGGTCAGTAATTATATAAGTATTGCTCTTTTTTTCTTTTGTATATTTATGATGAAATGTCAAATAATGTTAATTATTATCACTGATTTTTATTGGTATTTTAGAGTGATATCATACCTAGCTGCTAATCCACACAATGCAGCTGATGCTGAGATATTTTTAAGTAAATGACAAATCTCTTTGAATAATAGTATTTATAATCTTGAAGATTATTTATTTTTGCATGAAAAGAGTGTCGTAATAATTGTATTTTTGTATGTAAGTTAATAGGAAAATGCTTTAAAGATCTCCAAACCTATGACCATATAAGATAATGTTTACATTCGGCGAGATTCACGGTACTTATAAATAGTGTCGGGGTACTTTTTGTAAGTCATTGAATCAAGCGTAAACATCGCTGTTTTTCTTTTCCATCGCATTGGGTTCAAATTCACTCCCACGCAGTCAGACTAACTTCTTAAAACCAGCAACATTGTATTTGCACGTTTCATAGGACGTGTTCTAAATTTAGAATATCCAGGGTCGCCCATATGTGCTAGATGCGCCCGAACCCACAAACAAATGTGACTACCGATGATAGTCACTCTTATTTACAAAAAATAATCGACAGCCATAAATAATCGAGAGAATAATGTCTGCACATCTTCTTAACGTTTGTGCGTACTACATACAGAAATGTCTTTTTTAAACGTCTGCAGTCTATTGCTTAACGTATATCGTTTGCCTTGCATTGAATCGGCTAGATTACCAATACATGATATATTTACAACTTACAGGTAAGGTACCTGTTAGACGGATATAAATCTAACACAAAATGCACACATATCATATATATATAAAAGATGCATGTTTGCATTTAAAATATCTATGATGGATTTAAAATAATTGATTATAAATCTACTGAAACAAATAATAACAGTATGTTGCATTCAAGTTTATCTGGAAATGTTATTTTTCTTTTGAATATTGAATCATTATGCGCTCACCATGTCAGGATTTTTTGTAAGTTTACATTTTCATGACAATGGCCAAATATATTATACAAATGAGAGAAGTAATGCTTAGCAAACCTGCTGGCCCATGCTATGACTTGTCATTATTATATTAGTAATTATAATACTAGCTCAGTTTGGTTTGAATAATTATGTGCCAGGATATGAAAACTAAGTAGATCTACTGTTTTCCATTTATAAATAGAACTGAGGTGCTGTTTTTCATATCCTGGTGCATGCAGTCAGATATCTGGCAGCTTGCCCAGTTTTCATCAGCTTTCCCGCCACTAGGCATCAGATTTCAACTTGCTATATGTGTATAGTAAATCAGTGTTGAGATGAGATACTTTTAATGAAAACAAGTGCTTCAAAACAATCATTTATTACATGTTTACTTGTAATACAACTTTAAATTTATGAATGGGCATTTGTAGAGCAACGTTGTACCTCTATGAGAATGTAATTATTTTAGTCCTTTATAAATTCTAAAGTTGTTTTTAAATGATGTTTTCCCTTCATACCAAAGAAATTCTTCTTAAAATAATTTTCATTGTTGACCATTTTGTTTTGTCATTCATTTTTTTGGCATTTTTTCATCTTGATATTGTTGGGCATGTAATAAAGTTAAAAACAACCGAAAGTTGGACCTGTAGAACAATTTTTAATTATTGAAATTTTAGATTTTAAATGTTAAGAAATTTCTAGGAAAATGACACCTTCATCATATGCTGATTAATTACAAACATACCATGGGACCTAGGATAACTTACAAAAGCAGGACCATGCATAAGATATCAAAGTTGCTGTTGATTAATTTATTTGACCTCAGAGTTCATTAGTCTGTGATTTATGGCCAGATTTGTGGGAAAGTGGGGGTGACTGTCTTTGAGGTTGACCTTTTTGTTTTGTCACTCAAATGAAGTGACAATAATCATCACCAAGAGGTGAGTGATATGTGAAGCTATGTATACATAAAAACATTATGCAACATACATTTCTTAGCAACTTTAAGGTTTGAAATGGAATGAACAGCTTTTCGGCAAGTGCATTTCATCAGTTGTCAAATGAAGTCAATGCAGTGCTGTGATTGAATTGTGTCATAAAGCAAGTGTGCAAATGATTAGACAGTGTTCTTTCTTCATTATAACATATCTGTTGAATGGATTACATGATTAAGTTGTATGGTGTTTTTATTGAATAGAGGTTGCAATAGCAGTACATACACTATGTTGACATTTTGTTGATATAATGCTTATGTGAACAGTCTTAATTAATACAAGTATGATTTTAACATTGTCATCATGATACATATGGATAAATTTGAGATTATTGCATTCAATTAAGAGACCTTTTATGGGTCCCTTTAAATTAAATCAATTAAGTATTAAACTGTCAAATATTGTGAATCTGCTAACATTTATGCTATCCATAACACTGCCAGCAGCTCACAGCAGCATGTTGTGCATAGCGGCACCTGATTCTAGTGGTGAGCACTCGGCATCGTCTGCTGTTAGACTGAAAATGCCTCTGGTCTGATTTTGAACTAAAAAACTGGGCAAGCTGCCAGACATCTGACTGATGATTATTCAAAACAAAACATGTCGAAATGTTTAAACAATAAAGTCTTGTAGTAATACTGAGGTATCCATATTTAGATCAAAATTAACTTAAATATTTCTAGATGCAAACATTATTTACTTTTTGAAAATGAAACTAGGTCACACAAAACCAGCCATTGGCCACAGATTGTATGATGTCATTACATAGGGCTTTTCCCAGGCCATCTGGGATCACATCATTACATATATTATGTTAATGACGGCCTTTAGGGATATTAGGCTGGGGCTGAAGAACTATAGTGCTGTGCCCCTGGTTTTGCTGGGTGGGCTGACTGAAAATACTCATCCATGGGACAAGTGACTCAAAATTTTTACCCGTCCTGACAATACAGATACCGTCTCTCAGGCGATAGGATGGGTACTTATCTGTGGCCCTGATACTCAAGCGGCACATGATTATCTGAACGTCTCAAGCTATCATGCTGTACGTGATACTTTATGAGAAGGATAGAGAATTTGCTAGAAAATCTGAGTCTCGACCAACCTGAGACTCTTGCTTGTAACACAATAGAGAGCCAGTTTATCAAGGCTTAGGATTAATCAGGTTAACCCAAAAAACTGGAGGAAACTTGAGTAAAATTTCTCTTAGTTCATAGCCCTACGAACCTTTTTTTTTTTTTTTTTACGAACCTACATGTTTAGTTTTTAAACAATCCCAAACGTGGTTTGGATATATTCCTGCCTTTATCGTGACAAGGGCCTATGTGCTAAGCTACAAAAATATTTTTTATATATGGGTATCTTTTAAATTCAAACTTAGGTATCATTGACATATGGCGTCACCTGATTTTGGCTTATTTTAGACCCACCACCCCACCCCCTCCCTTGCCACTCTTGACAATTTTGCAGCACCCTCGACTAACCCGTCATCTTTGTCCCCCCCACCCACCCGTGACATGGTTTTGCGATGACATTTTGCTCAAGTAACATTTATTCAACTGTGCCATTGTATAAATGCATTTGAATAGTATGAAAAGAATTGATATTAAGCAAACATGGCAATGCGATTTCAACTAGTTGATAGTCACAACTCACTTAACATGTTAGAAAGTAAGTTCAAATACTATTAAATAACTACAACGTTTTCTCTTGAAAAGGTGACATCATCAGAGTGCTAGACCTAGAATTGAAAAGCAAAACAAACAATTAAACTGCATCATGAATAAGATAAAGAAGCCGAATCTGGAGATAGTGGGACGATACACTATCAACAGAGACAAGCGGTATGGTGAAGGAGCGTTCGGAGCTGTTTTTCAAGGGACAGATGACCAAGGCAAACCTGTTGCAGGAAAAGAGATATATATGGGGGACTTGGAGGATGACCCAAATCCTGATAGGATAGCCAGAGTCCACAGGGAAGTCGAGGTCCACAGGAAGATTCCAGCGCACAAGAACTTGTTGAAATATGTCGACAGCATCACGAAAGGAAACAACATGTGGGTTTTCACGGAAACCTGTAGATTGGGAGACCTGCACAAGTATGCCAAGGCCAATTATATTGCCGAGAGAGAGAAATTCTGTATTATGAAAGAGTTGGCTGAGGCGTTAAAGCACCTTCATGACCTTGACCCCCCGATAGTCCATCGTGACCTTAAGCCTGAAAACATCCTGATGGGCGACGATGGGCACATAAAATTGTGTGATTTTGGCACGGCAAAAATTACAGAAAAGATACAGAATAAACGCAATGGCTTTAAAAACAAGGTGTGGAACAGAAGTATATATGGCGCCGAGCTGTTTAAACTGAAAGATGGAAAAGTAAAAGTATAGCAAAAAAGGTGGACATATTCAGTGCCGGAATCTTCTACGTCACATTTGTTGATTCTCCACCCAGACAAAGACTTCAGCCATTTACATGTAGGTGTTGTTGAACAAATTTTCATTCTAACTTAATCTTATAGCTATGGTCTTAATTGAAGGTTTTACTGTATGTGATTTCTTTAATTTACTACCACAGTGAAAGGAGAGTCCATGGGAAATCAGATGCATGAGAGCCAGAAGTCTGGGGGATGGGTGGCACCTATCAAGTTCAACCTCAGGACAGCGCCCAGGTCAAGCAGCTGAAAGTCCTGGCCAACAACATGATCCAGTTTGATCCGGACGACCGACCAGCGATTGATGAAGTCCTCGTGAACTGGAGGTATTTTTAGGTAACAGAAATGCTCTCTTTTTAAACTGAATCATCCAACAGAGTCTGTCTGATTTCTCTGTTATAATAAAAAACAATAGAAATGAAAAAAAAAATAGAAATGGCAAATTGGTCAGATTTACAGAAAATGTTAATAAATTAACTAAATTCTTATTGTAATGTTTGGGCCAACTTGAAAATGTAATCGTACATTTGACTTGCAAACACAACATATTGTAATCTTTAGGCTGATGACATTTTAATGTGCTGAAAAGTTCCCCTAAAATTTTCATTTCATTTACAAGTACTTTACCTGGTACCTGGTATTTTGTGAAAACAAAGTCTAAATATTTTTTCCACTTCCAGTATTTGTAAAAAATGACAAGAAATTCAGGCGGCATTTTATGTATATGAAAACCCAGCTCAGCGAAGGACGTTATTACTTTTGACAACAAATAGCCATCTAGTTTGCCAATGCCAGAAGAGCCACTGGAACAGAACAACGCCTGACTGAGGATTTTTCTGGATTGTCAACAGCTGACAAGAGAACCAAAAAACCCAGGAGAAAACTTGACACAGCAAAAAACCCAAAAACACAAGGTACACAATTGTTGGTATTTTAGCCTAGTATGTGGTCTAATTAGAAAAGGATTTAAATAAACCGTTGCAATATTTGTGAGAACTTGAGTCAATCTTGTATAATTTATGGATAACTCGGCCAAATGACCAGGAAATAATATTACTTTATATTTAATAATATCAGTGATTCTGAAATTTCGCATTGTTTGATTTTTCTTATTTACTTTGTTCAAGTTTAGATAAATGGATCCATCTGGAAAATGATTCATTTAACCCATCCAAATCGTGCTCTCACGTTCTGTAACCAGCTACATTCATAGACTTGCAGCAGTGCATTTCTCTTTTTTTTACATATGGAATGAGACACAGATCTTTATACAATCTAATTTAAAATAAAATGTAACCATCTAATGTTATTCTATTACAACATAGAAACAGCAATGCCAAGACAAGATGAGACCCAAAGTACCCAAAGGGACTGAGCTTGGTATGAAATGTACAGACCATGAAAAGTACCCACGCAGGGAAAACAGGTTTTGGTATGAAATATATGAAAAAGATTGCTTTATTCTATTTTGCTGTTTGCCAATTTCAAAACCAAAAAGAATTGAGAGAAAGCAAGCAAGTTTACTTATTTCATCATATTATTTCATCATATTATGTATGAAAAGATTGCTTTATTCTAAACAATCTCAAAAAAATGTCTAGCTATCTAAATTTAAAAAATCCTATCAAATAAATATGAATTAATATTTGAAAAAAACCCTGATATTTGAGAATTCTTGAAAAAAAGATGAGAGACAGACATTAAAAAAACTAACCATAGAAAAATGTTGCTACTTTTATGACAATTTGTATACAGAAATCTGTGAATATTTTCAGCTCCCCCATCAGACTCGACCCACAAAGACAGCAGAATTACCATCATCGCAGGTTATACAGACTTTGGATTATGCCCGATCCAACGCCTGCTGGCGAGAGATACAGCCTGGAAGCTGGGACCAGATGTCATCTCTTCCAGAAAATCTGGCCCAGATGGCTGTCACTGCCATCAAGGATGGACTGTTTATGGCAGGGGGTTTGGATAAAAACAAAGACGCTACCAACCACTGTTATGTATATTTAGCCACGAGCAATCAATGGCACAGACGGCGGGACATGCCCACTGCCAGGTGTAGTGCTGCCGCCGTCACAGCAGGGGACCGTGTGATTGTGATGGGAGGTGATGAGTGTTGGTAAGGTGCGGAGTGAGTGCGAGTCTTATGATGCGGTGCGTGATGTGTGGACCACTATGAGTGCCATGCTGCAGGGTATGATGGACCCTATTGCTGCTCTCATCCAATCAGAGATTTTTATTTTTTTTAATGATAGTCCAACAAACAAAGCTCAGTGTGATGGTGATGAATTTTCACTCCAGATTCTAAACACTGTGACAGGAGAGTGGCGGTTTGGTCCCTCATTACCTGCCCATTTCAAGCGTACAAATGGTGCCCAAGCTGTGTCCTACAATGACACGATGCTGGTGGCTGGAGGTGTTGGGCGAATCTTGGCCCAGTACATCCCCACCACCAGCACGTGGCTAAAACTAACACCGCCACATCTACATCATAACTATGGTGGGATGGTGGTCAGTGGGGGTAAAGTGGTCATCATGGGTGGGCTATGTTGGGATGAATCAGGGAAGGAGTATGTAAGTGATGAGATTGAGGAATATGATGTGGAGCGTGATGTGTGGGTCGTGAGGAAGGAGAAGATGCCATGTGCTCTGTGGTGTCATTACATGGTTAAGATCAACTATTGATGAGAATGTGATGCCCTTGTGATATAGACATGAAAACATGGGTGATATGGAAAAGGCTATAGACAATGATAATTACAATCATATTAGCCACAAGAGAATGTGAGACGTTAAAACTTTCCATAAATACTGAGCAAGATCATTTCATGTTTTGTTCTTTTTGTTGGTTGACCGATGTCCTCCAAAAATAAACCTTCGAGTATGTGGCTTTATTGTCAAAAGTGTAAATCAAAACAAGGAATTTATAAGATTTGACTTGACACAGAGTTTTCTAGAAGTCCTAAGATCTATGCTCACGGATAGTTTGTCCGATTCTCAACCTTTGTATTAACATTTGTAAAGCTCTCTTTGGCGGCGCATGGTCATGGGTTTGAATCCCACCAAGACTATGTGATACTAATGTGCTGACAGCAAGTTCAGAACTATACATTTTCAATCATAACTAAAAAATGGTAATGTATATCAAAATAAGAATTATAGAAATGAAACGCTATTTTTTTGCCAGATCTACATTGCAATTTTGATTATTCTGACTGGTTTACATAATAGTGAACACTTACATGAAAATGGCATTTTTCCAGTGTCTGTGAGAGACAGTCAGACATTTTGAACAAGTTAAAATTGGGGATTAGGTAACAAGATTGGAAGAGCAATGTTTATACCGTTTATATTTTTGATTTGGGTACACATGAGTAGTCACATACTTGGTGATACATAAATGTGTATGCAAATCAAAAATAGAAACAAACTTGGCTGTTCCAATCATGGTATATAATCCCCAATTTTGACTTGTTCAAAATGTTTGACTGTCTCTCACAGACACTAAAATGCCATTGCAACTGCAAAATGAAAATTTTCAGAATCTACCAGTTTTAATTCAAAAAAATAGCGTTTCATTCTATAATTCTTATTTTGACAAAGTTATGATTGAAAATGTATGTTCTGAACTTGCTGTCAGCACATTAACCTAACTTGAAGTCACAGGTCTAATGACGTTATTGCATAATACCTGATCACGTTTCAAACAATTTGTAGACTCAGTATAACATCAGTATAGTGATAGAATAGGACTTAATGGGCTCTAATTTTGTATTCAGAACTGATTTGTGCATTAGCTTTCTGTTGTTACATGGTCATTATCTAATGGTTATTTACTGTGATCAGCCATTGTACATTATCAATCCGGATTGTCATGTGCAATTCTAATTCAAATGATATTGATTGTTTTCACATTATGTATTGTTGTGTTTTACGTCGTAACTGCTGGTTAAAGGTTGGTCGAAAAAAATAATTTTGAATTAAATTTTCTAAAATTTATTAGCTAAGTACTTTTGAATACATAAATTCAAAAGGCTTATCACAGCTAAATTATCCACATATTTTTGGATATTTAAGCCCTGATGAGGAATTTACTTATTCAAAAGTACTTAGCTAATATATAATTTTAGAAAATTTTAACTCAAAATTATCTGTTTTGACCAGCAGTTATGACGTAAAAACCCAACAATAATGAGAGGACCTCCTGCAGTTCAAATATTGATTTTAGCTTACATTATGTATTAGTTTTACATTATTACGATAAATGAATATATGTGCTACTGGGTACGATGCTATTTTTCTACAGCTTGTTATGTAAAAGTTTTCATATTGTTTTAACTGTGCTACATAAATAATAGTGATTGCTATTTAGTAGAAAATATGTAATTTATTATTACTTCATTAGGATAAAATATTTGTTACAAAGTGTGTGGTGTGTGAAAAATCAATTCAATTTTATTCTAATCTTCGAAAACTTATATTATCTTGTGAAATAGTGTACTGTTTGAACATAATAATGGAAAATAAAAATTAAATCCCACTGTAAAATATCAGTAAAAGGGAGTTGGGATATTTATCTGCTTTGTGTATTTGACGTTTATTATGGCTAAAAGGCAATTAAATATATCATGTAAGCTTTAAACAAATAAAATAAAATAACTTTAAAAAATCAGTATTTATAATACATGTATTTATAATTATTTTTTTAGTTTATTTAAAAAAAAGTATGCATGTAAATCATTCAGAGAAAACCTTTAGCAATATATTAGCCACTACGTTTGTAGCACAGTAACTTTGACCACACCAGCGTCCGTCTGGAGAAGTTTCATGGACATTTTTCATCTTGCGCAACACAAAATTAGACGTGATTGACAGTTTCAACAACTAACTGTGGCCAACTGCAAAAACCTTTGCCAGATTCTCAGATACTCCAACGATGACCACAAGTAGTTTAAGTTTAAATTGTGGAATGCAAGATAATAATATAATTTTGTATAAGATATAGTTTAATTTTTTTTACTGAGATTAGACTCATGTATTATATCTAACCACTCTCTACGAGAGGTCGACCTTTTTTTTGTTTAAATCTATTTGTGTGAATAATAATTTGTATGCTGGTATTTTATAATTTATTTTGATAGATGTGATGTATATTTGTTATAGTACAATAAAAAATAATATTTAATCATTTTTACTTAGGCATGCTTTTTCCAACTGACCTCTCTACAAAAATCCGATACTAGCAGAAGTTTTTCGTTGTACAATTGCACTCTCACCGAATTGTGCGTATTTAAAGAACAGTTTTCACCCCTCGAACCAGTAAAATGATGAAAAAGGGTTCTATATAAAGATATAACAGCAATCCTCTTTCAATATAAAAGAATGTTTATTGATGCATGTTCATTTTAATAATACCATCTAGAAATTTACATTAAACCCAACCGTATGCGGAATCGTTGTGTATAATTTATTTTAATGTTTAGCTTTTATTTTAAGAGAATATATAAAAGTTTCATTTGACAGCATTAATTTGCACTTCGAAATGGTGCCATGTTTGCCACATCGCACCAAATGCAAAAACACCAATGTTTGATCGCGTTGTAGACATACGCATAATGGCTCAATCTTGATGAGAAATGCATATTCGTGTCTCTAACAACATAAACTTTATTATGATATAGAAACGAGTTCCAAAAACACCCGATAAATATTTTTAATTATTTTCTAAATTACTGTGATTTATCTTTATTCGAAACTACGCTGCAAATACTGGTATCATACCGCAGTCCTAACTGATCAGAACATGGCCATTGGAAATGTGATGCTTTGTTTCAAAACATTTGTGAAATTGGGAATGGGATAAGCCAAAGGTTGCTTTGTATTTTGGTGAAAAGATGGTTGAAATACGAGCATTTTTAAGGAAATTATGGTAGTTTAAAGTTGGCAATGCAGCTCCGACAAATGGAATTATTTTATACGCGCTACGCTGCAAATATTTGCGAAGATACAAGGGGTGTCATGTAATAAAACATGAGGGGTAATGGGTTAAAAGCATGCAATCTTTAGGACATAATATATTACAATCATTCTGAAACAAGTCTTATAGCAAAGTGTTTATATTCACTGAACATTTGCCCTGATAAAGCCTTCTTGATCAAGGAGAAAATATTTTGCTTATAATAAAGCAAGTATAAAGGATTTTTCTCAAAATGAATATTTAGTATTGTAACCCCCCTGTTAGAGTGAGCGTCGTTGGACAGAGTCCGTGGTCCCGACATCGTCCAACACCGTCCAAGGGCTAAAATTTAAAAATCGAGAAAAAATGTCCATTCCTGGCGGACGCCACAGGTGAAATTGTAACCCCTCGATCGAAACAAGCACCGCAGGGCACCGCCAGACGTCGACTGCGGCGTGACCATGGAAGCAGACGGAGTGGCCACTATTCTTGGCGCGGATAGGTCTTGCGGCGTACACCCGCTTACAGCGGTGTTGAACGGCGTTCATTTTACGGCGGGGGCCAAATACGCCTTCGCGCGGCAACCAGCGAACTCAAAAAGATCAAAGGAAATTTAATCAATAATCCCCATCCGCGTGGAGTTGTTACATGGCGTGAAAAATCCACTTCTCCAGAGAAGTGGAGGGACGGCGCGCAATTTTTGCTCAGGGCGTTGATGCGGGAGGAAGAGCCTATCTTGCATTGCAAGAGTCCGCTAGGCGGCGTCTCGAGCCATCGGCGCCCGTCGACCTATTCGACAATGAAAGTGTTAATTTTCCCAATTTTCATCTTTTTATGGACTCTGTCATTTTTTCAAGATAAAATTTACGCGGGCGTGCCACTCTAACAGG
>CM032663.1:5620380-5634908 GCA_019095985.1 Streblospio benedicti
AATAATAATTTGTATGCTTGTATTTTATAATTTATTTTGATAGATGTGATGTATATTTGTTAGAGTACAATAAAAATATATATCTAATCATTTTTACTGAGACATGCTTTTTCCAACGGACCTCTCTACAAAAATCCGCCACTAGCAGGAATGTTGCGTTGCACAATTGCACTCTCACCGAATTGTGCATATTTAAAGAATAGTTTTCACCCCTTGTACCAGTAAAATGACGAAAAAGGGTTCAATATAAAGATATAACAGCAATCCTCTTTCAATATAAAAGAATGTTTATTGATGCATGTTGATTTTAATAATATCATTTACAAATTTACATTAAAAGCATGCAGGACATAATATACTACGATTATTCTGAAACAAGTCTTATAGCAAAGTGTTTATATTCACTGAACATTTGTCCTGATAAAGCCTTCTTGATCAAGGAGAAAATATTTTGCTTATAATAAAGCAAGTATAAAGGATTTTTCTCAAAATGAATATTTAGTATTGTAACCCCCCTGTTAGAGTGAGCGTCGTTGGACGGAGTCCGTGGTCCCGACATCGTCCAACACCGTCCAAGGGCTAAAATTTAAAAATCGAGAAAAAATGTCCATTCCTGGCGGACGCCACAGGTGAAATTGTAACCCCTCGAGTGAAATATGCACCGCAGGGCACCGACAGACGTCGACTGCGGCGTGACCATGGAAGCAGACGGAGTGGCCACTATTCTTGGCGCGGAGAGCTCTTGCGGCGTACACCGGCATACAGCGGTGTTGAACGGCGTTCATTTTATGGCGGGGGCCAAATACGGCTTCGCGCGGCAACCAGCGAACTCAAAAAGATCAAAGGAAATTTAATCAATAATCCCCATCCGCGTGGAGTTGTTACATGGCGTGAAAAATCCACTTCTCCAGAGAAGTGGAGGGACGGCTCCGCAAGGGCGTTGCTCAGCGTTGGGCGCCTATCTTGCTGGATCGCCTATCTTCGAGAGCAAGAGTCCGCTGGGCGATGCGTCGGAGCCATCCGGCGCCGTCAACCTATTCGACAATGAAAGTGTTAATTTTCCCAATTTTCCATCTTTTTTATGGACTCTGTCATTTTTCCGCATAAAAATTTACGCGGCTTGGCCACTCTAACAGGGGGGTCTTTTAATGGGAATGATTTTCGTCAGACGTAACATCAAGCATGTAACAAGTCGCCTATCTCGCCAATGATAAATCTCATTTTGCCTTAGAAATCCACGGTACGTCTGGCGAAAATCATTTGATTATGTAACTTCACGTGACCTCTTGTTTTAATAAACAAGAGAGCATGGTATTTCTAAAGTGTCATAAATATTAAACATGGAGAATATAAATAATATTTTCCTTTACACTCGCAATGGATAAGGCATCGTCTAGGTTATTGGCTGAGCATGATCTTAAATGACTTTAATAATGTGTTACGTTAATTAATCATGATTGACATAGACGATTCTTTCTAGACTTTCTATTTTAGAGCTATATGACATAACCACTGCCGGTTACTAGCACCCTAGAGCACCACTGTGGTTCCTATTCACAAAGCATTTCAGGCAGTGGCAAAGTCACATAACCTTAATAGAATTGGAGAAAAAATCCTCAATGTGAAAACAAACAGCCAAGCTGTATGACACCAGAAAGAATTCTACTAAAAGGTTATTATATTAGTGGGGGGAGATATCAGAAAATATCTCACTGTGTGTGAACATGAACAGAACAGAGTTATTTAAAATGTATATTTAGAATCATCTATCACAATTTAAAAGCCAGCTCCAATATAAATGTGATAATTACTTATAAAACATGCTTGTATCAGTCCATTCTCACTTGACAAAAACCAAATTTCTAAAATCAACAATATTTTTACATATTAAAACATTAAAACTGTCTTTTCCATAAAATTTCAATAACTGGGAAGGGCTTTGCATCTTATTTACAGATGTAGATTACAGAATATAGATCACAATGCAAACATTATGTGTCCTCCTGCAGAGATTCTGAATTATCAGTGATAAGTGAATATATAGGACAGAGTTATCACGTGAGAGGCAAAATATTCACAATCCTGGACTTTACTCTATAGCTTTATTGTCATATGTTACAACACAATGACGTAAATTGCAATGTACATCATTTGTGCAACATTTGTCCAAAGCGAACTGACTTTTGACTACATGAACTGTACGCAGACGACACAGGCAATATGGACAGCTATTTAGGTAAGATATTCATTGTTATAGTGTATTATAGGAATATTGCAGTTTGCCACATCAACTAGCTTATCAAATATTGTACAGGTAGTGTGGGGCGGGGCTTTTGCGGGGCTTAGTACACTGTCAAACATGTAGATAAGGACTTGCATATATTTACAAATAATTATTGCAAGTCTTCATTTTGTAGACAAGAACTCTTCAGACGGGTGGAGTGGTTTTATAAGTAAGTGGTATGTGGGGAAAATGCTGAAAAAATCAGAGATGTAGGGTAAAAAGGCTGGGAAAAGAGGGACGTGGAAAAAAGCCCCAGCTCCCCGCCGAAAAAAAGAAAGAAAGAGGGATATGGGATTTCAAGGGTGTAGGATTTGGGAGAAAAGTCATAAAATCTGTGGGATGTGGAGAAAAAGGCGAAAAAATCTAGGGATGTGGAAAATAAGGCCACAAAAATTAGGGACGTGGGATTTCTTGGTCCTTAGGCGGCAGTAACTTTATTAGTTGGATGACGAAGCTGCCAAATTGTTAGCTACTGTCCCGGTGAATAAATAAAAGTGGATCAATAGCAATGTTTTTATTGCCGGCGCCGATCCTACAAGAAATTAACTGTGTTTATTTCCGAGTAGGTATACCCACACCATTGTAGCTTTTTTCAAGCTTTTAATATTTGCATACTATTTCTAAAAATATTGCATTTCTTGAAGAAATTTCACGATTCGCCGCCATTTTCTCACCTTCTGTTGTTCGCCGTTAGATGGCGCTGCAGTGACTGGTGCTGCATGCATTTACAAACGCATTTTGTAACGTTTGCGTGCATTTTGAACGGGAATTTAGCAAGAACCATCTTTGTTATTATTAGTCTTGGTAAGTGGTGTTCTACACGTTCAGGCGTTTTTGTATTGGTAGTCAAAGTAATCTATTTGATTTTGACTGTACAGTAAATCTCCTTAACAACGGAAACCAACTTGCAGTCCAAATTCCTTCCGTTGGAGAGGCTTTCCGCTGATTAATAATCTGAACATAATATTCACATATACCATTGGCATCCATTATCGCTCAATGCGTAACGTTATTGTTAAATTCCGCTTGTTAAAGCAAATGCACTGTCCATTTGTCAGTAGCAGTTCTCTGATAAATAAATGCATGAAATGGATATCCCGTTGGCAGTTAATTACAAACATAATCGTTAGCTTTTAGTCCATAAATCAAAGATTACTGTTAAAGGCCGGGGTATAAAAGGAGCAGTGTCCCACAGAAAAGCCTATCAATGATAATTTGAACTAAGCCATGAATACCTGATGTGTGTGCAGGATAGTCTGCTTTAAATTTATCAGAAATTAAAAAAATACACCCATCTATTTATGAATGTAAGCACAATCCAATAACTTTGTATGAAAATGATTTATCCATTTGGTATGTAAAATATATCACTTCAAAGATTATGATTTTCAAACTACTTTCAAAATTTTGAATACAGTGGGCATCCACAATACCCAATCAAAATCGAGGTGGGAGGAGCCTCCTAGAAAGTCAAGTGTTTATCAACAAATGCACGTGAGTCAATGATAGCACTATCACACATCATGTACATGTATGCGAATCAAGCCATTGACTACAAACCAGTGTGTTATCTCATAAACACTGGCTTATCTTTCAAAAAAGGGCTTGACCACTTTCAAATACAAAAGTCCCTTTATTTTTGTAATCAATGTCTGACTGCATCTAATGTTCATTAGTCACAGTCTTTTCTTTTCTGTGTTATGCATTGATTCCATTGATTTTTACAAATAATGAACCTTTCTTTCATTTATTGTTCCACAATATTAGACACAGCTTTACTTCAAAGAATCACAAATTTTGTATTTGAATGAATGAACAGTTACGTAAGTACTATGGTATCCCTATAATAATATTAATTTTTAACTAAACTTTGATATGGACTGTGATATTTTACTATGCATTTTATGCGAGATAAACTGATACAATACAAAAAATAAGAGGTTTATTTCACATTCACTTCATTAGCATCTTTGATTTTCAACTGTTACAATATTCTATAAATCACCACATATTCAACTTTTATAATATTCATATTGTTATCATCATCTATCATGTCTGAGCCCCCTAAGAATAAACAAAAAAGACCAGAATGGAAATTAACTATTCCTGGTGATGAACATGCAAAGAAACACTTGATGGAAAAATTGAAATGTGTGAAAGATCATTTGAAGTCACATTATGAATCATAGTATAAATTACAGGGGCCTGGGCATTCTTAGAAATTGTTTTAGATAACTTTCTAAACACAAATGACTGTTATTTTTTTCAACATAGTGCTTCCTTTCTACAGTGCATGCCCATAATTGATTGGTTATTGTTAGCCTTGATAAACCGCATTCTATTGCATATTGGTGAGAGCACGCAACTACAGGGACTGGATGCTCGAGACTAAGTATTTGTTTGTTAGGACATAAGGAAACCACGTGCGATAGGGGGAATTAATGGTTGGCAGAACAAACAAATTCCTTTGTTTTTAGCACACCTGCTACAAGTGCATTGAGTACGAGTATCATCAATGATAGTATATTGATGTAGTATCCTTGTTATCATACCGGAACGATCTCTGATCTGGCGGTTAGCGTAAAAAGGCGAACCCTTATTGGCTTGAAGAAGCCCCTACAAAAACGAAACTAATTTAAATGCACTGCTCCGTTGTTTACAAGATGAAGAAAGCATGTGGTATATGATAACAAAGAGCAAAATAAGATTAATTCCATTGTTTGGAACCCAAAATGCCTTCCGTTGTTCGTTGCTAAGGACATTCCGTTGGTTACTCCAAGTTTTACTTATCTACCCGGTATATAAGGGAAAATGTTAATGCACAGCAATTCCTTCCGTTGCTGAATTTTTCCATTGAACACTGCTCCGTTGTTGGGGAGATTTACTGTAGTATCATATTGACACCAGTGACTTGATCATGAGATTGAAGACAGTAGCAGTCCAATTCAGATAGGTTAAATCCTTTAATTTTATAGTTCAGAATTTCCATATAAAACATTTGAAATGTGACTAGTTTTATCAAACATGGGTAGTACATTTGTACAAGTTTTTCATGATCAATGGGAATAATACATGTAGATGTTGCATCTAAAGCTACTGTACATGTATTTGATATATCAACCCTGACTGTGGATTCTATTCAATGGAATGATTTTAATAAGATAAGGTATGACTCAACTTTCAATTAAATAAATATTAAAACATTAAAAAAAAGAAAAAAGAAAAAGCTAAGCTTTAGATGACTGTACTCTGGAAATAAATTTTAAATAAATTTTGGTGTTCTCTCAAGATTTCTTTTATTTCAATGCATGCAGCAAAATTGCATCACTTCTTTATCAAATTGACATCAAGTGAAGTGTCGCTCTTTCATTCCTCATTCCGCCGTCCATTTTTTGAAATCGTAAATATATTTTTTTATTATTGC
This sequence comes from Streblospio benedicti, assembly GCA_019095985.1. Lineage (NCBI taxonomy): Eukaryota > Metazoa > Annelida > Polychaeta > Spionida > Spionidae > Streblospio > Streblospio benedicti. The sequence goes on from CM032663.1 coordinate 5,626,089, forward strand.
CCCTTACGTATCACTGAGAAATGGAACATATTTTTTTTATTATTTACCCCTCCTAACGAAAGGTTTTAGCTTCAATTTTTTCGTCATCCAACTAATTAAATTACTATCGCCTTTTACCTAACAAATAAAATTGATGCATTTGTGAAACATCTTAGGTTTTCTTCGGATGTAGCAAATGATGCACACATACATAAGCAGAAAATCAAACACCAACACTTGTCTTTTGATAATACTTGATATCACAATCTGATGAATTTACAGGAGAGAAATCCAAAGTAGTGCCCAAACTAGAGCAAATCGGCAAGTACACTATAGACAGAAAAAGGCGTCTTGGAGGCGGCCAGTTTGGGACTGTTTATCTGGGAACAGACGAAAATGGGAAAGTGGTTGCAGGCAAAGAGATAACGTTACATGATCTTGATGATGATGACCCAGATCCAGACTGGATAGCAAGAGTCCATGGAGAAATAGAAACGCATCGACGAATACCTAGCCATGTTAACATTGTCAAGTATATTGACAGTGTCCAAGAAGATAATATAATGTGGGTATTTACGGAGCCCTGTAAAGGAGGCGATTTGCGTAAATATTTGAGAAATAACAACATAAGTGAAAGGCAAAAGTTTGTGATCATGCGAGAACTAGCAGAAGCCATTAAACACCTGCACACCCAGAATCCCGCAATCTCCCATCGTGATGTTAAAGCTGAAAACATTTTGATGGGAGACGATGGTCACATCAAATTATGCGATCTAGGACTTGCAAAAATTACCGAAAAGAAAGATGATAGAACGGAGACACTTTCGACCCACTGCGGAACGAAAGAATATATGGCTCCAGAACTCTTTCGGTTGTATGAAGATAACAAAGCAAAATACACCAAGAAAGTCGATATCTTCAGCTTGGGCATCTTTTGTGTTACTTTGGTGGAGATTTCACCTGGGCAGCGTTTTCAGGTTTTCACAGGTAAAAATCAAACATGTTCATACCAGCTGGTAATCGTGAGTAGTTAGCAATAATAATTCATATAAAACATAGTGTATCATTAGTGTTTGATGTGTCATTTTGATAACATTCTCACCCATAATAGTGTAATATTTACCATGCTCTACTGTTTATTTTGGTTGAAACATTACGTTTCGCCATGGTATTTACATCTGGCTTCTTCAGATGTTGATGAGAAACATACAATGCAACATCTGAAGAAGCCATGTAGCATACTATGGCGAAATGTAATGTTTCAACCAAAATAAACAGTGGAGAATGGTAAATATTACACTATTATGAATCTACCTACTGTCACTAATCATCCCTCTATCATTCTCATCCATATTGAACAATTCATTTAGTAAATGGACGATCAATTGGATTGCAAATGTACGAAAGTCAGAAATTGGGTGGTTTAACAACAGCTCCGATCAAGTTCCACCTCGATGACTCTCCCCAAGTGACTCGCTTGAAAGCGCTGGCCAGTTCCATGATTGTCATGGATCCGGAAGATAGACCAACTATTGAACGAGTGATTGAAGAATTAGATGCCATTTTAGGTATGATTGTATTACGTTCCACAATATATTACAGCTGTATGCCATTTTATCGAATTTTTGTAGCCGGATAAAAAAATCAACGCACAAAATTCAGTAAATGTTTACTTTTAGGGAAATCAAAGAGCTGGACTTTTTTATTAGCGGCAGCTTATCTAAGCAACTTGTAACAAAATTACAAAATTCAAAATTCTTGATTATGATTATTCTTGATTCTTGATTATGATATAAAGAATCAATGATCCATACGTTTTTATATTCATTGAATAATACTGATGTATATTATTTTTGTTATATAAAATTAGTGGGTCTCATGATTTAATTATTTTAATGTATTTACCTGCTTTTCTATCAAAAATAACTCTAAAAATCAAATTTCAAATATAATTTTAATTGATTTTGAACGCTACAGGTTTCCTTTTCAAAAATGAACATAGGTTGTTTTCGAAATCGATTAAGATTATATTTGAAATTTGATGTTTAGAGTTATATTTGATAGAAAAGCAGGTAAATACATTAAAAATAATTGAATCAGGATTTTTTTGTGAATTGTATTATCTTTTTTTTTTCTTCTATCAAATAAACACTTCAAAATAGAAATATGATCCATAGGTTTGGAATAAACCACGACTATATGTAGTTTCCAAAAGGTAGGTAGTTCATCCAATAATTCCTCTATGCAGCATTCATGCCAGGGGAGCAGCCAGGTGTGTCATCAGATGCTTCTTCGTCCAGAGGAGCAGCAGCAGCAGCAGCAGCAACAGCAGCAGCAGAGTCCTTGTCTGCTTTATCAACACTTGATGTTCAGCAGCAACAGACAACTGTGATTCAGAAATCCATGAAAACGCTTGTGGGGAAGTTTGAAGAATCCAGTAAGATTGTTTTATTTCATTCAAACATAATCTTTGGTCACTTTAGTCGTCCATCGAGAAGAAATGATTTGCTGCTTTAAAAATCAAAGTGCCCTTTGTGTAAACTGCCAAATTAACCTTGCATTGGTCATATTTGTTCATTAGCCTCGATGCCAGAGGAGCCATCTAGTTTTCATTATATTTGAACTGGAACAGAACAACGCCTCGACTGAGGATTTTTCTGGATTGTCAACAGCTGACAAGAGAACCGAAATGTCCCAGAGAAAACTTAACACACAGCAAAAAACCAGATGCACAAGGTACACTTTTGTTGGTATTTCAGCCTGGTATGTGACCACAAAGTATTTAAACTAATTAGAAAAAGTATTTAAATAAACCATTGCAATATTTATGAGAACTTGAGTCAATCTTGTATAATTTATGGATAACTCTGCCAAATGACCAGGAAATAATATTACTTTATATTTAATAATATCAGTGATTCTGAAATTTCGCATTGTTTGATTTTTCTTATTTACTTTGTTCAAGTTTAGATGAATGGATCCATCTGGATAATGATTCATTTAACCCATCCAAATCGTGCTCTCACGTTCTGTAACCAGCTCCATTCATAGACTTGCAGCAGTGCATTTCTCCTTTTTTACATATGGAATGAGACACAGATCTTTATACAATCTAATCTAAAATAAAATGTAACCATCTGATGTTATTCTATTACAACATAGAAACAGCAGTGCCACAAGATGCTGGAGCGAGACCCAAAGTACCCACGCAGGGACAACAACTTGGTATGATATGTACAGTACTGATGACGAATTAGGGACAAGGAATTTAGCAGATATTACATAAAAAATTATCGATTACACGAATGAAAAAGAAGCCTGGACTTCTGCCTGACTAGATTTTTTCTGAAATGTCATGACAAATGCTAAAAACACATTGGAATCTGCATGCATAATTCACAATTTTGAGAATGACACACTAAGTCAATTCTGTAATTCTCGAATTTGTTTTGTTTGTGTTCTGGTATTGGCCAAAATTTGTTTAGGCCTCGAGCTAAAAAATCACCCATAACTGTTCTGCGATCTTATTTTGGTTAAATTGTATAATTTAAAATTACTGTTTCAAGTTTATTTGGTGCACTGTAAATTACATGGCAATATGCAACACAAGGGGTAACAAACTTTACATTTACATGCGTTTATACTGCCATGGGATGATATAGCAAAATATAATTTAAAAATAAAATCGAACTTGTATTATGGTCCATTTTGAATTTCATTTAATTATAATGAATCAAAGAATCAATATTATTCATTGGGAAAATTTTAGATTTAAACAAATGATACGAAGGGAATTTTGCTTTTATTTTGAGAAGTGGAACCAAAGAAGGCGAATTTTTTTAAAAGGTAGACTACGTATTTTTCGAAACTGTCACTTGATCCAAGGTGGGCTTGAAGAATTTAAAAACAAAATGAAAACACAGAATACCCGGCGAATAGAAATTTGGGAATGAGAAGAACCGGAAATTTCCGTCCATAATTAAGTAATCAGTACTGCACATGTATGAAAAGATTTCTTTATTCTAAACTTGCTGTTCGCCAATCTCAAACCGAACATACATACTAGCTGCTGCAATAACCTTTAAAAAATCCTATCAAATAAATATGAATTAATATTTGAAAAAAAATGAATATTTGAGAATTCTTGAGAAAAAGATGAGAGACAGACATTAAAAAAACTAACCATAGAAAAATGTTGCTACTTTTATGACAATTTGTGTACAGAAATTTGTGAATATTTTTAGCTCCCCCATCAGACTCGACCCACAAAGACAGCAGAATCACCATCATCGGAGGTTATACAGATAGAGATTATGCCCGATCCTACGCCTGCTGGTGTGAGAGCCAGCCTGGAAGCTGGGACCAGATGTCATCTGTTCCAGAAAATCTGGCCCAGATGGCTGTCACTGCCATCAAGGATGGACTGTTTATGGCAGGGGGGTTTGGATGAAAACAAAAAAACTACCAACCACTGCTATGTATATTTGGCCAAGAGCAATGAATGGCTCAGACGGCGGGACATGCCCACTGCCAGGTGTAGTGCTGCCGCCGTCACAGCAGGGGACCGTGTGATTGTGATGGGAGGTCAGGGTGGTGGTAAGGTGCGGAGTGAGTGTGAGTCATACGATATGGTGCGTGATGTGTGGACCACTATGAGTGCCATGCTGCAGGGTATGAAGGACCCTATTGCTGCTCTCATCCAATCAGAGATTTTTATTGTTTTTAACGATAGTCCGACAAACAAAGCTCAGTGTGATGGTGATGAATTTTCCCTCCAGATTCTAAACACTGTGACAGGAGAGTGGCGGTTTGGTCCCTCATTACCTGCCCATTTCAAGCGTACATATGGTGCCCAAGCTGTGTCCTACAATGACACGATGCTGGTGGCTGGAGGTGATGGGCGAATCTTGGCCCAGTACATCCCCACCACCAGCACGTGGCTGACACCGCCACATCTACACCATGCTGATGGTGCGATGGTGGTCAGTGGGGGTAAAGTGGTCATCATGGGTGGGCAATGTAAGGATGAATCAGGGAACTGGTTTGTAAGTGGTGGGTGGTATGTAAGTGATGAGATCGAAGAATATGATGTGGAGCGTGATGTGTGGGTCGTGAGGAAGGAGAAGATGCCATGTGCTCTGTGGCTTCATCGCATGGTTAAGATCAACTATTGATGAGAATGTGATGCCCTTGTGATATAGACATGAAAACATGGGTGATATGGACAAGACTATAGACAATGATAATCACAATCACATTAGCCACAAAAGAATGTCAGAGACGTTAAAACTTTCCATAAATACTGAGCAAGATCATTTCATGATTTTTTTGTTTTTTGTTGGTTGACCGATGTCCTCCAAAAAATAAACCTTCGAGTATGTGGCTTTATTGTCAAAAAGTGTAAATCAAAACAAGGAATTTATAAGATTTGACATGACACAGAGTTTTCTAGAAGTCCTAAGATCTATGCTCACGGATAGTTTGTACAATTCTCAACCTTTGTATTAACCTTTGTAAATCTCTTTGGTGGTGCATAGTCATGGGTTTGAATCCCACCAAGACTATGTGATACAAACCTAACTTGAAGTCACAGGTCTAATGACTTTATTACATAATACCTGATCACTTTTCAAACAATTTGTACAGACTCAGTATAACATCAGTATAGTTAATAGGACTTAACTGGCTCTAATTTTGCATTCAGAACTGATTTGTGCATTAGCTTTCTGTTGTTACATGGTCATTATCTAATGGTTATTTATTGTGATCAGCCATTGTACATTATCAATCCGGATTGTCATGCGCAATTCTAATTCAAATAATATTGATTGTTTTCACATTATGTATTGTTGTGTTTTACGTCGTAACTGCTGGTTAAAGGTTGGTCGAAAAAAATAATTTTGCTAATTCAGCTAAATTATCCACATCTTTTTGGATATTTAAGCCCTGATGAGGAATTTACTTATTCAAAAGTACTTAGCTAATATATAATTTTAGAAAATTTTAACTCAAAATTATCTGTTTTGACCAGCAGTTATGACATAAAAACCCAAACAATAATGAGAGGACCTCCTGCAGTTCAAATATTGATTTTAGCTTACATTATATATTAGTTTTACATTATTACGATAAATGAATATATGTGCTACTGGGTGCGATGCTATTTTTTCTACAGCTTGTTATGTAAAAGTTTTCATATTGTTTTAACTGTGCTACATAAATAATAGTGATTGCTATTTAGTAAAAAAATATGTAATTTTCTTATTACTTTTTTTTAATATTTATTTGTTTGTAAAAATAAGATGAGGAAATAACGGGATTTTGACAGTACAACCTTAGGATTTGATATCTTTGACCATTATAACACATTTATTTGGTAACAGCCCGGATGAAAATAATTTGACTAATTTTAAAAGCATCCTTTTGCTAAAAAATTTTCTAAAACAATAGAACTGACTTTGAAATAAACATTTTTTTCAAAAATGTTTTAAAAAATAAGATAAAGTTTTTTTATAGATATTTTATTAGCTCAAGTACTTTTGGCCTGGTTATAGTTATTAAAGCCCATTTCCTTTCAACAGCCTAAATTTCAAATTATCCATATATAAAAACTGTGAAATCAAATTTGGGCAAAATGTATGATTTGTATATTTATTCCTGAAAAAAAATCATATCATAGATTTTGAGTTTTTTAACATTCAACATTCATGAATTAGTGAAAAATTTTTATTCAAAAAATAAAATAATGGAAAATTAAGTGGTTATACAGTAAAAACCAACAATAATAAATGTGAAATATATAAAAAAAATTAATGCAAGGTTTAAATGCCTAAACTTTTTAGCTTAAATGAATAGTGATTTTTGGTCATTTTGGAATTTTATGATCAGTTATATGGTTAAGCAAATTTTGTGTTTTGCAGAACTGGAATTTTCAATTTATAAAAAATATCAATAATCTATAAAGTGGGCAAAACTGGACATTTTCGACCATTGCGCCATTAGATCATTATCTACAAAAATTTTTCTAAGTTTTTTTTTTAAGAAAAAATCAATTCAATTTTTCAAAAACCATAAATGTTGGGATAGAAAATATTCAAATCTAATCCTTTAAAAAATTACATTTCTTATCTTCAAAATCTTACATTATCTTATGAAATAGTGTACTGTTTGAACATAATAATTGAAAAAAAAGAGCTCACTGTAAAACATCAGTATATTGATGTGTGAAGGGAGTTAGGATATTTATCTGCTTTGTGTATTTGATGTTTATTTTGGCTAAGGCAATTTAAATGTATGCTTTAAACAAATAACAAAAAAAACTTTAAAAAAGTATTTGTGATACATATTGAAAATTTTGAATTAAATATATCTGTAAATTAGCGATAGCGATTTGTTGCCAAAATATTGAGTTATATATGAAAGATGTGAAGAAAGTATTGTATTATTTAAAAATCAGTATTCATAATACATGTACATGTATTTATAACTTTTTTTTAGTTTATTTAAAAAAAAAAAAAATTTTATGCATATAAAACACTCGAACAGAGAAAACCTTTAGCAATAGATGAGCCGCTACGTTTGTACCACAGTAACTTTGTCCACACCAGCGTCCGTCTGGAGAAGCTCTCTCTTGACATTTTTCAACACAAAATTAGATGTGATTGACAGTTTTAACAACTAACTGCGGCCAACTGCAAAACTTTTGCCAGATTCTCAGATACTCCAACCACAGTCACGGAGTCCCAATGTTTGCTGGCACCAGAGACTCCCTACTTCCCCACTCCCAAAAATAAAAAAAAAACCCCTTTTTGGGGAAAAATTTTAGAAAAAAAAAATTGGTTTTTTTTTGGGTTTTTGTTTTTTGGCAAAAATTAAAAAATGAATTTTTAACAAAAAAAAATAACTTTAAAAAAAAATTTTAATACATTTTAAATTTTTTTGTTTTTTTAAAAAAAAATTTTAAACATTCGGGAAAACCTAGAAATAATACCACTTTTGAACCTTTTAATTACCCGGCGGGGAAAGTTTCATGGTTTTTCTTTTAAACAAAATTGGGCTATGACGTTTTAAAACTCCCCGGGCCCCAAATTTAAAACTTTTCCAATTCCAAAAAACAAAAAAAAGTTTAATTTAAAATTTGGAAAGCAAGATAATAATATAATTTTTATTTTCCCCCCCTTGAGCTTTCAAGGGATGTCGGGGGGGGTGACCGGGGGGGGTTTGGGGGGGGGTGTGGTTTTTTTCCCCCCCGGTTTAAGGGGTTCTCCCATTTTCCCCGGCCCCTTCCTTAAGCCCTGGGGAATAGGGGGGGGTCATGGGGGGGTTTTGGGGGAAATAAAGGGTTTTTTATATTTTAATTTTTTTTTTTTGCCCCATTTTGGTTTTTTTTTAAAAAAAAATTGGAATTTTTTGTTAAATTTTAATTTTTTTTTTTTTAAATTTTGACCCCAGTGCCCCTTTCTTAAAATTTTATTTTTTAAAAATAAAAAATTTTTTTTTTAAAAAAAAAGGACACTTTGTTAATTTAAAATAAAATTTAAAAAAAGGAAACTAAAATTTTTTTTTTTTAAAGCCCTTTTTAAAAAAATAGGAAAAGCAAAAAAAATTTCCCCCCCTATGCATCCCTTTTAAAAACTTGTAATTTTAAGTTTATTCTAGCATTTTTCCCCCAAAAAAAAAAGACTCTTGAATTGGGGAAACCCCCAACCAGTAGATTATTAATAAACAGACGGTTATATAAGCAAATTTTGGGGCCCCGACCCCAAAGTTTTCCCCTTTTTAAATTTATTTTCCCCGGAAGTTTTGAAGTAAAATTTGGAAAAATTAAAAAAAAAGGACAAA
>CM032663.1:5648486-5679393 GCA_019095985.1 Streblospio benedicti
TTTAAACCAAAAAAAAATTTTTGGGAAATTCAGTTTAAAATTTATTAATTTTTTTAATTTTAATGGGGTTTTCCTTATTAGAAATAATAAAATTCAAAAATTTTACCAAAATTATTTTTTTAAATTGTTATGTTTAAAAAAATTTTCAAATTGAAGGGTGTTCATTAAAAAATTGTTTTTGTTTAATTTAGTATTAATTTCATTATTCTTTAATGAATTTTTGAAAAGTGTGTGGGAAAAACTTTCAATTTTTTCAAACCAAACCTTTTTTTTTGTAAAATTTTTCTTTTTGGGTTTTAATTAGGGAAAATAAAAAATTTTTCCCAAATTTTGTAAAAATAGTTTTTATTTAAGGATTAAAATATTTTTCAAATTGTGTTTTTGGGGCAAAAAATTTAAATTTCAATTTTAAAACGTTTAAATCTATTTGTGTGAATAATAATTTGTATGCTGGTATTTTATAATTTATTTTGATAGATGTGATGTATATTTGTTATAGTACAATAAAAAATAATATTTAATCATTTTTACTGAGGCATGCTTTTTCCAACTGACCTCTCTACAAAAATCCGACACTAGCAGGAGTGTTGCGTTGTACAATAGCACTCTCACCGAATTGTGCGTATTTAAAGAACAGTTTTCACCCTTCGAACCAGTAAAATGATGAAAAAGGGTTCTATATAAAGATATAACAGCAATCCTCTTTCAATATAAAAGAATGCATATTGATGCATGTTGATTTTAATAATATCATCTACAAATTAACATTAAAAGGATGCAATCTTTGGGAGCTAATATACTATGATTATTCTGAAACAAGTCTTATAGCAAAATGTTTATATTTATCTTTAGAATAGATTAAAACACAACGTTCTCATATCAACTTTTGTTTCCGTAATAATATGGTACAAACTTATCAAAAATTGTATTTTGTCAGTTCCAAAGATGCTTTATGACCCATTGAATTCAACAAAACCAAACACGACGTTAAAACATTACTTACTTTCCAAATATTTCATATGGGAATGACCTCGATCACAGTTGATGACGTCACATCTGGATTTGAACTATTTTAGGTGAGCGTCAATCTGGGAGATTGATCACTATATGAGAACGTTGTGATATAGAGCACATTTTTGTTTGAAAAGCAACGTCTCCTATTTTAGTCTTAGAAATATGCATCGAGAACTAACAGACTTAGCTTTGAGCCTTTAGCTTTGAGCAGTAGGTCGGGAGTCATCTGTACGCACATGTGTGTGTGTGTGTGTGTGTGTGTGTGTGTGTGTGTGTGTGTGTGTGTGTGTGTGTGTGTGTGTGTGTGTGTGTGTGTGTGTACCTGTGTGTGTGTGTGCCCAGTGTGGTGTGTGGTGTCTGTGTGTGTGTGTGCGTGTGTGTGTGTGTGTGTGTGTGTGTGTGTGTGTGTGTGTGTGTGTGTGTGCTCAATGTGTGTGTGTGTGTGTGTGTGTGTGTGTGTGTGTGTGTGTGTGTGTGTGTGTGTGTGTGTGTGCATGTGTGTGTGTGCAGGATGTGTGTGTGGGTGTGTGTGTGTGTTCAAAAACTGTGTGCATGGGGTTGTAGGTTTGTGTATGTCTGTATGCTCGCCTGTGCATGTGCGTGCATCATGGTGTGTAAATGTGTGTGCATGAGGTGTGTAGTTCACCTTGAGCAGGATGTCAACTGTTAGAGGTAGGTTTGCTCAACACCCACTGTGTGTGATGTGTGTCTGTGCGAGTGTCTGTGTCGTGTGTGTGAGTGTGTGTGCGTGCCACGTACCACGCCTTTGAGCAGGATGTCACACGTCGGCGGTGACCTGTTCGCGCCAACCGACCGTGCTGGTTATGTAGCCCAGGTGGTTGTTGAGGTTCATCACCATTCCCAGCGCCTCCCTGCGCACTGCAAGGCAGTGATAAAATTTGTCACCAAGGGCTCGGCCCCAGGTTGTACTAGTTTATGGTCTTGGCTGCTGATCTGAAATTTTATTTGGTTTTTGATTGCTGCTTTTTTTTTTTTTATTGCAATATAAAAACCTTATTCAAATTTATCCTGTTCTTTGACAAACCTTTCAACAGCAGTTACGACATACATGTAACAACAATAACAATGTAAAAACTGTGTCATAAAAAATCGATTTCAGTTTAAAAACAACAATAACAATGTAAAACTGTGTCATAAAAAAATCAAAATCAGTTTGATTTGGACGACGCCACGAGAGAAAAGTGACTTGGTTTGATCATGCAATAATAACGGAGTATAAGTAAACCAATGGCAACAATCTAACGACTCTCGGGTGAAAGCTTACGTGATTTTCCTGCTGTACTGTACAGGGTTCGCTGTCAGAGAGCTCGGCTGCCAGTCTTTCTTGTGGATCGTGATGATGCCGTCCAGAATTTTCTTCCTCTCTCCCATGCGCACGACGCCCATCTGCCACAGCACGCAAGTATCGTGTAAACACATTGAAAACGGCGAGAAGCATGATGTAAAAAGGGTGTAAAGGGATGATGACATCTCAAGATAACTTGATTATCGTGATCCAGCGGCTTAACATTCGCACCAGGTGATTATACTCAGCACTCAAATTCTCAGTATGGCAATCTTGAGTTAACCTTATTTTCTTGCTCTAGCAGCTATTGTGTCAAGCACTGACCTTCAAAAGGTCAAAAAGGGTCATCTTGACTTTTAAAATCTTCCAAAGGTTTTTGATGTCCCTTGGGACAGCGGGATGAGGTTGCCGATTTTGCACTGAAAAGTCCCCAATTTATAGCCGTTTTTCAAATATAAAAACAGAGGCGTCATGATGCCGGGATTTAGACCATAGTGACAACATAAACTTACCTTTACATTTCGATGTAAAAAACACACCATAAGTGAAGCATGGTTTAAATAATATTACACTCATTTGGAAGGAATATATATCTGCACAAGAAAACACGTGATTTTACACACCATACAGAAACTCAAAATATAAATTTCGATAAAAATTGCCCCAACAAGTTGTATACCATATTGACACCAGGAATTTCTTTTCTTTTTACATTGAAAATGGTCTGAATAAATTTTTCATACACGTCATTAGGCTGCCATTAAACACACCATACAAATAACGGTTTAATAAACAGCCTCCTGCACACCCTTATGGGGTTGTCACCAAAAACCCACCATTTTTCTCTGCAATGGAATAAACACACCATACGCTACTCTTGATAACATCTGGAATGATCACACCAGGATCACACGGCGTGGAATAAACACACTAATATTTCTATTGAAAAAAGCGCCATGGTTGAAACACCATACATTTTTGAAACAAATGGATTATCATCTCACACCAACATACCATCACAAATGGAATAAACATCAATTATAAACTTATGAAGGCATGGAATAAAGCACATATTTCTCAAACGGCTGGATTGTTTTAACCATCACTCTTTCTAAAGTGTATCTCGAACCTGTCATTTTTAACCGAGGCCACACAACACTTCATGTTTGGAAAATATTCTAGACCAATATAGCCATATTCCTATTACAAAGGTGAAAATAAGAAACTCTATGCGATTCTGAATACACACGTGTACAATTAATGTAAAAAAAATAAGGCATATGTGTAGGCCCCAGAGAACATTATTGTCTTTAACGTAAAACTGTCAAATGGCACTGTTCGCTAAACACCATACATGTTGACGTTTGGAATATGCCATATGAATGGGTTAACACAGATTATCGTGATCCAGCGGTTTCACATTCACATGGTGGCGATTGTTCTAAGCACTCACCCATCTTGAGTTAACCTCTTAATATCATGCTCTAGCTGCTATTGTGTCTGACCTTGACGAGGTCGGAGTCGGCCATCTTGAGGACGTCTGCGAAGGTGACGTGGTGCTCCTGGAACAGCGGGATGAGGTTGCCGAGTTCGAGTCCCGCCAGGAACATCTCCAGCTCTCCGTACGCGCTCACACAGCTGGCAATCACGGAGATATATAATCACAGATATATTATAGACTCACATGGCTAATAATCACAGAGATATAATCACAGATATATTATAGACTCACATGGCTAATAATCATAGAGATATAGTCATACAGATATTATAGACTCATACAGCTAATAATCACAATGGAATATAATCATCTTATATTATAGACTCACATGGCTAATAATCACACATAGATAAATTGTCATTAACAGTGGTAGTTTTGGAAGCTATATAGTCACAGAGATATTGTAGACTCACATGGCTATAAAGAGTCAAATATTGTCATTAACATACGTTGTTTTGGATACTAAACAGGTCAAACATGCTACAGCTAAACCTCCATAACTCGATTTTGCGGGAATTTCAGTGTAATTTCAATTGACCGTGGACCCCATTTATTTTATATTCCTATACGTGTATACCCTTATATATGAAAATATTGTCAAAAATACCCTTTATGCAAGTTGGTTACCTTTAAAGCAGCCATAATGGCACACAAGGAAACTTGCTGCGCGCATGTGCAATCATTCCCGTGTTTAGGTCTAACATTAATTTACACCAATGGCACAGCTAACAAACACAGATAATCATATAATCATAGATATAGACCCCACATGGCTAACATTCACACTTCTCGAATATTTGTCAATTGATGTCCGGTCAAAGCTAAAATCACACAAACCAAGAAATTGTCATAAACATATGTGCTGTATATTGTATAATATAACACTTTCTGAACATAATGGCCTCCATCCCCTACATTGGTTTACTGGGGTTCAAATACCTCTGGCCAATTTGGCAGGAATAATAAGAGGAAAACACTAAACCAAATGTTAAACATGCCATATCACACTATGTGTCCAAAATTTGACTTTGGAAAGCCACACCTTGCATGAAAGAACTCACCTAGTTTCAAAACTATACCTAAGATCCCTCCACACCCCGAAGGCTTAGTCAGCTAGTTTGAAGGCACTCAATAAATACAATACAATACAATACACCTTAGAAGGACATAAAACAATGAAGAAACCGACCTGGCGTAGTCCAACAAGGCTAATATCTGAAACACGGAAAAAGTCAATAAACAATGAAGACCTGGCGTAGTCCAGCCAGGAGGTTGTGGTGGCAACTAAGCGGTTCTCTCGCCGCCGCCGTCTCTTTTAGAAGTCCTTTGCCTCCAGCTCCTGTAGATCATCCTCGGTGTAAAAATCAGTTTGGTCCTGTGCAAATTGGGTTGACTTGCTTCTCCAACAAGGCTAATATCTGAAAAACGGAAAATAAAAAGTCAATAAATCATAGTAAGATCAATAATTCCAAGAAGACCAGTGTGGTTTCAGTATAACTCACTAAGAAAACTGTCATTTGAGCAATGGTTTTTAATTTTTAATCTGGTTCAGATTTTTGTCAAAAGCTTGGTTCTATTGACATGGTTAATATCTGAAACACCAGTGCCTCCATCTTTTTATACATAAATACAGTGACCAATTTCACATTAAACCAGTCCACCTCCAGATAATTTTGGAATCTTTTAAAATAGGTTTGAAAGTATCTGGATTCATATCATAAAAATATAAATTTTTGACCAATTTTTATTGTTACTTTGATAAAATGTATATGTGTTGGTTAAACTTACAAATACAAGAAATTCAAATAGATATCATCTGTGCTGGGTTTTTTTTAAAACAAACCAAAATGTCATGTTTATACGTGAGTTTCAACTTTCTTTTCCAACAAGGTTAATATCTGAAACACAAAAATTTGTATTTTTTTAAAAAAAAATACAAGACTTTCCTACCATATTTTTTGGCCTCGATCGCATAAACAAAGTGACCATGTGCATTTCGAATTTACACACCGCGAAAAATTAAATATAATAACGTTTGGAAATTTAATTAATATCTTGCTTATTTTTTCATTGAATTTTCATGTTTAATACATGTAATTAATGAGGGAAAGGTGTAGAATACAAATATGATATTTATTTTGCTATCAAACAACTTTTCCAACAAGGTCTTAACATTTCTAAATTTTTTTGTTTGTTTATCTTTTTAAAAGTAGTTTTGATAGTTTCTGGATTCATAATATATAAATACCAACATTTTGTCTTTCTGACTCCAAAATAATAAAATATCAGATACCAATATGTTACCGGTTGTTTTCCATAATGGATTGTTTTGATTGTTTTCATATTTGTAATTTGAAACCAACAGCTTTTTGAATGCAAGGTTTAATATCAAAATTTTGATGAAAAATAAGCAAGATTTAATTAATTTAAGAATAATGAATGGATTCATACTAGTTTCTGGTTCATAATATTTAAATACCAACAAGGTTAATATCTGCTAACAAAATGTTAAATTTATAGTGAAACTAAAAATTTGTTTCTAAAGTTTCTTTTTATAATAATTGTGATAAATGTACGGTGGATAGCGATTATTTCCAATAAGGTTAATATCTGAAACACGGAAAAAATTATCTTTTTGAAATACAGTAGAACCTCCAATTGAGACCCCCTGTATCGCATAAACAAAGTGACCATGTGCATTTTGAATTTACAAATCGCAAAAAATTAAATATAATAACATTTGGAAATTTAATTATTATCTTGCTTATTTTTTCATTGAATTTTCATGTTTAATACATGTATTTAACGAGGAAAAGGTGTAGAATACGAATATGATATTTATTTTGCTATCAAGCAACTTGATTGTTATCTTTGTTTAAAAATATTTTTTTTTGTTTATCTTTTAAAAGTAGTTTTGATAGTTTCTGGATTCATAATATATAAATACCAACATATTGTAGCTTTTTGGAGTCGGAAACATGGATAATATTATCTTTTTGAAGTAGATTTGAAAGTATCTGGATTCGTAATATATAAATACCATGGTTATCATGCTTGTACTCAGCCGGACTACTTTTTCACATGTTTTAAAACAGTGTTGTAATTCTTTAGAAAAGAATGATAAATACAAAACCTGAGTCATTGTGTAACATGAATTATGTTATCAGGATTCGTTCTTGTGGCGCATCAGGCTCGCCGTGATACGCCACAAAAACTCACCTGATAACATAATTCATATTACAAACTCGCTCGGTTTTGGCTTTATCTCATCTGTCACCTTATCGTGGCCCTGCTCTGCTGCGATGTCCACGGCACTGGCCCCGTACTGGTTCTGTCTGACGACGTCCGCTCCGTTGTGGAGCAGAACCATCACCACGGAGATGTAGCCTCGACGCACAGCCTCCATCAGCGGCTAAAACACACACACATAGGCTAAAACATACAGACAGAGGCTAAAACAGACAGACAGAGGCTAAAAACTAACAGACAGAGTTATTACAAAATATTCTAGGTGCTGCTCGTACCAAAATAAAATACAATAAAAGTTAAAATAGAGTTACAAAGGTACGAAATATTCATTTTTTATAAATTTTCGCTCCATCAGAGCTTCTTCCGGTATAAATCTTATTTTATACCTGATTATATACCTGAAGAAGCTCTGATGGAGCGAAAATTTGTAAAAAATAAATATGTCGTACTTTTGTAACTCTATTTTAACTTTTACTGTAGACAGACAGAGGATAAAACCAGGGTGAGGATTCGCCACTCGTCCGCTCGTATTGACCAGTAAAAGCTTGTGGAGGAAGAATAAGAAGTTACTAAGTAACTCGTCCTTTTGACGAGTAGCAATTCTGGTCAATTTGACAAACAGGTATAGAACTTTGTGCAAGGAGGACGAGTACATTTTTTGCAGGACGAGTAGATATTTGAGCGTTACTCGTCCTGCTGACGAGTAGCACTTTTCTATCTAATCCTCACCCTGAAAACAAACAGAGACGAAGCTTTGATGCCTCAGATACTGCAACAAACAACAGATGTGCCAATGATCTAGTGGAAAATGTAAAGTGTTAGGTATACACCAAATCATCACTTGTTCAAACAGATATGTCAATGACCTGGTGTGAAATGTTAAGTTAATAATAATAATAATAATTTATTTTTATAGAATCAAATCACAATCATAAATGACATTTAGTGCTCGAGAAACTTTACAATAAACATATCTAAAACAATTTTATAGTAACAAACTTATATACATGTATATACATTACTATTATAATGATTTTAAGTTTAATGATAATCTAATGTCTATTTAGTTAATTCACACAAGAGTCACTGAGGATATGCCAAGTTGAATAAGTGAGTTTTCAGATCCGTCTTGAACTGTTCAAGGTCACTTGAGCTACGCAGCCATTCTGGTAGCACATTCCAGAGTCGTGGAGCGGCAGATGCAAAAGATCTTTCCCCAAATGTTTTAATGTTGACTTTGTAATGTTTCAGCAGGTTATTATTGGTTGATCTGTTGTGAACAAAAGCCTTGAATTCAGACTATAAATTACAACATTTACATTTCTATAGGGACATCCAAATAATTGCCCGGGGCTAATCAATAATCTACTCTAACCTAAGTTACCAATGATTAGTAGCTTACAGTGAAGTTCAAACTGATCATTATTTTAATACTTTGCAAATGTAGATGGCCCATCAAACAAAAATATGCAATACTAGTCATCACAGATAAACACTATATGTACTTTAATTCCATACTAATATACTCTATGATGAAAATAAGATGACTTTTTTAAAGGAATGGATCACTGAAATAAGCACAATAGAAACATATTGTAATATATTTTCATTCATGTCTTCTTTTTAACAGGACATTGTTGTATTGAGAACTTGTTTGTTTGTTTGTATTGATGATTAATGCAGACCATATATAATTATGTTGTCATTTTGTAAATTTTATGTTTTGAACTATTTAGGAAATAAAATGAAAATATCTTAAAATATCCGCCAATATTCTTTGTATATGTTGAATAACATAAAAGCCTAAAGGAGATCAGAGCCTTTTCAACCCAAACCCTTCGCATGAGTGAACACAAACGACATTCCTTCACTTTAAGCTCTAATCTTCTTATTGCCGCAGCCTTAACACATGGCCTACTTATTTTCTTTACATACTGAACTTTTAATCTTTCTCTGTTGAAAGGATACATGACTTGTGCTTGAATCAATACATGAATACTTAAATCAATACTTGTGAAATTTGTTACTTGCAACATTTATGATACTGGATTACTACTGCATGGACACATGTTTACACATTTTGCTTTATCTTACTTACAGTTTTAATTTACAGAATTGTTAAGTTGTTTTAAACAATTTGCACCCTATTGTGTCAATGACTGAGGATATATGATATGTGAAATACAATGTATGAAACTAAAGTTAAGGATATGCTTTTGCAATAATTGCTAAAAGGTAATGTCAATGATGAATGTACATACTGTACATACTGTATTAGTAAATCATGCTTATATCATGGCAACTTTTGCTCCCATTCCCTGTAAACCATAACTACAAAGGAACTTAACTAATAAAACCTACATCTCTGAATAATACCGCTTGCATGAAATCAATGTTTTATTCAAACTTTTTGCTTTGTCTTTTTTTTTTCCCCACCCAGGTTTTAACAGGGAAAATGGATGACAACGCCGGCATTTCCGTACCTATCACTGCGGACTGTGCTGATGTAAATACTGACTGTGCGGACGTCACAGCCCCCACATTGGAGTCACTATCGACAGAACTTGATGAGTTCTACAGAGAACAGATTAATATCGGCACCGCGAGTCGGATAAAGACTGAAACGCCAGCCAATCAGCTGTTAACACCCGAGATGCAAGATCTAGCTCAGCGTTTTCTAGCCGAGGCTAGAGCTGCTAGCCGTGCTAAGCAAGCACGACGAGAGCAAAACACTGGCGCGACCATTACAATAGACACATCAGATGAAGAAGACAACGAAGACGAAGACATTGTGTACGTGATGCCAGAGGAGCCCAGCTCTTCATGCATCGTTATAGACCCAGACGATCACGATCACGACATCAATCAACGCAGTGGCAACAATCGCAACCGCCCCAAAAGACCTAAAACGAAATACCAGAGCAAGTCGACGCGTTTCAAAGAAACGTTCAGATGCGGCGTCTGCTACAAAGACTTCAAGTGGATTTCGCTGCTGCGACAGCACCAGCTGATCCACACGGGCGAGAGACAGCAGATCTGCACGATCTGTGGCAAGAAGTTCATCCAGACATACCATTTGAACCGGCACATGCGGCGCCATTTGGGAGCGATGACGTTCGATTGCCGCGTGTGCGGCGCCCACTTCACGGCGGCCGGCGTGTTAAAGGAGCACATGGTGAAGGAACACCCGGGAGAAACGTACAGTCCATACTTTTGCCCGAAGTGCAGAGTCGTGTTTAGAAACGCGGCGTCGTTTAATGCACATAGACATTAGGCGTTGGTAAATCGGACAATAAATCGGACAGTGTTAAAGGTTCAATATTTGATATTTTTCATTGTTTGCTCGGTTGGTGTTCAAATAGAATTAAAAAAATCAGTTAAATTCATTTGGATTTTAGTACACAAGCACTCCGTACTCTTTACACCTTCCCATCCCAAATTACCATCATATTTATTTTATTCATTTTTTGAAAACCAAGCAAGCCAAGAATGAAAAACATGTATCATTTGTCGGGGACTGTAAATCACTTTCTATCTATAAGAACCTTTTAGACTCGGCCGACCATGGATGTATTTCCATTGGTTATCGCGCTCCAGAATTGCCTTGTAAAAATAAGTTGCATCAGTAATGACCATGTACATTATATATACCTAGTTGTCAGCCGGCCTACTTTTAATCTAGTTTGAAGATGCACTGATTCAAATTATTGGTGCTTTCTTTTAAAACCAATTTATTTGTAAAAAGTGTTGTAATTGTTTAAAAAAAAGAATGATAAATACAAAACCTGGTTCGTTGTGTAACATGAATTATTTCATCAGGATTCGTTCTTGTGGCGCATCAGGCTCGACGTGATACGCCACAAGAACTCACCTGATGAAATAATTCATGTTACAAACTCACTCTGTTTTGTGTATGTATGGCTTAGTGCAGTCGTTCAGGAAAAAGCTATATATTTCATAAAGAATGAAAAGGAGGAAACACAAGATACAGCATGGAACAGACGCTATTCTTGGAAATCTAGTCAAAATACCAGTTTCAGCTGGTCCCCTGGCCAATACATGATTTACAGTGAGACGGCACAAAATGATAATCAAGTTGTATATTTATCATTTTCCTCTGAATTGATTTAACTAACAAAACAAATTTTGAAATGTCAGCCTACAAAAAGTGTTACTATGAAAATTTTTATACTAACTTGGTCTGTATGAATTTAAAAATATTCTGAACACAAAACCAACAATATTCTATATATGAAAATAAACATGGGCTAGTCTGAAAAGTTCTCATAACATTACCCATTATAGATCACCTTTGCTATGATTGTATGATGAAAAATATATTCTGTTATGTTTTACCATGTTTTCATAATAAAAAATATATAAATTGCTCAATTGTATCCTTGAAGGAAGAAGGCTCGTTGTATGAACATGAAATTATGAGGTAGAAATATACAGTGCCACAGAAAGCTGATAAAGCTCTGACATTAGAGTTCATATTTTAATTATCCACACTCACCGTTCTCATAACTTCCTTTGAACAAAACGGATTTCTATAAAGTGACATCCTTTGGGTAAGGGTAGTTAGAAATCATTGCTTGATTGTTCAAATTCTGATATGCAAGTAGCTACGTTGATTTTTTTTTGTATTATTCAGCATAATTTTGGGAAATGCAGTGCTGTACATTGAAATTGTTACGTCATACGTACATAACGTATGCGTATTACTTACGCAATGTATTCTAAATGGGTCAAAGTTCATAACGTCACATCCAATGTATCTTCTTGGTCTAAAGACGTTTAGTCCACAAAGTCTTAAAATCTGCTATCTTTATGGTGTGAATAATTAAGAGACAAACACTAGTATATAGGGTAAGTCCTACATCCTACACACTTGACATGCGCGACACAAAGCCTTTACCAAAAATGAGTTCGGATGATAAATAATTCATAATTCTTACTAGTCCACAGTTCCCAGACAACTTTTCAACCAAACTAGTCTACAGGACTAGTTAGCAAAAAAATTACTAGTCCTCCATGAATCTCACTCGTCCTACACATGTTCGACACCTTACAGCTTTGGTGAAAAGACGGTCGTTTGCTGGATGAGAAAGTTGAGATTGTTTCTCACCTGTTGGTTTAAAGGAGGAAGTGAGTGTGTTGGACAAAGAGAGGGCAGAAGCAGGTCATGAACAGGTACGAGGGGGTCTTTCAACTCTCTCATGGGTACAATCCGATTTTTGGCATTGGAAATCGTGCAGAGAGTCCTTGACATGCGCAGGGAGATTATGAAAATGGCAACAGCAGTTGTCGAAACTGTCAATCAATGTAAGCATTTATTGCATTGAGGATGAACTTTGTAAATATGTCATCACGTACCGTGGATCCCTTGTTGTCGTGTTTGTTTGGTTCGGCTCCAAGCTCCAGAAGTTTCTTCACTACACGACTTCGATTTTTCTTGGTTGCATACATCAATGGAGTTTGGTGATACCTACAAAATATTCAAACCCAATTTCAAGATACAATCGCATTTTACATACAATCGTCTTTCCTTACCACAGTTTCATTTCACAACAACTTTTTATATATTTTTTTTTCATCTCTATAGAGACCTTCTCAATTTTACTTTTTTTTCAAAACTTACCGTATACGACCACCCAAGTGCCCACCCTCGTGTAACAGCCCTCCTCACTCTTTTTCTTAAATTTCTAAAATTTCAATCTAACAGCCCTGAGGCTGAGCGCTTGGATGGTCGCATACATATTTCTTTTGCAAAAGGTAAAATCCAACTGATATTGTTAATTGAAACAAAAAACAAAAAAGTAAAATTGAGAAGGTCTCTGTAGAGAGGAAAAGCTTTTAAAAATAAAATCAAAATTATATAAAATGTTGATGTTGTGATGAAACTGTGGTAAGGAAACACAAATGGACATAAAATGCAATCTACTGCCACATAGGTATTACATAGAATAACGTTAACACAAAATCCAATCGTATAAATAATTACTGAATACCACTATCAAACAGCCCACTCCCAGATTTGGACAATTCAAAATTTCAAATGTTGCATAGAGGATTTGCTAGCACATTTCCATTACTTTTGAATGTTATTTAATTACTTATCATGCTTTGGTTTAAACATATTTCATTTCAAAAATGAAAAAGGATTTGGCATTGCAAAATGCAACTTCAGCCATCTCCATAATCATGCTTTCTTCCCCAGATGTTTTTTTTTCTTACAATGAATCATGAAGCTTAAAACATTAAACTTAACTTGGTCCCACTTCGGTGCCATGAAATCCACATACCGCTAACCTAGTGTTTTGCTGCATGTTGATGCCCACAGCAATGAGAGGGTTAAACCACTGTTTGAAATAGCAAGCGGCCCGAAGGCCCTGAGCCCCCAACTTTTGACCAGGGTCCTGAACCTTGAGCTGAGGGCCATTCTGTCCCTCAACTATTTTTGGTAAATATTGGTGAGTCTTAGTGAATTCCACACTTTATCATATTCAAATACGTGTCCATAAGAGCAACCACTTTCTTTTGCTAACATTTCAAACAGGACCCTCAACTTATGTTCAGGGCCCACAGCTATTTAAAGTTAAGGGCCCTGCTGGACCCGAACTTTTTCCTGATTAAGAGTACCTGTCAAAGGCGTTGACCTGGGCGCCGGCGTCTATGAGCGTGCTCACGCACTGTACAATGTCCAACTCTTCCTCCGCGGTCGACCCGCAGCCCGCCATCAGGACAGTGTACATGTCTACAGGGAGAATAGAATAGAAACATTTATTTCGGATTAAATTCCATAGAAAATATATAAAATATACATAAATAAATAAAACTGTGCATAAAATCACAAACATATCAAAGAATGTATAGTTGATTTTTCCATTCTAGGTATAATATTCAATTTGGGTACTGCCAGCATTCCAGTAGAGTCTGAACTAAAATATTATTACACTTTTCAATTCTATTTTTAAAATTTAAAATGTACTATCTAATACTATTAAACATCAAAAGCACTAATATTGTTCAACAACATATTATGTGATATAGAGCACTCTTCTTAAAACAATCTAAATTAAAGAACATTCAAAAAATTCTGTTAAAAGATGTCTTAAGTTTCCTAAATGAATAAATACTGTATTTACTCCAGAGAGCAACAGTGTGCATACAAGTGAATCCATAACTTTAAAAAGGACCTAAAAATACTAAAATCGCAAATTAAAAGGCCATAAAACTACTTAGCTCACTGCAAATATTGAAGTATGTGAATTCAGAGGTGTCCACAGTATTGAGTTTTACTTTGAAATTGAAACATCCTTCATTAAAACTGATTCATTAAAATTGAGCTATATGAGGCAAGGGTGAAGGGACGCAACAGGTTCCTATGGGTTTTTTTGTTTGTTTTTTGGGGAGGGGGGGGGATATTTTTTTGTAAACTCCTGATTGAAACTGATTTGTTTAAGATATTTGTTTTTAAAATTACTCCTCTGCAATAAAAAGAGGTCTAAATTACAAAATGTTTTCACAGGCGCATGCTCCAAAACCCTGTAGACAAGCTGTTTGCCTGCATCCTCGCCCAACATTTTTTGCCTCCTACCTTTTGCAATCCTGGCTACGGCCTTGCTACAGTGAATGTCCTCAACAACGGAACCCAATATGCAGTCACAAATCCTTCCTTCGTAGAGAGTTTCCCTTGTTTACTACATCTGTTACTTTCATTATTATAAGTTAATGCATGAGAAAAGTTTTCGTGGTTCACACTTTCCTTTGTTGAGGACATTTACTGTATTCCATGGCTGTCAACCCTTCAATAGCCATTTCTGTACTCAGGATGCCCAAAATTATTATTTTAGGGGTATTCTGTGGTGGACCGGCAAACGGTGTACAAAAACACTGGGAGTATAAAGAAATCCATAAGCGCAGAGCTGATATGTATGTATTTCTGGTGTAATGTAACCAATATTCATGGCTTTTTAAATTTAACACCAATCATGAGCACACATATCTATGTTGGGATGCAGTTCCTGTGCTTTCACTTCATAAAAAGTGATTATTAATGAAAAATACACAAAGTGGGGAAATCTGTATTTTGATGGTAGATTTTGTATTTGGGTCGGAAATCTGTATTAATACCCGACATATCTGTACTACTTGGCAGCCCTGATAGTCACTACTCACCACAGGCGAAGTTTGGGTTGGCTCCGTGCTGTAGCAGCATGCTGACCATGTCGGCGCGCGCGTTGTTCGCGGCGTACATCAGGGCAGTCCATCCCGTGCTCAGCTCAATGTCCACCGCAACTCCTGCAACCACCAGATCACCGATAAAACGTCAACTCCTACAGATCACTGATCAAGGCAGATCATAGGCACACCAAAACCAGGGAAAACTGTGGAGGACGAGAGTGCTAATTTTTAGTAAACTTCGTTTTCTTTTGACGAGGAGAATTGTTAATTTGTCATTTACATATAGCCATTTCAATCCAAACTAGCCATTTTTTTGCATTATGAGTGTTGGAATCAATTTTGGAATCAAGAATCATCCTGGTGGCCGACTGTGGCGAGTGACTTGAAATTACACCCTGCTACAGAAATTTATCACTGATCATAGGCAGATCCGTGGCGCACCCTCAACACCCCTGCCAAAATACTTCATTTTCATAGGGTTTTTTACAAGTCTGCAATCGACCGTGCGTAGGAAAGCCATGAAATCCCTTAAGTCTCTTTTCCAAAAACCTGGATCTGCTATTGCTGATAAAACGTTTTATCCAGAGGCCGATGCTAGTGATGGAGCGATGGACCAGAATTGACCAGAATTCTATAGACTGAAGTGATCATTTTAAATCATTACTATGAGACTTGTCAAAACTGCGGTTTTTTTTTGCTTGTCATGTGGACCAGTTCTGTTTTCAAGATGGTGGCAAATGTAGACGAGATAAAATGGGTGTTCTAGATATTTCGAGCAATATGCTCAAATGAAATGCTATTATGAAAAATACAATGGTCATCATTCATTTTGTAGAAAACAAAACCAGCAACACCGAAAAAATGGTTCATTTCTTCTCAAAATTTTTTTTTTCAATGAAAATTTAAGAATATATCTAAATTAATAATCGATCTGTGAAGCACGTGAATAATCTATTACACAAAGAGCTGTTGATTCCCACCACTGTACGGTAATCAACTTGCACACAAACCACATACTTCTTGTTTCTGAATTTTCTTTTTGCTGTGTGTATTTCACAATATTAGATTTTTGTTTAATTTTTGTTATTCAATTGTTCAATTTGTATTTTATAATTCAAAAAAATCTATAAAAACAATAAATAAATAAAAAAAATTAAACATACTGTGATATCCACACACACATCAAAAAAGAAAAAATCAGAAACAAAATGAGACCAAGCGCTGTGTACCAGATACCGTATACCACCATCTGAGACGACCATCCAAGCGCCCAGGGCAGTTACATTGTAATTTTCTCAAACTGGTGGTGGGCTGTTACACAACAGTGCAGTTACAACAAAATTCTTACGAACATTTAAGAAAAAGAATGGGGGGCTGTTAAACGAGGGTGGGCACTTGGATGGTTGCATACGTTGTTTCACTGACCGGTATAAAAATTCTTTTGTCCCATATAGTCTAACCCACTTTCAATAATGTTTCTAAAATTTATTTATTTGGTTGTTTAAATAGTTACAGATGTCTATATTCTTTTGTACCTGTATTATGTATCATATTCTATGTACAAATGTATCATGTATTCATATTCATTCGTAAGATTGCAAAATAAACTATTATTATAGAATTTATAAAACCACACACAAGGCCAGCAATACCTGCATTAAGCATCTGTGCCGTGGCATCCACATTGCCACATCTGACCGCCGCGCGGAAATCGTCGATGGCAATAACCTGCGCCTTGCCGTCCTGTATGACATCTCCGCGCTCCCGCTTTTTCCTGTTACCCTGACTCCACTGGTTGTGCTGAGAGGGAGCAGAGTTTCTTCCGGGTGGAGGTCGACCGAATCCATTGCTAACATTGCTTGTTGCGGGCTATAGGAGTAAAGAAAAAAAAAACATACTATATAGAAATATGTCGTAAAATACCTATACCCATATTCTACCACTTATACCTAGCAATAATTGTCAGTTCCAAACTGTCTCCACCATCTTGTAAAGCCTTATTGTAATTTTTCTAATCTATTGTACATATAATTTATCAACATCTATTCTAAACCATTTAATCATTTATTAATCAATGTTCATGTTTAAAAATTTGTTTGACTGTATATCTGAAGAGGGTGCTTGAGCACCGAAATAGTAATAAACTAAAATTTTCAATTTTCGTCTTCGTTTTTAGAATTATTCATCATTACAGCAAAGAACAGATAATAATAGTGATCATGAGAAGAACTGCTGCTGCTCCACTTGTAAAGTTAACAAAAAAAAATAAAATGCTCATATCTCTACGTTGGAAAATCTCTATTGTTGAAACAGTTTAGATGCGAGCGCTGGTATTCCAACATGCAGTTTAAAACGCACACACAGAATTTAGTATTGTGTCGGTTTGAAAACACATGCTAGAATGACGGGGCCTGAATCTACAAGATGTTCAATTATGTAACAGTAAGGAAAACTGCATTGGTATAAGCACGATAGGTGTTGAGAGCAGCGTTGACAGTGTCCATTATTCAAAATACACCATCTCGATCAATTATACATTGTAAATTTCTGTAACAGTCTAGTTACCATCGACACAATGGCCATATAGACGTGGGTCTGTCGTTATCTTATTTCCTTGCAGCGCGTTTCTCGCTAGCTGTAGTACTACTTCTATAGCGATATACTTCATATACCTTCACTATATTGACAAATCAAACTAGCATACTGAAGTGTTTTAATTACTCTCATCAACGTGCTTCAGAAAGTATGATCAGAGAATAACGCCATGCACACGAAGTATAAATGTTCCACGCTACAGCCGTTTTTTACAGGGTTCGCATTGTCCTAGGCCAGGCGATGCAGCGCATGAATCAGGATGCTTTCAATCCATGTGCTACACGCTTTGTTGCTTACTCTCTAACACTTGATGAGAAAGTACCACGCTAAAAAAGCATTGCAATGATCTATACAACAATTTGACGTGCAACAAAATGGGACGATAATGAAAAGGGCGATTATACAAAACTAGGTGTCCAATAAAAGGTAATTTATTACGATTGTCTATATGGCATGACAATTATAAAGCGGGGGGGGCAATGACAGTTTTTACATTTCAGGGGGGGGGAAAAAAAGGTTTGCTCTTCAAATAGGAGGGACGAAAAAAATTTCAATCGAGATCTGAAAATGATCCCCCCCCCCACCACCACCACCACCACCAAGTACTTCAGTCTTCATAAACCGGGAACCCAGGCTGGGTGATCACTCCCAACTGAGTTTAGGGTATCTTTGACCATCCCCCACATTGACATATTAGTTAACACTCCGCTTACAGATGTTACTTGAAAAGAGGAAGAATTATTTTCCACGTATGGCACATCATCATTTCCGTCATCATCTCTATCAAGTAAAAAATCGTCATCTTCTGAATCATCTTCAAAACCGGCAGGAATAAATCTCGCCATGATTATTGCCTACAGCACACCTGTTCTCTGTTTGAATATGTAGACGTCTAAATATACATTCTGCATATTATCAATAGACGTCAGTCTTTTTAATAAAATGAGTTTTCAAGGCTTGTTAAATTGTGTATTCAATAGGTTATTTTTCTATTAATAAAATGAGTTTTCCAAGGCTATTAGTTTATTCACATTCTCCTTGCTATAGAGTGAATGAGGGAGGGAGGATAAGAAATGCATAGTTTAGGGACCATTCAGAATTTATCACAGGGTGGGGTAGGCAGATTTTAGGGCGGGCCATGAACTTTTGTCACAATGTTTGTAGGTGGGGGGGGGGGGCTATCAATTTTACCACACACTTTTGAGGGGGGTAGCTATCAATTTTTTCACAGAAAATTTACCCCTATTTATTTTTAGAGATGCTGTACTAAAATTTCCTGTTTTTTACATTATGGATTGGATATCCATCAAATCGGAGATTTGGGTAAATTCTGATGATGACTGCGTTAACTGTTGGGGGGGGGGGAGTCATCAGTTTCTATCACAGGAAATTGAGGAGGGATTATCATTTTTTTCACAGAGATTTGAGGGGGAGCTATCAATTTTTTCACAGCATTTTTGGAAAATCCTCCTACCCCATCCTGTCATAAATACTGAATGGTCCCTTATATTTCAATCTTGATATTGAATATTATACAAAAAATGTGGAACAACTACAAGTACAAATACATGACCTGGTAACTTACTCTATGGAAACATTATTTCAAGTAGGTTAAATAGCAATCAATTTTTTCATGTATATGCTTGGTTGGAAGATGTGAGAGAATACAGGAAATGAAAATAATTTTTATACATGTACCTGAAGTAATGAGGATTTCCACGAGTAACCAACTAAATTCTGTTGCGAGGTCTCATATTCCTTCAGTTTGTCTTACCATGCATATTAAAAAACGTGATCCAAGTTTTTGGACTCTATTTTGGACATTTTTTATCATGCATGGTAAGACAAACTGAAGGAATATGAATTTACCACATGCTATATACCTCATAAATTCTATTTTAAGTTGTTGCGAGATTGATTTCTATTTGCTGGGATAAACTTCATCTACGACTTGTATTTTAGTCACTGACCAAACTGAGATTGCTGTTGTTATTTATGACTTATTCTGTATCCGGAGACTGAATTTTGAATTTTGATTCGAAGAATAATTCTTGAATGATTTATAGAATGATTTATTTAAAGTTTATTTCCGATGTTTCACTTAAGAGTCCTGTTGATTATTGAGCAAACTCATCCTTAACAATATTTGCACACTGCTCCGTGGCACCTACCCTTGGATTAGGTACAGGTCATTGGGTTGAAAGAGTGAGTGAGTGATTGTGTGATTAGCATTGTGCTCTGAATGTGCTGCCATGGCAAATAAGGGAGGATGATCAACTGATCGATAAGTGTGTAATCATGAGAACAAGTCACTGCTAAAAAACATCACATTTACATTTAAAACTGATCAAAATATATTTCTTTATTTTTCACAAAAATGAGACTATAAATAATGATCATTTCACTTATTTACAGATGATATTAATACATGACAAAAATACACATTATCACATATTCTATGATCATTTATGAAATATATTTATGTGATAATAAAAACGCTTAATTATAAATAATTACATATGTTATATAATGCACTGGCATTTGGTAGACACGTTAAACAATTACAAGAAAACCAGCTTTCTAAACGTCCAGACATCGCTTTTAATACAGAACACAAAAAATAACGATAAATTCTAAATTATTTTTTCAATTCAATTCACTTGACAGTTATTATTTTTATTGAAAGTTTGCATGTTTGTAACAATACCTGGACTAACGAGTAGTCGCCGGGAACGCCCGTAAATCTCCCCCTTCCCCGATCAGGCCATTTCCCGATCAGGCCATTTTTTTGAAAAAGTAGGCCAAAGTACTCAAATATCAAATCACGTGAGGAGAGTGATATGGACATACCAAATGTCAAGTTTGGTGATGATAAGCCATAAACTGTTCCCACAAGACAGATAATCACAATTACGTAATAATTTGTTTTTAAAAACACATCGTAATTTCATCAAAAAGTAGGCCAAAGTACACCAAAATCTGATCAGCTCTAGAGAGTGGTACAACGAAGCTAAATATGAAGTTTGGTGACCATAGGTCAAATACTTCTCCCTGTAGAGTGTTAACAAGGTTTATTACGTAACGCTCGTAAGTTCAAAAGTAGGCCAAAGTACACCAATATCAAATCATGTGAGGAGAGTGATATAGACATACCAAATGTCAAGTTTGGTGATGATAAGTCATAAACTGTTCCCAGGAGACAGATAAACACAATTACGTAATAATTAAATCATCGTAACTTCATCAAAAGTAGGCCAAAGTACACCAAAATCTAATCAGCTCTGGAGAGTAGCACAACGAAGCTAAATATGAAGTTTGGTGACCATAGCTCAAATACTTTTCCTGTAGAGTGTTAACAAGGTTTATTACGTAACGCTAAGTTCAAAAAGTAGGCCAAAGTACACCAATATCAAATCACGTGAGGAGAGTGATATAGACATACCAAATGTCAAGTTTGGTGATGATAAGTCATAAACTGTTCCCAGGAAACAGATAAACACAATTACGTAAAAAATTTTTTTTTAAACACACATCGTAACTTCATCAAAAGTAGGCCAAAGTACACCAAAATCTAATCAGATCTGGAGAGTAGTACATCGAAGCTACAAATGAAGTTTGGCGACAATCGGCCAAATACTTCTCTCTAAAGTGTGGTAACAAGATATTTGTACCGAAGGTCATAAGTTCGTCAAAAGTAGGCCAAAGTACAAAAAAGATTTTTTGAGACATACGATTGTGCTCAAACTAAACATATTTAATTTTCAAAGCAATAGCTCTCATGGTGTTCAAGTTATAAGCTTTTAAGCATGTGGACACAGCTAAAAACAGACAAATATGTTTGACCTGACTTTTTAATACGAAGCCCACGTTCACATGTACGCTACATGCTACCCGCTACAGAGGACAGGTGATTTTATAAAAACCTGTAATTCAAAAGAAGTGTTCACATTTTACCGCCCAGGGAATGAAAAAATTTGGTTGTTGCCTGTGATGTTCTATTGATTGTGTAAGAAACTTGTTACTTCATCAGGACAGTCAAGTTACGTGATTACAGTCACAAACTATGTTGCTATTTCATGGTAAAAAAACACACCGGAGAAAATCCCCTGCATGCGAACACTTATATCGCCTGTAGCTGTCGCGTGTAGCATGTAGCATATAGCGTGTAGCGCACATGTGAACGTGCACTCACTGTGACTATGACAGGATGAAAAAACATTAGTTATTTAGGTGCAATTGGAACAGATTATTAATTCTGAATGTGTCTTATTCCATAAATGTAACCACATGACTAGCATTAGATTATGCCACATCTGATTAAGAGATCACCCACAATGTTCAAACAGTCTAAATAAATTTTGATAATCTTGGATAATACAGTAACACACATAATTCATGTTGTTCACTTTGTAAAATACAGTAGAAACTCGGATCTTGATATTGCATATTGTAAATTTTCTGTTTCTCAAGGTTAGTTTCATTTTCCTTTATCTACTTCATGACTAGTTGGTGATATCCAATGTTGGCAATGTTGACCATTTTACTGTTCTTCCTACAGCTTTGAGTTGAGAGTTTCTACTATATTTTTATTATGCAAATATTAATGATTGAATAGGACATGACTTAAAGTTAACTGAACATGGGAACTTGACAAATAAAGCTTTTCACTTGTTGTTGATTTTTCTAATGAAAAAGGCATTGACTACAATGGCTTGATGGCTCCTTACAATGTTGTGACATAAAATACATTTATAAAATAATCTCTCAGGATTATTCTACACCTTGGTATTTTTCACTATTTTGCTGAACGGAACCTTCCAATCCTGGCTGTAGAATCTCCACAGTTCTCTGCGGAAAAAGAGTAAAAATGTGTAGAAATGTGCGGAATCTTTCAAAAAGTATGCAGAATCGTTTAAAATGTACTTGGACATATGCGGAAATTAGAATTACTTCCGCAAACAAAATTGAGCAAGACAGAGATTATTCCGCAAAAATTTAGCGAAAATCTGCAGAAAGTGTGAACTTAGTTTTTTTCAGGCTCAAAATATGTGCAAAGTTTGGACTAAGTTTTTTTCGGGCTATTTTATGCGAACAGTTAAAACTCTGCATACAAATTTCTGCATATTCAGTGTTGATTCTAGGATTTTCTAAAAAGGGGCCAAATGGCCCATTGTCCTAAAAAATGTGTGCCAACAGCACAAAAAAATTAGCCATTTTTTTATCGTAAACTCTTAAGATTAATGATATGATATTTGACGTTTAAATGTGATGTTTTAGTCACTATTATATATTTTCATTTATTTTAATGAAAATTAGTTAGTGCACGTTGAGGCTTGGGTCTGACAGATCCTAATGACCGAAAGGCTTGGAAGGGACAGTTAAGATGTAGACTGGGCAGCCAGGTCACACCCTCTGAATTAGGAATAATTAGGTCCTACTTAAATAAATGTACGATTTGATTGATTGATTGATTAATTGAAGAACCAGAAAATCACTAGCTCTAAGCTAGGCTTGATATTGGAAAATATTCTAAATACATATCTGATCTATATGACACTGTTATTTGTTATATGGTTTATGCTTTAAAAACTTCAACAATGGCACCAGAATTCTTCTGATGACCACATTGCATCAGCTAGTGAAGTACATTGAAGAATAATGAATTCTAAATTTTGTTGAAACATATACACTACATTTTTTAATTTTACTACTATTTTTTCTGAGGAAGCCCCCTTGGGACTAGACAAAGGAGACCTATGCACGTCTCCTTTCGAAACCTCTCCGCGCTCCGCCATCAGGCCCGCCCTCGATAACAGGCTTCATGCCAGGGGTGGTCGTAAAACTACTCACATTTTCGCTCATCTAATATCACTTATCTGAGGTTAAAACAACACGTACATGGCTATAGTTATTATCAAAAACTAACCTAGTCTAACAGTATTGATTCTTCACCATTATGATAAACTGACGCATCGGTAATTCCATAGAAATTTCAATGACAAAAAATATTGTTCAGAAATGCGATAGCCGGTCGCCATATTGACAGTTTTAACAAGCTATTCGCACAACGCACGTGTAGTTTTGCTGTGTTAGCTTGCCAATTTTTACGGAGCGCGTTGTGTAGCATACATTATTATCACGGCTGATGACAAATACCTACCCCTTGAAATCCTCTGTAGTCTAGCACTATTCTATTTGATACATGGCCGTCTTATAACTGACCATGTGCACTAACTATTCAAAAATATTTAAATAAAATAACTGGTTTGACACCTATTGGGTATAAGCTTAATCTTTTTACCATATCTATAATCAGTAAATAATCGGAACCACGCCTACTTTTTAGTTATATCAACTTTGAACAGCACCGGCGTGTTCGGACCGAATTTTTTGCTCATTTTTATTGATTTGGTGGTCTGAGACCTAATGAGGGAAATGATGAATATTATATTTTGCTTAAATATATACTTATGATGTCTGCAACATGTCCAAGTCATGTTATGCCACTTAGAATTTTATTTCTTTTCATATTCATGCATTTAAAAGTTATAGGCTTACAAAATATGCAATAAGTTCTATATCATGTCTTACGTTTGAACGCCTGGAAATCGCACTTTTGGTAGTTTAATGCTTCAAAATGAACATTAATGCTAGTTTAGTATATAAACTTTAGATAACATCACCAGAAAATGAAACAAAATTCATTCTAGTCCAACAGCAGCAGCTCTTTTTAGAAAAATATTATTTGAGTGTTTGTTTCTCCCAAACTGTACTTTCTAGGCCACTTGCAGCAAAGGTAAAGTGTTGTTTGTAAATATCCTTTAGCCTATTTCATCATTGTTACAGACCGTATAAACATACAAATTTGGGGTGGAATATACCTAATATTGACTCCTCTAGAAGTCTACAAAGATCCATTTGAGGTCTTTTTACACAGGGGTCCGGATTCATTGTCACGCCATTTTCGTCACATCATAGATTCACTTTTGATTGATGTAGGATGTTTTTTTCTTGAATTATGTAGTATGCATGGACACTGACAACAGACAGAAACATAAAAAATCAACCCAGCTGCTATAGTTATGCTACTGGATGGCCATAAAAATGGCCCCGACAAAAAAAAATAATAAATTTTGTACAAAAAAGCCTACAGTGATTCGCAATGAAAAAAGAGTGTTTTTCAAGGAAAATAGCACATATTGTGTTTGAGAATAACTTAATGTGACAAAATAACCAATTTACTGGACATGTCATACCACATATGAAGTCCTATAAGGTCTCAGACCACTAAACAAATGCTCAATTGTAAGATCTATTAACAATGTAATAACCAGCCCCCCTCTACCCTGCTTAGCTTTGAGTGTTGGCCAATAATCTTATTTTTCTTCAACAGAGTATTTCATTTCCAGTTGCTGAGGAGAAAATTCATATGGGCATAACCACCTTCCCAGAGCTCTGGCAGCCATAGATGAGACCTACCCCTTGAAATCCTCTGCAGTCTAGCACTATTCTATTTGATACATGGCCGTCTATTCAAACTATTCAAAAATATTTAAATAAAATAACTGGTTTGACACCTATTGGGTATGAGCTTAATTTTTTTACCATATCTATAATCAGTAAATAATCGGAACCACGCCTACTTTTTAGTTATATCAACTTTGAACAGCACCGGCGTGTTCGGACCGAATTTTTTGCTCATTTTTATTGATTTGGTGGTCTGAAATAAAATAACTGGTTTGACACCTATTGGGTATGAGCTTAATTTTTTTACCATATCTATAATCAGTAAATAATCGGAACCACGCCTACTTTTTAGTTATATCAACTTTGAACAGCACCGGCGTGTTCGGACCGAATTTTTTTGCTGATTTTTTATTGATTTGGTGGTCTGAGACCTAATGAGGGAAATGATGAATATTATATTTTTCATAAATATATACTTATGATGTCTGCAACATGTCCAATTCATGTTATGCCACTTAGCATTTTATTTCTTTGCATATTCATGCATTTAAAAGTTATAGGCTTACAAAATATGCAATAAGTTCTATAACATGTCTTACGTTTGAACGCCTGGAAATCACACTTTTTGGTAGTTTAATGCTTCAAAATTAACATTAATGCTAGTTTAGTATATAAACTTTAAATAAAATCACCAGAAAATGATACAAAATTCATTCTAGTCCAACAGCAGCAGCTCTTTTAGAAAAATATTATTTGAGTGTTTGTTTCTCCCAAACTGTACTTTCTAGGCCACTTGCAGCAAAGGTAAAGTGTTGTTTGTAAATATCCTTTAGCCTATTTCTTCATTGTTACACACCGTATAAACATACAATTTTGGGGTGGAATATACCAAATATTGACTCCTCTAAGTCTACAAAGATCCATTTGAGGTCTTTTTTTACACAAGGGTCCGGATTCATTGTCACGCCATTTTCGTCACATCATAGATTCACTTTTGATTGATGTAGGATGTTTTTTTCTTGGATTATGTAGTGTGCATGGACACTGACAACAGACAGAAACATGAAAAATCAACCCAGCTGCTATAGTTATGCTACTGGATGGCCATAAAATGGCCCCGGATAAAAAAAATAATAAATTTTGTACAAAAAAGCCAACACTGATTCGCAATGAAAAGAGTGTTTTTCAAGGAAAATAGCACATATTGTGTTTGAGAATAACTTAATGTGACAAAATAACCAATTTACTGACATGTCATACCACACATGAAGGCCTATAAGGTCTCAGACCACTAAACAAATGCTCAATTGTAAGATCTATTAACAATGTAATAACCAGCCCCCTCTACCCTGCTTAGCTTTGAGTGTTGGCCAATAATCTTATTTTTCTTCAACAGAGTATTTCATTTCCAGTTGCTGAGGATCAAATTCATATGGGCATAACCACCTTCCCAGAGCTCTGGCAGCCATAGATGAGACCTACCCCTTTGAAATCCTCTGCAGTCTAGCACTATTCTATTTGGTACATGGCCGTCTTATAACTGACCATGTGCACTAACTATTCAAAATATTTAAATAAAATAACTGGTTTGACACCTATTGGGTATGAGCTTAATTTTTTACCATATCTATAATCAGTAAATAATCGAACCACGCCTACTTTTTTAGTTATATCAACTTTGAACAGCACCGGCGTGTTCGGACCGAATTTTTTGCTGATTTTTTATTGATTTGGTGGTCTGAGACCATAAGAGATAAATAAGAGGATTTTATTGGCAACTAACAGTGTCAGTACAACCAAAGACAATGAATATTTGACATATACATATATAGAAATGAATTGACAATACATATTATATCTATTCATCACATATAATATTGATCATTAGATCAATTTTGTTTTAACACATATTTGTTTAACAAATGAACATATCAGCTGATTAACTTCAAGATCATTAAATTGCATGTTTAATATAGATATCAGTTTTTCATAAACTGATAAATTATGAAAAAATTTGGATACAATACATTCATATTTTGTAAAAACGTATTTCTTTTCTATTTCTGTTGTTTTGCATATCATCAAAATATGATAAGAATCTTTGGTTACATTACATGCATCACAAATATTGTTTTCATTATATTGATCATAGTACATAGCTTTATCAAGTCTTAAATAAGCAAAGCATTTCCTTATGAAAGTGCTCTTTATGTTCATATTATATGGAGGCGATTTAAAATCTACATTTTTATGTTTATGACACTTATTTAATGTGTCATATTTACAATTATCATTAATAACAGAGTTAATTAATTGTTTGTGTTGATTCATTAGATTATCTTTTACAATACACTTTATTTGTTTATTTGAATAATTAGACAGTGACACTAATATATTACCCATACCATTTGATTTAAGTAGGTATGATATATTTTGGATAAAAGGATGATTATCATCTTTACATATCCTAAAAGCTGCATGTAATAAAGGGATTTATAGGATTTGCTTGCAATCTGTGCCAATAGGATATTTCATTTATATATGCTTGCAGTTGAATAGGAAATCTATTTAATTCCTTCATAACTGCTGTTGTACTTGCAAATTTAGAAACCCCTATAACATACTTACAATAGTTGCTATGTACACCTTCATAATTATTTTTTTCTTTCATTTCATGATTTGTTATCAAGCAATTGTCAGAAAAGTTCTTATTTGAATAAATTAAATCTATTTTGTCCTGACTACTATTCAATTTTAAAAAAAGTCCACAGAGAACCTACAGCCTGGAATAGATTCATAAGACCTCTCATTCATTTACACCACAACATTCCATAATTCTTGAGCGGACCAATTTTCCTGGTGCCAATTGTCATCATTTTAACTTAAGAATCCTGACAAAACAAAACATTCATTCTCTCCTAACATAAGCACTAGCTAGAGCAACAGAATCAGACCATGAATTTCATTTTCAATAACGTGGTTTTGAACATTATATTTTGAAACATCGAAGATATACTGAATGTCTACGTTGATATTTATTGTACGAACCCATTATATATGTCAAAATTTCCACGATGTTTGATTGACAACTGATGACAAATAACGCATTCACAAAAACTGCACTCATTCAATGCTTTCCGCCCAGCAGTCTGTCACTTCTGGTGAACAAAGCACCCAGAAAGCCACACTTCAAACAAATCCCCCAAAACACGTCGTCTCAACACCAGACACGACCAACCCTCAACAAGAGCGCAGTAAACCTCTAACACGCCTCTATCATCGAACGATTTCTCATCGTCAAAATTCTTCTTACAGTGACCACACTGAACCTCTCTATTGAGACCACCTCTCTATTGAGACCACGTCTATAATCAGACGATTTCTCCCTGCCACAAACCTCCATAAAGAGACCACATAATGAACCTTAAGTTAAGACCACCTCTCTATTGAGAGCACCTTCGGTCAATCATCGCCAGCTCTCTATAGCTACTTTTCCAAACAGCCTTGATCGCATCGTCCGCCTTCCACACACACACGCCCACGACGCCGGCGATGACTGAGGCTGTGATGAGGCTGCGTAGACGTGAGCGAGACGCGCGCTTCCTGCGGCGAGTCGACGGCTTGATGAGGTCCGGAGGCTCGTACAGCGCGTCATCCTGCAGCTGCAAACACGTGGAAATAAAGGCGTAAATTGTAGGATTTGACAACGAGATTGGAGTGTCAATCGGAAAATTGAGCATGCTGACGTCTGATTTACCCTCACTTTGTTCGGGTAAATCAGACGTCAGCATGCTCAATTTACCGATTGACACGACAATGGAGTGGTCAAATACCATTCTATCATGACTAAAATCCACACTAAACAAGTGTCTGATTCGTTTTTATTTTAAAATAAATCATATCATAACGTTCTCATTGCCATTTTGACCATGCGATGTCAGCTGCTGTATAGAAAATGTGACATACTAGTCTAGTTTAGACTAGTGGGCTCTCCGCGTGCAGTCAATCGTATAATTGAGCACGCTGGTCGACCAATCTGCGTGGGTTATTGGCAGTGATTTATGCACGCAATGATAGAATGTGGAATATTGATCTGTAATTGTCCATTCAATGGTAATAAGAATGTTGTAAATGGACCATAATTGCCCTGTGGATACCGCAGTTTAATTGGCAGATAGCCCAAAATGCAGAAATACAGAAATGGATCCATAGAATCCATAGCACAAGGAGGTAACTAAGCGTTTCTATGAGACCAAGATATATGCAGTAGTTTCGTAGCACAAGCATCTAACTACTGTAAAACTAGAAAATTTCATGCCTGTTAAATTTTGCGATTTTCATCTATAAAATATTTTGTGACTATTTATCCTGGACCTACTTTACATACGCTATTAATGTTTGCGGACTATTTAAGTTTGCGGTTTTGCACCTATCCACGAAATTCGCAAACTAAATCGTGCGCAAACATTTCTAGTTTTACACTAAGCATTCCTACAAGACCCTGATATTTAGCCGTTTCGTAGCAAAACTTTGTGAAGAGCAGCTAACTAAGCGTTCCTACTAGACCCAGATATGTAGTAGTTCGCAGCACAAGCAGCTAAGCGCTGCTCTTAGCCCTGACCTTGGCAGTGTGTGTGCTAAATCGTGTGCAAACATTTCTAGTTTTACACTCAGCGTTCCTACAAGACCCTGATATTTAGCCGTTTCGTGGGAGGTAGCTGACTAAATCGTGCGCTAACATTTCTAGTTTTACACTCAGCGTTCCTACAAGACCCTGATATTTAGCCGTTTCGTGGGAGGTAGCTGACTAAATCGTGCGCAAACATTTCTAGTTTTACACTCAGCGTTCCTACAAGACCCTGATATTTAGCCGTTTCGTGGGACTGACCTTGGCGGTGTGTGAGCGCAGGCAGCACAGCTCCTGGTACAGGTTCCTCAGGTGCGTCATCGCCTCTTCTGTGTGGCTGTTCAGTTCACGCACACCAGCGCCCTCCTGGAACAGCAGAACGTCATCAACAGGAGGCCAAAGTACACCAAACTCTTATCAGCGCTGGAGAGCAGTACAGTGAACCTAAATATGAAGCTTGTTGGTCAAATATTTCTCTCTGTAGAGTGGTAACAAGGTATAACACGTATCGCTCATAAGTTCATCAAAAGTAGGCCAAAGTACACCAAACTGTTATCAGCTCTGAAGAGTAGTACAATGAACCTAAATATGAAGTTTGGTGATAATAGGCAAACAAGTAGTCGTCGGGAACCCCAAAAATCTCCCCCTCCTAGATCAGGCCCTTTTAGGTCAATCAATTTTAAAATTAGTTGTTCAAATACATAAAACACATCATAACTTCATCAAAAGTAGGCCAAAGTACACCAAACTCTTATCAGCTCTGGAGAGTTGTACAATGAACCTAAATATGAAGTTTGGTAATAATAGGCAAAATACTTCTCTTTGTAGAGAGGTAAAAATGTTTAACACGTAATGCTCATAAGTTCGTCAATTGTAAGCCAAAGTACATAGAACTTTTTTGTGAGAGGTAGTTTTTTCTTCTAACAAGACATTTTCAATATGTGAAGCAATAGCCCTGATC
>CM032663.1:5679493-5693675 GCA_019095985.1 Streblospio benedicti
CTTTTAAATAATTTTTTGGGAACATGTTCTACTTTGGAATACAAAAAATTTTTCCCAAAAAAAAAATTTTAAGCAAAAATTTTTAGTTTTCATATTAATTTTTGGCTAAAAACTACTCTATAGGTCTAAAAACTTTTTTAATTCCCATTTTTTTAGGGAATTTTTCTTTTTTCTTTTTGGTACCTTAAACCCTTTTACCCAAGGGAATTAATGGTCCATTTCCAATTTTAAAATTAAACAATTAAATCAATTTCCAATTTAATTTTTTACAAACTTGTTTTTTTGTTAAAAAAATTTTTATTTTGTCTTTTTATTTTTGCCTACGCAGCCTCATCACAGCCTCAGTCATCGCCGGGGCGCGTGGGCGTGTGTGTGTGGAAGGCGGACGATGCGATCAAGGCTGTTTGGAAAAGTAGCTAGCGATGATGATTGACCGAAGGTGCTCTCAATAGTGAGGTGGTCTTAAGTTAAGGTTCATTATGTGGTCTCTTTGTGGAGGTTTGTGGCAGGGAGAAATCGTCTGATTATAGACCACTGTGACTATAAAGATAAAAAAATTCTCAAAATGTTCTTGTTTTTTATTTTAGTATAAAAGTACATTCATTTCCCTCTTTAAAAATGTATAACACTTTAAAGGTTGCGGGAATGGAATTTGGCTTATGGACCATACAAAAGATCATACAAAAACAATGAAAAATTCAGTCAATGTTAATTTTGCCTGTACCGAAATTGTATACATGATCTTTTGTATGGTCCATAAACCAAAATCTATTCCCGAAACCCCTAAAGCGTTATACATTTTTAAAAAGGGAAATGCTCGTACTTTTATACTAAAATAAAAAACAAGCACATTTTGAAAATCATTTTATCTCCAGCAAGTCTCGTTAGGAAGAATTTTGACGATGAGAAATCGTTTGATGATAGAGGCGTGTTTGAGGCTTTACTGCGCTCTTGTTGAGGTTGGTCGTGTTTGTTGTTGAGACGATATGTTTTGGGGGACTTATTTGAAGTGTGGCTTTCTGGGTGCTTTGTTCACCAGAAGTGACTGACTGCTGAGCGGAAAGCATTGAATGAATGCAGTTTTTGTGAATGCGTTATTTGTCAACAGTTGTCAATTAAACATCGTGGAAATTTTGACATATATATATATATATATATAGTGGGTTCATACAATAAATATCAACGTAGACATTCAGTATATCTTCGATGTTTCAAAATAAAATGTTCAAAACCACATTATTGAAAATGAAATTCATGGTCTGATTCCATTGCTCTAGTGCTTATGTTAGGAGAGAATTGTTTTGTCAGGATTCTTAAGTTAAAATGATGACCATTGGCACCAGGAAAATTGGTCAGCTCAAGAATTATGCAATGTTGTGGTGTAAACGAATGTGCAGACTTATTCATCTATTCCAGGCTGTAGGTTCTCTGTGGATTTTAAAACAAATGTGTGGAAATTTGTATGCAGAGTTTTGAATGTCTGCAAAAAATAGCCCGAAAAAAACTTAGTCCAAACTTTCCACACATTTCGAGCCCGAAAAAAAACTCACACTTTCGGCAGATTTTAACTAAATTTCTGCGGAATTATCTCTGTCTTGCTCAATTTTGTTTGCGGAAATAATTCTAATTTCCGCATATGTCCAAGTACATTTTAAACGATTCTGCATACTTTTTGAAAGATTCCGCACATTTCTACACATTTTTACTCTTTTTCTGCAGAGAACTGCAGAGATTCTACATCCAGGATTGGAAGGTTCCGTTCAAGATATAATACATGAGTCTAATCTCAGTAAAAAAAAATTAAACTATATCTTATACAAAATTATATTATTATCTTGCATTCCACAATTTAAACTTAAACTACTTGTGGTCATCGTTGGAGTATCTGAGAATCTGGCAAAGGTTTTGCAGTTGGCCACAGTTAGTTGTTGAAACTGTCAATCACGTCTAATTTTGTGCTGCGCTAGATGAAAAATGTCCATGAAACTTCTCCAGACGGATGCTGGTGTGGTCAAAGTTACTGTGCTACAAACGTTTTTTTAAATGGCTCAAAAAGTCTATTGCTGAAAAGTTTTTTATCTGAATGATTTACATGCATACTTTTTTTATAAATAAACTAAAAAAAAGTTATAAACACATGTATTATAAATTTAGACTTTAAAAAGTTTTTTTTTCATTTGTTAAGAGTACATTTACACATTTAATTGCCTTTTAGCCTAAATAAACGTCAAATACACAAAGCAGATAAATATCCCAACTCCCTTCACACATCAATATACTGATGTTTTACCGTGGGATTCAAACAGTACACTATTTCACATGGTAATAAGTTTTTGAAGCATTAAAGTATTTCTTGAAGCCATAATCTTTAGGAGATTAAGATAAAATTGAATTGATTTTTCACACACCACACACTTTGTAACAAATATTCTATCCTAATGAAGTAATAAGAAATTACATATTTTCTACTAAATAGCAATCACTATTATTTATGTAGCACAGTTAAAACAATATGAAAACTTTTACATAACAAGCTGTAGAAAAATAGCATCGTACCCAGTAGCACATATATTCATTTATCGTGATAATGTAAAACTAATACATAATGTAAGCTAAAATCAATATTTGAACTGCAGGAGGTCCTCTCATTATTGTTTGTTTTTTACGTCATAACTGCTGGTCAAAACAGATAATTTTGAGTTAAAATTTTCTAAAATTATATATTAGCTAAATACTTTTGAATAAGTCAATTCCTCATCAGGGCTTAAATATCCAAAAAATATGTGGATAATTTAGCTGTGATAAGCTGAATTTATGTATTCAAAAACACTTATTTTTTCAATTTAATTCAAAAATTATTTTTTTTTACCAACCAACCAGCAGTTACGACGAAAACACAACAATACATAATGTGAAAACAATCAATATCATTTGAATTAGAATTGCACATGACAATCCGGATTGATAATGTACAATGGCTGATCACAATAAATAACCATTAGATAATGACCATGTAACAACAGAAAGCTAATGCACAAATCAGTTCTTGAATACAAAATTAGAGCCTGTTAAGTCCTTATTCTATCACTATACTGATGTTATACTGAGTCTGTACAAATTGTTTTGAAACGTGATCAGGTATTATGTAATAACGCCATTAGACCTGTGACTTCAAGTTAGGTTAATGTGCTGACAGCAAGTTCAGAACTATACATTTTCAATCATAACTAAAAAATGGTAATGTATATCAAAATAAAATTATAGGAATAATCATTTTTTTTTTGCCAGATCTACATTGCAATTTTGATTATTCACGATAACTGGTTTTAAATAGATATTTGATTTAAACTTTTCCAAAAAAACCATTTTTCCATGTACTTTTGAATAAGTAAACCAACAACAAGGTTGAACATCAAAAATATTAGGGAACTCAGATTTATAAACCTTAAGCAACTGATTTCTAAATGGCTAAAAATTTTAATTAAACGTCATAGATTTAAAGATTCAAAACCCTGTTTTCATGTCTAATGACCATTAACCCCATTTACGATTTTCAAAAATACAACAATAAATAATTTTTTAACAATCAATGATTTTTTGAATTAGAATTGCAAATGACGAAAAATTGTAATGGACAATGGCTGAGACATATAATCTTATTAAAGAGCAATGGCACAATTATTGAATTGCATAGTTTCTGAATACAAATCTTAGATGAAAGCTGTAAAAATAGCATCAGAGTCACTAGTCTATACCGAGTTTCAAACCCAGTTTTGTCATGATTAAATGATGTACAAAAATTAAAATTTCTCATATTAAATAAGTATTTGAAAATTTATTCTGAATTTTGTGTCCAATAAAATTATTTTATAGGTAAAATAGATTTTAAATTTGATTGAAATGATAACCATAACTGGCTTTGTCAATGAAATTTAACATTAGAATAATGACCATGTGACAATGAGAGCATCATAATCTGGACCCCAGCATCCTGTTAAGTCCTATTCTATCACTATACTGATGTTTTTTTGATTTACAAATTTATGTTTATCACATATGTGACTACTCATGTGTACCAAATCAAAAATATAAACAATATAAACATTGCTCTTCCAATATAATTGTTACCTAATCCCCAATGTTAACCACTTGTTCAAAATGTCTGACTCTGTCTCTCACAGACACTGGAAAAAATGCCATTTTCATGTAAGTGTTCACTATTATGTAAACCAGTCAGAATAATCAAAATTGCAATT
Source organism: Streblospio benedicti (assembly GCA_019095985.1). Lineage (NCBI taxonomy): Eukaryota > Metazoa > Annelida > Polychaeta > Spionida > Spionidae > Streblospio > Streblospio benedicti. The sequence goes on from CM032663.1 coordinate 5,683,750, forward strand.
TTGATATACATTACCATTTTTTAGTTATGATTGAAAATGTATAGTTCTGAACTTGCTGTCAGCACATTAGTATCACATAGTCTTGGTGGGATTCAAACCCATGACCATGCGCCGCCAAAGAGAGCTTTACAAATGTTAATACAAAGGTTGAGAATCGGACAAACTATCCGTGAGCATAGATCTTAGGACTTCTAGAAAACTCTGTGTCAAGTCAAATCTTATAAATTCCTTGTTTTGATTTAGACTTTTGACAATAAAGCCACATACTCGAAGGTTTATTTTTGGAGGAAATCGATCAACCAACAAAGAGAACAAAACATCATGAAAAGATCTTACTCAGTATTTATGGAAAGTTTTAACGTCTCTCATTCTTTTGTGGCTAATTTGATTGTAATTATCATTGTCTATAGTCTTTTCCATATCACCCATGTTTTCATGTCTATATCACAAGGGCGTCACATTCTCATCAATAGTTGACCTTAACCATGTAATGGAACCACAGAGCACATGGCATCTTCTCCTTCCTCACGACCCACACATCACGCTCCACATCATATTCCTCAATCGCATCACTTACATACCACTTCCCTGGTTCATTCTTACATTGCCCACCCATGAGTACCACTTTACCCCCACTGACCACCATCGCACCATAACCATGCAGTAGATGTGGTGACTTTAGTTTTAGCCACGTGCTGGTGGTGGGGATGTACTGGGCCAAGATTCGCCCATTACCTCCAGCCACCAGCATCGTGTCATTGTAGGACACAGCTTGGGCACCATGTGTACGCTTGAAATGGGCAGGTAATGAGGGACCAAACCGCCACTCTCCTGTCACAGTGTTTAGAATCTGGAGGGAAAATTCATCACCACCACAATGAGCTTTGTTTGTTGGACTATCATTAAAAAAAATAAAAATCTCTGATTGGATGAGAGCAGCAATAGGGTCCCTCATACCCTGCAGCATGGCACTCATAGTGGTCCACACATCACGCACCACATCGTATGACTCGCACTCACTCCGCACCTTATCGCTATAACCTCCCATCACAATCACACGGTCCCCTGCTATGACGGCGGCAGTATTACCCCTGGCAGTGGGCATGTCCCGCCGTCTGTGCCATTGATTGCTTTTAGTAAAATATACATAGCAGTGGTTGGTAGCGTATTTGTTTTCATCCAAACCCCCTGCCATAAACAGTCCATCTTTGATGGCAGTGACAGCCATCAGGGCCAGATTGTCTGGAAGCGATGACATCTGCTCCCATTTGCCATGCTGGATCTCTCTCCAGCAGGCGTTGGATCGGGCATACGGCTCAACTATAGTCGTATAACCTCCGATGATGGTGATTCTGCTGTTTTTGTTGGTCGAGTCTGATGAGGGAGCTGAAAATATTCACAGATTTCTGTATACAAATTGTCATAAAAGTTGAAATATTTTTCTATGGTTAGGTTTTTTGATGTGTGTATCTCATCTTTTTCTCAAAAATTCTCAAATATTCTTTTTTTTTCAAATATTAATTCATATTTATTTGATAGGATTTTTTTAATAAGCAGCAGCTAGTACGTATGCTCGGTTTTGAGATTTGCGAACAGCAAGTTTAGAATAAAGCAATCTTTTCATACATGTACAGTACTGATTACGAATTATAGACAGGGAATTTTGCCTTCTCATTCCCAAAATTCTATTCGCCTGTGTTCGGTGTTTACATTTAATCTCCCCGGACGAAGCTTTGCTTCCGTCTGTGCGTCCGTGCGCCCGTCCAAAATAAACTGGCTGATAAATCGAAGACTACTTGAGCTATTGATTTGCAAATTGAATATGTCTTGTTTGAGGAAAAAAGTACCTCTCAAATATGTTTTGTTTGTACTTTGGCCTACTTTCAACAAACTTACGAGCATTACGCAATAAAGTTTGTTACCACGCTACAGAGAGAAGTATTTGACCTTTGGTCACCAAGCTGCATATTTAGCTTCATTGTACTACTCTCCAGAGCTGATTAGATTTTGGTGTACTTTGGCCTACTTTTGATAAAGTTACGATGTGTTTTTAAAAACAAATTATTACGTAATTGTGTTTATCTGTCTCCTGGGAACAGTTTATGACATATCATCACCAAACTTGACATTTGGTATGTCTATATCACTCTCCTCATGTGATTTGATATTAATGTACTTTGGCCTACTTTTGATATTTTTTTGGAATATTCGAGTAAAACTATTGTTACCACTGCACTGGGGAAAGTATTTCACCTATGGTCACGAAACTTTACAGTTAAGTTCACTATACTAGTCTCCACAGATGAATTGACGTTGGTGTACTTTGGCCTACTTTTTACGAACTTATGAGCGTTACGTAATAAACCTTGTTACCACTCTACAGGTAGAAGTATTTGACCTATGGTCACCAAACTTCTTATCTAGCTTCGTTGTACCACTCTCCAGAGCTGATTAGATTTTGGTATACTTTGGCCTACTTTTGATGGAATTACGATGTGTTTTAAAAACAAATTATTGCAAATTTGTGTTTATGTCTTCTGGGAAGACTTAATGACCTATCATCACCAAACTTGACATTTTGTATGAAAATGAATTTGAATTACTAATTTTAAAATTGATTGACCTAAAATGGCATGATTGGGGAAGGGGAGATTTACGGCGTTCTCGACTACTACTTGTTTTTCTACGGTAAATTCTTCAAGCTCACCATGGACCCAGTGTCATTTTCAGAAAAAATATGTAGTCTACCTTTAAAATTCGCCTTCTTCGGTTCAACTTCTCAAAATTCGCAAAATTTTCTTTGTATCATTAGTTTCAAAAAATTTCCCAATGAATAATATTGATCCTTTGATTCGAATAATTCGCAAAATTCGAAATCGAACGTTATACAAGTTCGTTTTATTTTTAATTTTATTTTGCTATATCATCCCATAGCAGTATAAACGCATGTTAATGTAAGGTTTGTTACCCTTCGTGTTGCATAATGCCATATATGTTATAATGCAGCAAATAAACTTGAAACAGTAATTTTAAATTACACATTTAATCAAAATAAGATCGCAGAACAGTTGGGTGATACCAGCTCGAGGCCTAAACAAATTTTGCGAAGAACACGAACAAATTCGCGAATTTACAGAATTGACTTTGTGTGTCATTCTCAAAATTCGCATAATTCTTTCTTTTTCTCAGAATTTGCGTAATGTAAGGTCTTGATACCATGCAGATTCCAATTATTATCTGAATTTGCAGACATTTCACAAATTATGCGAATTTTCAGAAGTCCAGGCTTCTTTTCATTCGTGTAATTCGAGAATTTCCTGTAATATCGCCAAGGTAAGTAAAATGAGAATTCATCATTCGCCTTTTATAGATTTGTTCGCCTTGATTCGGTCATTCGTTTAAAATTCGAAATATTCGGCTAAATTCCATGTCCCTAATTCATCATCAGTACTGTACATATCATACCAAGTTGTTGTCCCTGCGTGGGTACTTTGGGTCTCGCTCCAGCACTCGGGCGGAACTCATCTTGTGGCACTGCTGTTTCTATGTTGTAATAGAATAACATTAGATGGTTACATTTTATTTTAAATTAGATTGTATAAAGATCTGTGTCTCATTCCATATGTAAAAAAAAGGAGAAATGCACTGCTGCAAGTCTATGAATGTAGCTGGTTACAGAACGTGAGAGGGCAATTTGGATGGATTAAATGAATCATTATACACATGGATCCATTTATCTAAACTTGAATGAAGTAAATAAAAAAAATCAAACGAAGCGAAATTTCAATTTATCAGAATCACTGATATTATTAAATATAAAGTAATATTATTACCTGGTCATTTGGCCGAGTTATCCATAAATTATACAAGATTGACTCAAGTTCTCACAAATATTGCAACGGTTTATTTAAATACTTTTCTAATTAGTTTAAATACTTCGTGGCCACATATCAGGCTGAAATACCAACAAAAGTGTACCTTGTGCATCTGGTTTTGTTGCCGTGTCAAGTTTTCTCTGGGGTTCTTCGGTTCTCTTGTCAGCTGTTGACAATCCATAAAAATCCTCAGTCAGGCGTTGTTCTGTTCCAGTTCTAAAAACTAGATGGCTCTTCTGGCATCGAGGCTAATGAACAAATATGATAATGCTATTTGTTGTCAAAAGTAATAAACATCCTTAGGCTGAGCTGGGTTTTCATCTACATAAATTGCCACCTAAATTTCTCATCATTTTTTTTTTTACAAATACTGGAAGTGGAAAAAATTTAGACTTACCAATGAAAGTTCAAAAAATTTTGTTTTCACATACTAGGTAGTGTACTTGTAAAATGAAGATAAATTTAGGGGCGCATTTTCAGTACATTAAAACACCATCAGCCTAAAGATTACAATATGTTGTGTTCACAAGTCAAATGTATGATTACATTTTCAAGTTGACTCTCATATGCCCAAACATTACAATAAGGATTTAGTTGATTTTTTAAAATTTTCTGTAAATTTGACCAATTTGCCACTTCTATTTTTTTTTCTCGTTTTTCTATTGTTTCTTTTCTACAACAGAGAAATCAGACAGCCTTTTTGTTGGATGATTCAGTTTATAAAGAGAGCATTTCTGTTACCTAAAAATACTCTCCAGTTCACGTAGGACTTCATCAATCGTTGGCCGATCATCCGGATCAAACTGGATCATGTTGTTGGCCAGGACTTTTAGCTGCTTCACCTGGGGGCTGTCCTGGAGGTTGAACTTGATGGGCGGTGCCACCCATCCCCCAGACTTCTGGCTCTCATGCATCTGACTTCCTATGGACTCTCCTTTCACTGTGGTAGTAAATTAAAGAAGTCACATACATTAAAACCTCCAATTAAGACCATCTCTATAGGGGGACCACGTCTTAAAGATAATGCTCAGCCAAAATAACATTTGTTCTGTTAAGCCCAGTATCAATGAACAATAACTTTTCCATTGCAAATCTAAGAAAAATAATATTTATATTCTCCACATTTAATATCTATCACAACTTTTAAAAATACCATTCCCTGTTGCAAGTTAAAACACAAAGGTCACATGATATTGCATAATTGAATGATTTTTCGCCAGATGTACCGTGGATTTCTGATGGCGACTTTTAACGTGCACCGTGCAAGTTACGTCTGACGAAAATCATTCAGGTTGACATTTGTTGCTTTCACGTGTTTTGATGGTGTTATACCGGCTCTTATTGCGTAGTATTTGAATTGCTCTAAATACTTTAATAGTCTGTTTAAAAAAAAATTGAAACTTTCAGAATACAGAGAACATATCATATTGCTTCTATACAAGCATATTTGTTCGGTCACTGAACATAACCTTTAAATAATGCCATTTCTCGGTCCCAAAGCTTAATAAACAGATAGAATACTGCGAAATAAACAGATAAATAAACAGATAGAATACTGCGAACCTCTGTAAAGAGACCACCACTATTGAGACCATTTGAAGCCAATCTGGTTTCAATAGAGAGATTCGACTGTTTTATTAGTCTTAATTAGTAGCCCAATAATGGATTCACACTAGAATTTAGCTATAAGATTAAGTTAGAATGAAAATTGTTCACCAAACAACACTTACATGTAAATGGCTGAAGTCTTTGTCTGGGTGGAGAATCAACAAGTGTGACATAGAAGATTCCGGCACTGAATATATCCACCTTTTTACTATGCTTTGCTTTTCCATCTTGCAGTTTAAACAGCTCAGGCGCCATATATTCTAGTGTTCCACACCTTGTATTTAGAGTCATTGTTCTATTCTGTGTCCTTTCTGTAATTTTTTTGAAAACCAAAATCGCACAACTTTATGTGCCCATCGTCGCCCATCAGGATGTTTTCAGGCTTGAGGTCACGATGGGCTGCTCGGGGGTCAAGGTCATGAAGGTGCTTTAACGCCTCAGCCAGCTCTTTCATAATACAGAATTTATCTCTCTCGGTAATATCATTGGCCTTGGCATGCTTGTGCAGGTCTCCCAATCTGCAGGGTTCCGTGAAAACCCACATGTTGTTTCCTTTTTGTGATGCTGTCAACATATTTCAACAAGTTCTTGTGCGCTGGGATCTTCCTATGAACCTCGACTTCCCCATGGACTCTGGCTATCCAATCCGGATCTGCATCATCTTCTAAGTCACCCATGTATATTTCTTTTCCTGCAACAGATTTGCCTTGGTCATCTGTCCCTTGAAAAACAGTTCCAAATGTTCCTCCACCGTAACAGCTTGTCCCTGTTGATAGTGTATCGTCCCACTATCTCCAGATTCGGCTTCTTTATCTTATTCATGATGCAATTTCAATGTTTGTTTTGCTTCTCAATTCTTGGTCTAGCACTTGGGTGATGTCACCTTTTCAAGAGAAAAAGTTGTAGTTATTTAATAGTATTTGAACTTACTTTCTAACATGTTAAGTGAGTTGTGATATATCAACTAGTTGAAATCACATTGTGATGTTGGCTTAACTCATAGTCTACAGTGATTTCATTGGTTTGACAGAAAAATACACACACCCGAATAAAGCCCATTTGACAGTTTTAGATTTGTGACAAATAAACTTTTCTGGAGGCTTTGTTAAGAGTTACTTCTCTACGTAAATATACATGTGTGTTCAGAATCGTATCAGCATTCTTATTTTCAGCAATTGGTAACGAAATTATGGTCCGATTTCTCTAAATATTCTCCAAACATTGAGCTCGTCCGACCAATGATTCAAAATGACTGTGAATGTTGTCATTTTAAAAAGTTGTGATTTTGGCACTTCCAGTCATCGCACAATAATATTGCTCGTGGCTATCAAAAAAACGCATTAGCAGAACAAAAAAATATATCATAACACTTATATTGAAAGATATCCAATACGTTACAGGCTTCTAAACTTCAATTTCATATAGCGTTTGATGTTCGAAATGTCCAAAAACATGACAGGGTTGACATTTTCTTCTTCTTGACCTTGAATATTGAGTTATAAACGGTGCTAGTTGACCTGTCCTTCGGTAAGTCGTTAGAAAATCGGTTTATGTGGTATCCGCTGTGTGAATTCGTGTTGGTTAGCATATTATATCCACAAAAATCAATTATTTACAAAATTATTTCACTTTGCCACGATTCTTCACCTAACAGCCATTGCAATTTGGAGCAAATAGCAGCATGCGCTCTGATTAGCTAAATTAAATGAGGCTGTGCAGGTCAGCTAATTAATGATAAGAGGCCCTAAATAAAAGACGTGCTTGGGCTTTTGGCCTATATCAAATGCGTACCGTTCGCAACATCGATTAAAACATTATTGATGATCTAGACTAAATGTTTTTGCGGCGATAAAGAGACTCAATGATGTATTCTGCACACAAATGCTTTGTTATCAACTCTGTTCTCAGGTTTCTTTAGCTTTATTTCCTTAATGACGTCATTAAAAATAATAATATCTCCTTGTCGCCACTGTGAATAGTAGGTCTTTTCCTTCAAAAGGGAATATTATATAACATGTCAATTCTCATAGAAATATGAGTATTTGGCAATGGAAATTAGTAGCATGAAATGGATTACCCGATGTTCTTCCAAATGATAGTAAAATTATATCAATACCTTTCTTATTTACCCACAATTTACATCGGTATGTAAAATTTATTTGCTTTAGTTTGACATACAGGATCATGTGGTATGGACGGTCCTTCTGTATGAAAAGTTGGTTGATAGAAGGGAAAAAGGCGAAATTGACTTAATAGTATATGAACTTGCTTTCTAATATGTTAAGTGAGGTTGCTGATATATCAACTTGTTTGAAATCACATTGCGATGTTTGCTTAATAGCAATTCGTGTCACACTATTCAAATGCATTTATACAAAGGCACAGTTAAATAAATGTTACTGGAGCAAATGTCATCAAAAACCATGTCACAGAGGTGGGTGGGGGGACAAAGATGATGTCACCAGTCGGTGCTGCAAAATTGGCAGAGTGACATGTAGGGGTGGGGTGGTGGGTGTAAAAACGCCAAAATCAGGTGACGTCATATGTCAATGATACCTAAGTTTTAATTTAAAAGATATCCATATAAAAAGATATTTTGTAGCTTAGCACATAGGCCCTTGTCACGATAAAGGCAGGAATATATCCAAACCATGTTTGGGATTGTTTAAAACTAAACACCCTAGTTTCAAAAAAAAAACGTTAGAAGTAGGCTATGAACTAAAAGAGAAATTTACTCAAGTTTCCATCAGTTTTTGGGTTAACTTTTAATCCCCTAAGCCTTGATAAACTGGCTCTCATTGTGTTACAAGCAAGAGTGTCAGGTTGGTCGAGACTCCAGATTTTCTAGCAAATTCTCTATCCTCATAAAGTATCACGACAGCATGATTCTGAGACTATAAGGGTAATGGTATGTTATAGTGGTGATTCTATCTCTTGCACGAGTGGTATCTTTGTCTCGCGCCAAGTGAGCCAGCTAACGCTGCAGACAAGATACCACGAGAGTGCAGAGATAAGTGATCTTAAAATTAAAAAAAAATTTTTTTTTCAATTTAAAGGGGGGAAATTTAAAAAAAATTTTTTTTTTTTTTTAAAAAAAGGTTTTCCCAAAAAAAGTTTTTTTTTAAAAAAAAAAATTTTTAAAAAAAACCCCGGGGGGGGAAAATTTTTCCCTTTTTAAAAAAATTTTTTCCCAAAAAAGGGGGTTTTTTGGGGGAAAAAAAAAACCCCAAAAAAAAAAAATTTTTTTTTTTAAAAAAATTTTAAAAAAAAATTTTTTAAAAAAAAAAAAATAAACCTTTTTTTTAAAACCAAAAAAATTTTTAAAAAAATTTAAAAATTTTTTTTAAAAAAAAAAAACGGGTTCAGGAAAAAGGGGGAAAAAAAAAAAAATTTTTTTTGGGGTTTTTTTTTGGGGTTTAAAAAAATTTTTTTTTTTTTTTGGGGGGGCCCCTTTTTTTAAAATTTTTTCCCCCTTAAAAATTTTAAAAATTTTTGGGAAAAAAAAAAATTTTTTTTTTACCCCCAAAAAAAAGGGGGGGGGGAAAAGGGGGCCCCCCCCCGGGGGGGGGCAAAAAAAAATTTTTTTTTTTTTTTTTTTTTAAAACCGGTTTTTTTTCCCCTTATAAAAAAAGGTTTTTGTTTTTTTTCCCCAAAAAAAAAAAAAAAACCCCCCAAAATTTTTTGGGAATTTTAAAAAAAATTTTTTTAAAAAAAAAAAAATTTAAAAACTAAAAAAAAACCCCCAATTTTTTTTTTTTTTTTAAAAAAAAAAGGGGGTTTTTTTGGGAATTTTTAAAAAAAAAGGGGTTTTTTTAAAAACCCTTTTTTTTTTGGCCCCCCTTTTTTAAAAAAAAGGAATTTTTTAAAAAAATTTTTTTTTTTTTTGGGGGGGGAAATTTTAGGGGAAGGAAAAAAGCCCCTTTTTTTTTTAAAATTTTTTCCCCGGGGTTTTCCCCCCCCCCCCCCCCCCCCCTTTTTTTAAAAAGGGGGGGAAAAAAAATTTTAAAGGGCCCCCCAAAAACCCCCCAAAAAAATTTTAAAATTTTTCCCAAAGGGGTTTTTCCCCCCCCAAAAAAAAAAAAATTTTTTTTTAAAAAAAATTTTTTAAAAAACCCCCCCCAAAAACCCCAATTTTTTGGGGGGGAAACCCAAATTTTTTTTTTTTAAAAATTTTCCCAAGGGTTTTTTTTGGGGCCTTTTTTAAAACCAAAAAAAAAAATTTTTTAATTTTTTAAAAAACCCCCTTTTTTTTTAAAAAAATTTTAAAAACCCCCTTTTAAAATTTTTTTTTTTTTTTAAAAAAAGAAAGGGGAAAAAACCTTTTTAAATTTTTTTTTTTTTTAAAAGGGAAAAAAAAAACCCAAATGACCCTTATTTCAAAAAAAAAAATTAAAAAAAAAAGGGGGGGAAAAAAAATTTTTTTTTTTTTGAAAAAAAAACCAT
>CM032663.1:5693775-5737266 GCA_019095985.1 Streblospio benedicti
ATAAAACAACAACTCTTATATGACAAGCTGTAAACAATAGCGTCGTACCCAGTTGCACAATCATTTTCCATGTCAGGTTTCATCATGATTAAATATTGATAATACAATGTTCCTGTATGTCATATTGAAAATTAGCTCACATTTTACTGTATACATAGATCTATTGATTCTAATTTTGTAAAACCAATATGTAAAGTGTAAAGGATATATATCATTTGAATTAAATTGATAATGTACAATGGCTGATCACAATAAATTTCCATTAGAATAAAGACAAATTGGTAACAACAGAAGGCTAATAAGCAAAGTGGTATGTCATATTGAAAATTAGCTCACATTTTACTGTATACATAGATCTATTGATTCTAATTTTGTAAAATAAAATTATATTGTATAAAATAGATAGATATCATTTGAATTAAATTGATAATGTACAACGGCTGACCACACTAAATTACCATTAATATAATTACAATGTAACAAGAAGTGGCCAATACACAAAAGCAATTCTGAATACAAAATTAGAGCCTTTTAAAGTCCTATGCTATCACTATACTGATATTTTCAGTAAGTCTTTACAAAACCCTTTTAAGCATAATCAGGCAATATATGTAACTATATCATTAGACCTATGACTCAAAGTCAGGTTAGGAACATATAATGTAGTCTTCGGTGCGATTCGAACCCACAACCATATAGCATCAAATTACCTCTGGGTTAAGACTCCACCTCTGAAACTAGGACCTAGTTGCCATATGGTCATGGGTTTGAATCACCAGAGTCTCTACTCTGTGATATTGTCCCAACCTGACTTGGTATCAAATATGACCATTACATATATATGAACAGGGGTTTGGTTAAATTAATATAATGGAATATTCCTTAGTCAAAAAATCTACATTTCATAATCAGGTATTATGTACCCGTCATTATATAACACTTATTGCTATTATTGATATATGATTGAATGTGCCCTCCACCCCATATAAGGGATTATCTTGGGATTACAAAGGAAAATGCCAGAACAATTGACAGTTGGATAAACTATATGCTCACATAGAAATTCCAGGACTTCTAGAATGTTGTGTATCATACAAAGTGTTTTGATTTTCACTTTTGATAGTAAAGCCCAAAACTTTGTAGTTTAATATTGGAGGAAACTCGGTGAACGAACAAAAAGAATGAAACATCATGAAATGACGTTACACAGTATTCATATAGGAAGTTTTAACGTCTGTAACATGATTGTTATTATCATTGTCTATAGTCTTTTCCATATCACCCATGTTTTCATGTCTATATCACAAGGGCGTCACATTCTCATCAATAGTTTATCTTAACCATGCGATGACACCACAGAGCACATGGCATCTTCTCCTTCCTCACGACCCACACATCACGCTCCACATCATACTCCTCAATCGCATCACTTACATACTCCTTCCCTGATTCATCCTTACATAGCCCACCCATGATGACCACTTTACCCCCACTGACCACCATCGCACCATAGTGATGATGTAGATGTGCGGTGTTTTAAGTGTCAGCCATGGGATGTACTGGGATATGATTGACGTGCTCCACCCCAGCCACCATTATTTTGGGATTAAAAAAAAGAAAATGCTTGGGCACCTGATGACAGTTGGATAAACTATATGGCGGGAAATTACAAGACAAACTAGAATGTCCTGTCATACAAAGTATTTTGATTTTCACTTTTTGATAGAGGAAAATTTATCACCATCACACTGAGCTTTGTTTGTTTCGGACATATTTTTCATGTCTAATCATCAAAGTATCACATTGGAAATCTTAACCATGGATGTCCATCAGACCATGGCAATCCTTCAGGGGTCCACACATCACGCTCCACATCATATTCTTCAACTCCTGTACCACTCCCTGATTTTACAATTACATTGTCCCCCTGCTATGACCGGCGGCCCACTGACCACCATGGGCATGTCCAGCCGTCTGTGGCGATTTGTTACTGGCAAATAGCTAACAGTGGTTGGGAGTATTTATTGTTTTCATTCACCCCCTGCCACCAACATCCATCATGATTGGACACATCTTGGGCCAGATTTGTAGGAAGACGGATGGGCTTTAATGAGTCCCGCTTCAAGGCTCTCCTGTCACAGTGTTTAGTGTTGGAGGGAGCAAAAAATCACACTGTTTTATAACTTCCGATGATGGTGAAACATAGATCTGTCTTTTGGATGATCTGATGGGCAAGCTGAAAATATACCCAGATTTCTGTATATAGTGGTCCACAAATCAATCATTTTCTGTGATGATGTTTTTTTAATGTATACCACCACCTTTGACCTCCCATCACAAATACGGTTTTTTTTCAAATATTAATTCACCCCCCTGGCAGTGGGCATGTTTTTAATGTTCTGAGCCATTGATTGCTTTTAGTAAAATATACATAGCAGTGGTTGGTAATGTATTTGTTTTCATCCAAACCCCCTGCCATAAACAGTCCATCTTTGATGGCAGTGACAGCCATTTGGAACAGTTTTTCCGGAACAGATGACATCTGGTCCCATCTTCCAGGCTGTATCTCACGCCAGCAGTCGTAGGATCGGGCATAATCCAAAGTCGTATAACCTCCGATGATGGTGATTCTGCTGTCTTTGTTGGTCGAGTCTGATGGGGGAGCTAAAAATATTCACAGATATCTGTATACAAATTGTCATAAAAGTAGCAGCAACTTTCTATGATTTCTATGACTAAGTTTTTTTTAATGTCTGTCTCATCTTTTTCTCAAGAATTCTCAAATATTCAGGGTTTTTTTCAAATATTAGTTCATTTTTATTTGATAGGATTTTTTAAATGTTATAGCATCAGCTAGTACGTATGTTCGGTTTTGAGATTGGCGAACAGCCAGTTTAGAATAAAGCAATCTTTTCATACATGTACAGTACTGATTACGAATTATAGACAGGGAATTTTGCCGTAAATTCTCATTCCCAAAATTCTATTCGCTTGTATTCTGTGTTTTCATTTTCCTACGGTAAATTCTTCAAGCCCACCTTGGATCCAGTGACAGTTTTCGGAAAAAATAGGTAGTCTACCTTTAATTAAAATTCGCCTTCTTTGGTTCCACTTCTCAAAATTCGCAAAATTCCCTTCGTATCATTAGTTTAAAAAAAATTCCCAATGAATAATATTGATTCTTTGATTCAAATAATTAGCAAAATTCGAAATCGAACGTAATACAAGTTCGTTTAATTTTTAATTTTATTTTGCTATATCATCCCATGGCAGTATAAACGCATGTAAATGTAAAGTTTGTTACCCTTTGTGTTGCATATTGCCATGTATGTTATAGTGCAGCAAAAAAACTTGAAACAGTAATTTTGAATTACACATTTAACCAAAATAAGATCGCAGAACAGTTGGGTGATACCAGCTCTAGGCCTAAACGAATTTTGCGAAGAACACGAACAAATTCGCGAATTTACAGAATTGACTTCGTGTGTCATCCTCAAGATTCGCATAATTCTTTCTTTTTCTCAGAATTTGCGTAATGTAAAGTCTTGACAGCATGCAGATTCCAATTATTATCAGAATTTGCGGACATTTCAGAAATTATGCGAATTTTCAGACGTCCAGGCTTCTTTTCATTTGTGTAATTCAAGAATTTCCCGTAATATCGCCAAGGTGAGTAAAATGAGAATTCATCATTCTGTGAAATAATCGGGAAGGCTATGTAAAGGTGTTTTGGAAGATCGTGGAATCAAACTCACGACCTCCCGTCTATGATTCAGACCAGTCATATGTAATAGGCGGGCGTGCTAACATTAACACTAATCCCCCGAGACACAGGTTACATACTTCGGTTTTCACCTATATCAATCTTGCGCAATGCACTTTCCCGCCTCGGATACTATTATTAGCCTATCCAGCCTCGCAGCCTTAATCAATCATAGCCTGCTTTATACCTCCGACTATTACGAAGCAGTCATCTAGGCACACGGAGCCACGCACACCGGCCTCACAGGCTCATCCCAGGCTCATCCGGGCGTAATCTGGGCCACTTCTTTCACAATTCGCCTTTTATAGATTTGTTTGCCTTGATTCGGTCATTCGTTTAAAATTCGAAATATTCGGCTAAATTCCATGTCCCTAATTCGTCATCAGTACTGTACATATCATACCAAGTTGTTGTCCCTGCGTGGATACTTTGGGTCTCGCTCCAGCACTCGGGCGGAACTCATCTTGTGGCACTGCTGTTTCTATGTTGTGATAGAATAGGTGGTTACATTTGATTTCAAATTAGATTGTATCAAGATCTGTGTCTCATTCTATATGTAAATAAAAGAGAAATGCACTGCTGCAAGTCTATGAATGTAGCTGGTTACAGAATGTGAGAGGGCGATTTGGATGGATTAAATGAATCATTATACACATGGATCCATTTATCTAAACTTGAATGAAGTAAATAAAAAAAATCAAACGAAGCGAAATTTCAATTTATCAGAACCACTGATATTATTAAATATAAAGTAATATTATTACCTGGTCATTTGGCCGAGTTATCCATAAATTATACAAGATTGACTCAAGTTCTCACAAATATTGCAACGGTTTATTTAAATATTTTTCTAATTAGTTTAAATACTTTGTGGCCACATATCAGGCTGAAATACCAACAAAAGTGTACCTTGTGCATCTGGTTTTGTTGCTGTGTCAAGTTTTCTCTGGGGTTCTTCGGTTCTCTTGTCAGCTGTTGACAATCCATAAAAATCCTCAGTCAGGAGGTACTCTACTGTTCTAAAACTAGATGGCTCTTCTGGCATCGAGTCTAATGAACAAATATGATAATGCTATTTGTTGTCAAAAGTAATAAACATCCTTCGGCTGAGCTGGGTTTTCATCTACATAAATTGCCGGTTAAATTTCTCGTCATTTTTTTTTTACAAATACTGGAAGTGGAAAAATATTTAGACTTACCAATGAAAGTTCAAAAAATTTGTTTTCACATACTAGGTAATGTACTTGTAAAATGAAGTGAAAAATATAGGGTGCATTTTCAGCACATTAAAACACCATCAGCCTAAAGATTACAATATGTTGTGTTCGCAAGTCAAATGTATGATTGCATTTTCAAGTTGACTGTCAGACATATGCTCAAACACTACAATAAGGATTTGTTTGATTTTTTTAAATTTTCTGTAAATCCGACCAATTTGCCACTTCTATTTTTTTCTCTCGTTTCTCTATTGTTTCTTTATTATAACAGAGAAATCAGACAGATTTTGTTGGATGATTCAGTTTATAAAGAGAGCATTTCTGTTACCTAAAATACTCTCCAGTTCACGTAGGACTTCATCAATCGTTGGCCGATCATCCGGATCAAACTGGATCATGTTGCTGGCCAGAGCTTTCAGCTGCTTCACCTGGGGGCTGTCCTGGAGGTTGAACTTGATAGGCGGTGCCACCCATCCCCCAGACTTCTGGCTCTCATGCATCTGATTTCCTATGGACTCTCCTTTCACTGTGGTAGTAAATTAAAGAAATCACATACAGTAAAACCTTTGATTAAGACCATAGCTATAAGATTAAGTTAGAATGAAAATTGTTCAACAACACTTACATGTAAATGGCTGAAGTCTTTGTCTGGGTGGAGAATCAACAAATGTGACGTAGAAGATTCCGGCACTGAATATGTCCACCTTTTTGCTACACTTTACTTTTCCATCTTTCAGTTGAAACAGCTCGGGCGCCATATATACTTCTGTTCCACACTTCGTTTTTAGCGCCATCGTTTCATTCTGTATCTTTTCTGTAATTTTTGCCGTGCCAAAATCACACAATTTTATGTGCCCATCGTCGCCCATCAGGATGTTTTCAGGCTTAAGGTCACGATGGACTATCGGGGGGTCAAGGTCATGAAGGTGCTTTAACGCCTCAGCCAACTCTTTCATAATACAGAATTTCTCTCTCTCGGCAATATCATTGGCCTTGGCATACTTGTGCAGGTCTCCCAATCTACAGGGTTCCGTGAAAACCCACATGTTGTTTCCTTTCGTGATGCTGTCGACATATTTCAACAAGTTCTTGTGCGCTGGAATCTTCCTGTGGACCTCGACTTCCCTGTGGACTCTGGCTATCCTATCAGGATTTGGGTCATCCTCCAAGTCCCCCATATATATCTCTTTTCCTGCAACAGGTTTGCCTTGGTCATCTGTCCCTTGAAAAACAGCTCCGAACGCTCCTTCACCATACCGCTTGTCCCTGTTGATAGTGTATCGTCCCACTTTCTCCAAATTCGGCTTCTTTATCTTATTCATGATGCAGTTTAATTGTTTATTTTGCTTTTCAATTCTAGGTCTATCACTCTGATGATGTCACCTTTTCGAGAGAAAACGTTGTAGTTATTTAATAGTATTTGAACTTACTTTCTGACATGTTAAGTGAGTTGTGACTCAACTAGTTGAAATCGCATTGCCATGTTTGCTTAATAACAAGTCTTTTCACACTATTCAAATGCATTTATACAACAGCACAGTTGAATAAATGTTATTTGTTACTTGTTATGTTAATAAATGTCATCGCAAAACCATTTCATGGAGGTGGGGTGGGGTGGGGGGAGAGACAAAGATGATGTCACCTTGTTAGTCGAGGGGTGCTGCAAAGTTGACGAAAATCAGGTGACGTCATATGTCAATGATCCCTAAGTTTGA
The DNA here is from genome assembly GCA_019095985.1 of Streblospio benedicti. Classification (NCBI taxonomy): domain Eukaryota; kingdom Metazoa; phylum Annelida; class Polychaeta; order Spionida; family Spionidae; genus Streblospio; species Streblospio benedicti. Next base: position 5,700,471 of record CM032663.1, read on the forward strand.
ATTTTAAACGATCCATGTATAAAAAGATATTTTGTAGCTTAGCACATAGGCCCTTGTCACGATAAAGGCAGGAATATATCCAAACCACGTTTGGGATTGTTTAAAACTAAACACGTAGGTTCGTAAAAAAAACAAAAAAACGTAGGTTTGTAGGCTATGAACTAAGAGAAATTTTACTGGTCGAGACTCAGATTTTCCTGCAAATTCTTGATCTTACTCATAACTTACGACGTACAGCATGATACCTTGTAGACGTTCAGATAATCATGTGCCGCTTGATGTTCCTTGTTCAGTATCAGGGGATAAGTAACCATCCTATCGTCTGAGACGGGTATCCGTATTGTCAGGACGGGTAAAAATTTTGAGTCACTTGTCCCATGGATGAGTATTTTCAGTCAGCCCACCCAGCAAAACCAGGGGCACAGCACTATAGTTCTTCAGCCCCAGCCTAATATCCCTAAAGGCCGTCATTACCATAATATATGTAATGATGTGATCCCGATGACCCGGGAAAAGCCCTATGACGTCATACAATCTGTGGCCAATGGCTGGTTTTGTGTGACCTAGTTTCATTTTCAAAAGTAAATAATGTTTGCATCTAGAAATATTTAAGTTAATTTTGATCTAAATATGGATACCTCAGTATCATACATAGTATAATAGCTATAGTATTACTACAAGACTTTATTGTTTAAACATTTCGACATGTTTTGTTTGAATAATCATGCACCAGGATATGAAAACAGCACCTCAGTTCTATTTATAAATGGAAAACAGTAGATCTACTTAGTTTCATATCCTGGCACATAATTATTCAAACCAAACTGAGCTAGTATTAGTACTACTAATATAATAATGACAAGTCATAGCACGGGCCAGCAGGTTGCTAAGCATTACTTCTCTCATTTGTATAATATATTTGGACATTGTCATGAAAATGTAAACTTACAAAAACCTGACATGGTGAGCGCATAGTGATTCAATATTCAAAAGAAAAATAATATTTCCAGATAAACTTGAATGCAACATACTGTTATTATTTGTTTCAGTAGATTTATAATCAATTATTTTAAATCCATCATAGGATATTTTAAATGCAAACATGCATCTTTTATATATATATGATATGTGTGCATTTACTTAGATTTATATCCGTCTAACAGGTACCTTACCTGTAAGTTGTAAATATATCATGTATTGGTAATTTAGCCGATTCAATGCAAGGCAAACGATATACGTTAAGCAATAGACTGCAGACGTTTAAAAGGGCATTTCTGTAGTATGTAGTACGCACAACGTTAAGAAGATGTGCGCACATTCTCTTGATTATTTATGGCTGTCGATTATTTTGTAAATAAGAGTGACTATCATCTGTAGTCACATTTGTTTGTGGGTTCGGCGCATCTAGCACATATGGGCGACCCTGGATATTCTAAATTTAGAACACGTCCTATGAAACGTGCAAATACAATGTTGCTGGTTTTAAGAAGTTAGTCTGGACTGCGTGGGAGTGAATTTGAACTCCAATGCGATGGAAAAGAAAACAGCGATGTTTACGTCGATTCAATGACTTATAAAAGTACCCCCCGACACTATTTATAAGTACTGTGAATCTCGCTTTCGAATGTAAACATTATCTTATATGGTCATAGGTTTGGAGATCTTTGGAAGCATTTTCCTATTAACTTACATACAAAAATACAATTATTACGACACTCTTTCATTCAAAAATAAATAATCTTCAAGATTATGAATACTATTATTCAAAGAGATTTGTCATTTACTTAAAAAATATGTTAGCATCAGCTGCATTGTGGATTAGCAGCTAGGTATGATATCACTCTAAAATACCAATAAAAATCAGTGATAATAATTAACATTATTTGACATTTCATCATAAATATACAAAAGAAAAAAGAGCAATGAATATAAATTCTAAGGTCGTTAAGTGCTTTAGAACTAGATCTAGGTCAGAGGGGGTACTGGGTTCGAATATTATGAATATTTCAATGCGTTAATTTTTAAAATCTACGGTTATATATTAATAAGCAAATTACCATGAAATACTTTTCCATACAACTCTCTTTATTGACAGCATTATTCACTACAAATCATGTCATATTTGAGCATTAATTTTATCGGAGTTGGCCTCCCACATAAAACCTGAGGCAGTCTATCATAATGAAGCATTACTTCATTAAAACTATATCTACGGGATAAAAGATTTAGTCATAAGTACTTTTTCATTCAATACCCATTGTTAGTCACTTCATTTATCACAAACATCCACGATATACGCATATATAACGTTAAACACCGTCGACGGGGCTTAAAAATCCGCGTAACAAAACTGTTAAACACCGTACGTCGATTCGAAGGTTCTCCTGCATTCTGTCGCCAAAATATAGAACATATCTATTCCAATTCAATTGTATAATAAAGATATTTTATGTAGGTATGCCTGGATGTTATTGTTGGTGTAATATGTGCTTTGATTGTTCAGGAAAATGCTTCCAAACCTCACAAAATCTATGACCATTTAAGGTAATATTTACATTCGAAAACGAGGTTCACGGTACTTAAAATAGTGTCTGGGGGTGAAAAGGGACTAGTCCGTGAGCCACATTCTCTTATAGTTACTTTGGTGGAAGTGGGCGTGGCATCATGAAATAATAACGCTCTTTTCTGAAAATATTTCCGGGACTTGGCGGGAGTGATGATCATGGATAGATCACATCAGTATTTACACCCATGAAGTGCCTGTTTGATGCCCAGCTTGTTGCAATAATAAATATTTCCAATCTGCCATCTTTGGATAGTGCTACTTGTAAAACAGAGTAATCCCAGAGGCCTATTCCGAAATGGTGTCAAAAGCTTGTACATCAGCTAAATACAATCTGCCATCTTTGAACATGTCAGCAATCCCAGGCCTGATTGGGGGAAATGGTGTCAAGCTTTCAGACAGTCAGCAACAGTGACTTTGTGGCCATGATTTTGCAATGATTTTGCAAAGCATGCATACAAATGAGTTTTTACTCTGATTGGCTGTAGACGGTACCATGGCATTGGTCCGCCGACCCATTGGTCCGACGACCGGACGAAAATTTATCAATTTAGCATTGTATTCATACGTCTACCACTTCTAGCATGAAATTTACCCTACCTAGTCACACTCTATATATAGGTTTATGGTTATTCTTCAAAAACTGCTTGATTGTTATCAAAGAAAATCTAAAACACACCTTTGCATATCTGAAATATGGTGAACTTGCATTTGAAATTACTAATAATATATTTAATTTGCCAAAAGATCACATTTTATTGTATAAGAAATTATCTGGGTAGATTATTATTCTTTTAAATATTGATTCACAATGCGCCTACACTGTATTACTACAACACTGATTTTTAGATTGCAAAGATTCGTTTATATAACACAGTTACTTTGAATCCGGGGAAGGGGCGGGGGTTCTTCCTTTGCTATCAGACGGGGATGCTCCTCACGAAAAATTTCCGTGCACAATTTCATAGCAAACTTTCATCAAAAAACCTATTTCATAGCTGGATATGACAAAACTCTAGGTATTTCATAACTCCATCGTGTAAAGACAAGCAATTGAACTGAGAGAAAGAAACACATATCAGCTGACATATCCAATTGGCAAATGAGAAGCCTGGGATGAGACAGGTACTTTAAAGCTGCTATGCTAACATAGAGTTTTCATAGCTGCTGGGCATCACAAAATGCTATTTCATAGCTGCTGGATAGTGAAAAGTAGGCATTCATAACTGCTAGGGAGGGTGGAACAGGTGGATCAGTCGGGGTGAGCATACCCTTCAACCGATGTATGAAAGTGCCCCCCACCCCCAACCCCCCAGGCTTTGAATGGTTCACATTTAGAATACTGAAATTATATAGATACCTATAAGAACCAGTCGTTTTTGTCTTCGGCAAGACTTTCGCTCTTGTCGCAAGAGCTTCGTCAGGCCTAATGAAAAGATCCTAAGCAGGGCTTAAGGTTAGTGGGAGCCCGCATGCCCGGGGCATGCCAGAGGCTCACCCGGGCATGTAGTCAGCCATGGTCACATGCCCGACTGGGCAACCAGAAATTTCTGGCACTATTTCATCATTCGTATGATAGGTCAATGACTTGTTTTAAGTTTCAAGTCCAAAATTTACATAAAATAATATTTACATCCAACTATTTGCAATCCCTAAATTATTACATAAAGGATACCTTTATAATATTTTATAAAATTAGTCTTATGTACATTTAGATGACTTCTCTTGGTGAAAATCTTATGAGACAAGAGCACACTATGATTTTATTATTTTCTAAATGGTTTATTGAATACTTCCTTTAGAGAATGATGGATGCTGCTAAATTATCATCGTGATTGAGACAGTAATTTGTGAAATTGTTCTTGTCAATGATATTTATATGAATAATCTAATAGAGTGTATATTTGAATCGTTATTTTTAAGTCACGAATAATTTGCTTTTTGTTTCGTAAATGAGTAACCTTGTTGTGTAATCATGATGTCTAAACAGATGTCTCATCGATTTTGGCCTCCAAACAAGAAAAGCCATCAAATTCTTTTGTTTTTAAAGACAATTTGCCCTATTACTTCCGTCTTGTATGAGTGTTTATTCAAATCTGATTTTTCACCTGCAGATAACATTAAAACGAAAAACAGAAAACATTGTTAATCAGATCTTGAAAAACAAAAGCATTTAATGTCCAACAGTTACACAGTTATTAGAAGTAGTATATAATTATGGCAAGGCGCCTAAAAGTTTTTTATAAGACATACAAAACTTATTTCTCATCTAGCACAGGTTTTTCATTCGGGCACCCACATATTTCATTCAGGCACCCAGTAGCAACCACCCACATGCCCGAATGGGCACCACATTTAAAAGTTAACGTTAAGCCCTGCTCAGTGAGAGGATCTTTTCATTAGGCCCGACGAAGCTCTTGCGACAAGAGCGAAAGTCTTGGGGAAACAAAGACTGAGTCACGTATTTGTGGTTACCATTACCCGAAGTACAATACAAGAAATTTTTGTACTTACCAATCACAGGTAATTGCAGACCATATAAACATATCTTATAAATATAATCCTGCCTTTATTGTGACTATATAAATATACATTAATATAATCCCTCCATTGTGAAATGGGGCTTTGGCTTAGAACTGATCTTCCACACTACATAATCTTTTCCTATGGCTATGGCTATGGCTATACTATCAATTTTAGCTATGTCTGTAATGATCTACATTTTATGATGATAAAGAAACACACTTACGTTTTTTGCTGCAAATAAAACAGTAAATCACAGCATTGATGAGCAAAGTCCTTGTTGATATATTCCTGTGTTTATCTGTCACCTGGGAACCGTTGGTACATGTCTTCTTTCGTTGGTGCATGTCTACTTTCGCTTTTGTGGGGAAAACCCATGACATACTAAAAATGCTATAGGACTCGGATCACTAATCAAACACCAATCGTAACAAATGTAAACAATGTTTACTATTTTAAACCAAAAGGAAAAGCTAAGAGAGTTATAAAATTTAGCAGTATTAACCAAAATGTATTTATTTTATCATTCACTACATAATGTATTCTTTAATGACTCTGTATATATTGATTTGTCAAAATGTATGCCCTATGGCGTCATGTAATCTGTGGCCAATGGCTGGTTTTGTGTGTGACCTAGTTTCATTTTTAAAAGTAAATAATGTTTGCATCTAGAAATCTAGAAAGTTAATTTTGTTCTAAATTGGAATCCCAGTATCATATAGTATAATAACTATAGTATTACTACAAGACTTTATTGTTTTATCTTTTCAACATGTTTTGTTTGAATAATCATAGACCAGGATATGAAAACAGCACCTCAGTTCTATTTATAAAATGGAAAACAGTAGATCTACTTAGTTTCATATCCTGGCACATAATTATTCAAACCAAACTGAGCTAGTATTAGTACTACTAATATAATAATGACAAGTCATATGCAGGCAGGTTGCTAAGCATTACTTCTCTCATTTTGTATAATATATTTGGACATTGTCATGAAAATGTAAACTTACAAAACCTGACATGGTGGGCGCATAGTGATTCAATATTCAAAAGAAAAATAACATTTCCAGATAAACTTTTAATGCAACATACTGTTATTATTTTTTCAGTTTATATATATATATTTCAGTTAAAATCAGTATTTTAAATCCATCATAGGATATTTTAAATGCAAACATGCATCTTTTATATATATATATATGATATGTGTGCATTACTTAGATTTTATATCCGTCTAACAGGTACCTTACCTGTAAGTTGTAAATATATCATGTATTGGTATTTAGCCGATTCAATGCAAGGCCAAACGATATACGTTAAACAATAGACTACAGACGTTTAAAAAAGACATTTCTGTAGTATGTAGTACACTGTGTTAAGAAGATGTCTTCTTACATTCTCTCGATTATTTATGGCTGTCGATTATTTTGTAAATAAGAGTGACTATCATCGGTAGTCACATTTGTTTGTGGGTTCGGCATCTAGCACATATGGGCGACCCTGGATATTCTAAATTTAGAACACGTCCTATGAAACGTGCAAATACAATGTTGCTGGTTTTAAGAAGTTAGTCTGGACTGCGTGTGGGGAGTGAATTTGAACTCCAATGCGATGGAAAAGAAAACAGCGATGTTCACGTTGATTCAATGACTTACAAAAGTACCCCCGACACTATAAGTACCGTGAATCTCGCTTTCGAATGTAAACATTACCTTATATGATCATAGGTTTGGAGATCTTTGGAAGCATTTTCCTATTAACTTACATACAAAAATACAATTATTACGACACTCTTTCATTCAAAAATAAATAATCTTCAAGATTATGAATACTATTATTCAAAGAGATTTGTCATTTACTTAAAAATATGTTAGCATCAGCTGCATTGTGGATTAGCAGCTAGTTATGATACCACTCTAAAATACCAATAAAAATCAGTGATAATAATTAACATTATTTGACATTTCATCATAAATATACAAAAGAAAAAAGAGCAATGAATATAAATTCTAAGGTCGTTAAGTGCTTTAGAACTAGATCTAGGTCAGTGGGGGGTACTGGGTTTGAATATTATGAATATTTCAATCGTTAATTTTAAAATCTACAATTATATATTAATAAGCAAATTACCATGAAATACTTTTTTTCCATACAATCTTTTTTCTCTTTATTGACAGCATTATTCACTACAAATCATGTCATATTTGAGCATTAATTTTATCGGGTTGGCCTCCCACATAAAAACCTGAGGCAGTCTATCATAATGAAGCATTACTTCATTAAAACTATATCTACGGGATAAAAGATTTAGCCATAAGTACTTTTTCATTCAATACCCATTGTTAGTCACTTCATTTATCACAAACATCCACGATATGCGCATATATAACGTTAAACACCGTCGACGGGGCTTAAAAATCCGCGTAACAAAACTGTTAAACACCGTACGTCGATTCGAAGGTTCTGCATTCTGTCGCCAAAATATAGAACATATCTATTCCAATTCAATTGTATAATAAATATATTTTATGTAGGTATGCATGTGCTTTGATTGTTCAGGAAAATGCTTCCAAACCTCACAAAATCTATGACCATTTAAGGTAATATTTACATTCGAAAACGAGGTTCACGGTACTTAAAATAGTGTCTGGGGGGTGAAAAGGGACTAGTCCGTGAGCCACATTCTCTTATAGTTACTTTGGTGGAAGTGGGCGTGGCATCATGAAATAATAACGTTCTTTTGTGAAAATATTTCCGGGACTTGGCGGGGGTGAGCTCTACATTATAGGCCGTGCCTGCCGGCCCGTATCATTATGATCATGGATAGATCACATCAGTATTTACACCCATGAAGTGCCTTTGATGAAAATACAAACAGCTTGTTGCAATAAGCTAAATATTTCCAATCTGACATCTTTGAACATGTGCTACTTGTAAACAGAGTAATCCCAGAGGCCTGATTGGTCGAAATGGTGTCAAGCTTACATCAGACAGTCAGCAACAGTTGCGACTTCTTTTGGCCATGATTGTGTGCAATGATTTTGCAAAGCATGCATACAAATGAGCTTTACTCTGATTGGCTGTAGACGGTACCATGGCATTGGTCCGCCGACCCATTGGTCCGACGACCGGACGAAAATTTATCAATTTAGCATTGTATTCATACGTCTACCACTTCTAGCATGAAATTTACCCTACCTAGTCACACTCTATATATAGGTTTATGGTTATTCTTCAAAAACTGCTTGATTGTTATCAAAGAAAATCTAAAACACACCTTTGCATATCTGAAATATGGTGAACTTGCATTTGAAATTACTAATAATATATTTAATTTGCCAAAAAGATCACATTTTATTGTATAAGAAATTATCTGGGTAGATTATTATTCTTTTAAATATTGATTCACAATGCGCCTACACTGTATTACTACAACACTGATTTTTAGATTGCAAAGATTCGTTTATATAACACAGTTACTTTGAATTCTGGGGAAGGGGCGGAGGTTCTTCCTTCGCTCTATCAGACGGGGATGGGATTTTGCATTCTGTGAAATAAGACCCCCTCAGAATCTGACCGAGGGCATTTAGGAGTCAAGAAATTTTTGTACTTACCTGAAGGACTATATAAACATATCTTATAAATATAATCCTGCCTTTATTGTGACTATATAAATATAGATAATCACCTTGGATTTTGCATTCTGTGAAATAAGAACCAGTCAGTCCAAATTGATCTTATCTGACTTAATATAGTTCTAAAACACTCAACACTCTGCGAGTTCTTGAGACTCTTCCATTTAATTATAACCCATAAACTAAATAACAAAAACAAGCGTGCAATATTAATCCTAAAATTAAAATATGTAGGTCAACACAGTGGCAATTAATATGTCACATCAATACCTGAAATAATCCTAATCCATTTCATATGATCTCTAGTAGTAGCTATAGTAGACAGAAGTTCATATTTCATTGCAGTTCAAAACACAATATTTCTTACTTGATTGTTTTTAAATGGATGACAATGGACATAATAAGTCAATTTTTACAATGGACATAATAAGGATGACACAGTATCTGGATATAATGCGAAAATGCAAAGAAAAGAAAAAAACCTACAAAAGGTATGGTTAAGTGGTTTTCCTTTGTCAATTCATTTTTGGACCATATATGCTTTTTCATGGTATTGGGAAATAATCTTAAGACACGTATCATTTGCATCTATAGCATTAGCAATTTTTAATCATAACATTATAAAATGCATTTTAGATGATGACGCACGATAATATGTTTTGAACTCAAAGGTATGATGAAGTAATGGGCAGATTGCAATTGGGCACCCACCAATAGCAGATCCAGGTTTTTGGAAAAGGGAGGGCGCACTTAAGGGATTTCATGGGTTTTGTACGCGCGATCGATGGCGATCAGTGGCGGACATGCCAAACACCCAACGAAAATGAAGCATTTTAGTGGGGAAATGGGGCAGGGGCACGCCCCCTGTGCTCCCCTGGATCTGCCTATTACTACTAAAAACTATTACAAAACATGCTGTCCTAACTAGTGGCCAAGAAAAGTTTAAGATAAAGGTCCTAAAACGCTTACAATATGGCCTGTGTTATAAAAATCATTTGACATGAAACAAAATTGTCAAACTCAAATATCCAACCAAAGTGTAAAAAGATTAAAGGGAAAACTATTCAGCAACAAGTAATAATGATAATATTTATTTGCAATCAAACAATCAATTCAATAAGTATATATAGATGACTAGAGCTACATTAACACCCTGTCATTGGCAGCAGGCTTTTCACACTATATGGTCTTTCTTAACTCCCCAGGGAGCATGCAGCATGTCATCACAACCATGGAACAAACGTGTTTTTGCAATCAATTAGCATTCATTTGTGTAGCCTGACTATTTAGCATGTAGGTGGAATCACAGCCATGGCCTTCTATTCACGAATCCAACTCCCTATCCACTCAGCCACAGGAGCACATATATGTAATTTATGTTTTAGGGCTATGGCTATACTATCAATTTTAGCTATGTCTGTAATGATCTACATTTTATGATGATAAAGAAACACACTTACTTTTTTGCTGCAAATAAAACAGTAAATCACAGCATTGATGAGCAAAGTCCTTGTTGATATATTCCTGTGTTTATCTGTCACCTGGGAACCGTTGGTACATGTCTACTTTCGTTGGTGCATGTCTACTTTCGCTTTTGTGGGGAAAACCCATGACATACTAAAAATGCTATAGGACTCGGATCACTAATCAAACACCAATCGTAACAAATGTAAACAATGTTTACTATTTTAAACCAAAAGGAAAAGCTAAGAGAGTTATAAAATTTAGCAGTATTAACCAAAATGTATTTATTTTATCATTCACTACATAATGTATTCTTTAATGACTCTGTATATATTGATTTGTCAAAATGTATTTAATGTATCTTTGTGTATTGAATGGTTATTGATGATCATTGACATTGTTAATAATGCATAGGATTTGATCCACATCAAGAGTTTCTTGTATCTATTGTCAGTATAGTAGACTCATCATATAATTTCTATATGGGAATTTTCTTAGATAATTTGGTTACTATTATAAATCAAAAAGTATAGCTAGGAAAATTAATAATAGTTAATATGTATACTACAAATTTTGTTGGACGTTGTGGTGTTTGTTCTCTATATTAGGTCTTGCGCCACCTTTTAACATCCAATAAAGACAAGTAGATTGTGCATGTAAATTACAAAATTCGGAATAATATTGTATTTATTTATTAATCACTATATAATGTATTATTTTATGACTGTATTTTTAATGTTGTTAAAATATATTTAATGTATGTTTTTTGAAATGTTTATTGATATTTAACCAATTGACATTAATGTAATGCAAAGAAATCAATAAACTGAATTGAATTGATTTGTAATAACTAGGCCACTCTACTTTGCTTAGCTTTGAGTGTTGGCCAAAAGTCATATCCTTATTCAGTAAAGGATTTGATTTCCAGTTGTTGAGGGGGATATCATATGTACATGACCACCTTCCTAGAGCTCTGGTAACCATTGATTAGTCCCAGCCCTATGTACCTCGACTTCCCCATCGACTCTGGCTGTCCAATACAGATCTGGGTCATCAATTAAGTCACACATAAATATCTCTTTTTTTAGCAACAGATTTGCCTTGGTCATCTGTCCCTTAAAAAAACAGCTCTGAACGCTGCTCCACCCTACAGCTTGTCCCTGTTGATAGTGTATCGTCCCACTATCTCCAGATTTGGCTTCTTTATCTTATAATTTATCATGCAGTTTAAATGTTTCTTTTGCTTTCCAATTCACTATTTTGTGTACAGTCGTGATAAACCACACAAAATTAAGTCTCCTCCGTTCCGGAGGGAGATTTCTAACTTTGCTTCTGTCCAGGTCTGTCTGAAGGAAATAAACAGGCTCATAACACAAACACTATTAGGGCTATTGCTTTGCATATTGAAAATGTCTTGTTAGAAGAAAAAACTACCTCTCACAAAAAAGTTCTATGTACTTTGGCTTACAATTGACGAACTTATGAGCATTACGTGTTAAACATTGTTACCTATCTACAAAGAGAAGTATTTTGCCTATTATTACCAAACTTCGTATTTATTTTGCCTATTATTACCAAACTTCATATTTAGGTTCATTGTACAACTCTCCAGAGCTGATAAGAGTTTGGTGTACTTTGGCCTACATTTTTGATGAAGTTATGATGTGTTTTTATGTATTTGAACAACTAATTTTACCACCAAAAATTTAGGATTGACCTTGAAAAGGGCCTGATCTATGATGGGGATTTGAACAACTAATTTTTTGATTGGGTTCCTGATCGACTACTTGTTTGCCTATTATTACCAAACTTCGTATTTAGGTTCATTGTACTACTCTTCAGAGCTGATAACATTTTGGTGTACTTTCGCCTACATTTGATGAAGTTATGAGCGATATGTATTATACCTTGTTACCACTCCACAGAGAGAGAAATATTTGACCAACAAGCTTCATATTTAGGTTCACTGTACTGCTCTCCAGCGCTGATAAGAGTTTGGTGTACTTTGGCCTCCTGTTGATGACGTTCTGCTGTTCCAGGAGGGTGCTGGTGTGCACCGAGGAACTGAACAGCCACACAGAAGAGGTCGATGACGCACCTGAGGAACCTGTACCAGGAGCTGTGCTGCCTGCGCCACACACCGCCAAGGTCAGTCTTGGGAAGAAGAGTGTAAAACGGTTTAAATATCAGGGTCTTAAATAGGAACTTGTAGGAGTGTAAAATAGAAATATCAGGGTCTTGTAGGAACGCTGAGTGCACAAAAACTAGGTCGATTTAGTCAGTTACCTCCCACTGGAAATGGCTAAATACAGAAGGGTCTTGTAGGAACCTGAGTGTAAAACTAAAAACGGCTAAATATCCGGGTCTTGTAGGAACGCTGAGTGTAAAACTAGAAATGTTTGCACACGATTTAGCACACACACTGCCAAGGTCAGGGCCAAGAGCAGCGCTTAGCTGCTTGTGCTGCGAACTACTACATATCTGGGTCTAGTAGGAACGCTTAGTTAGCTGCTCTTCACAAAGTTTTGCTACGAAACGGCTAAATATCCGGGTCTTGTAGGAATGCTTAGTGTAAAACTAGAAATGTTTGCGCACGATTTAGTTTGCGAATTTCGTGGATAGGTGCAAAACCGCAAACTTAAATAGTCCGCAAACATTAATAGCGTATGTAAAGTAGGTCTAGGATAAATAGTCACAAAATATTTTATAGATGAAAATCACAAAATTTAACAGGCATGAAATTTTCTAGTTTTACAGTAGTTAGATGCTTGTGCTACGAAACTACTGCATATATCTTGGTCTCATAGAAACGCTTAGTTACCTCCTTGTGCTATGGATTCTATGGATCCATTTCTGCATTTCTGCATTTTGGGCTATCTGCCAATTAAACTGCGGTGGTTTCCACAGGGCAATTATGGTCCATTTACAACATTTTTATTACCATTGAATGGACAATTACAGATCAATATTCCACATTTACACCTTTATTTACACTTGTTTTGTTGAAATTGAAATTAAAATTAATAGATTTATGTACATTTAGTTTAGTTTTTTGGTTATTAAGTGGTAGACAAATATATACAAAGAAAATAATGATTCCATATACTGCATACCTGATTAGCAGAACATTACTCTCCTAGATGATGTTTTTGGCTTGTTTGCGGGGCATTATAAATGTATTTTATCATTTTTATTATTGTTTTCAGCTGCAGGATGACGCGCTGTACGAGCCTCCGGACCTCATCAAGCCGTCGACTCGCCGCAGGAAGCGCGCGTCTCGCTCACGTCTACGCAGCCTCATCACAGCCTCAGTCATCGCCGGCGTCGTGGGCGTGTGTGTGTGGAAGGCGGACGATGCGATCAAGGCTGTTTGGAAAAGTAGCTAGCGGACGATGATTGACTGAATGTGCTCTCAATAGCGAGGTGGTCTTAACTTATGGTTCATTATGTGGTCTCTTTATGGAGGTTTGTGGCAGGGAGAAATCGTCTGATTATAGACCACTGTGACTATAAAGATAAAAAAATTCTCAAAATGTTCTTGTTTTTTATTTTAGTATAAAAGTACATTCATTTCCCTCTTTAAAAATGTATAACACTTTAAAGGTTGCGGGAATGGAATTTGGCTTATGGACCATACAAAACATCATACAAAAACAATGAAAAATTCAGTCAATGTTAATTTTGCCTGTACCGAAATTGTATACATGATCTTTTGTATGGTCCATAAACCAAAATCTATTCCCGAAACCCCTAAAGCGTTATACATTTTTAAAAAGGGAAATGCTCGTACTTTTATACTAAAATAAAAAACAAGCACATTTTGAAAATCATTTTATCTTCAGCAAGTCTCGTTAGGAAGAATTTTGACGATGAGAAATCGTTTGATGATAGAGGCGTGTTAGAGGCTTTACTGCGCTCTTGTTGAGGGTTGGTCGTGTCTGGTGTTGAGACGATGTGTTTTGGGGGACTTATTTGAAGTGTGGCTTTCTGGGTGCTTTGTTCACCAGAAGTGACAGACTGCTGAGCGGAAAGCATTGAATGAATGCAGTTTTTGTGAATGAGTTATTTGTCAACAGTTGTCAATCAAACATCGTGGAATCTTTGACATATATATATATATAGTGGGTTCATACGATAAATATCAACGTAGACATTCAGTATATCTTCAATGTTTCAAAATAAATTGTTTAAAACCACATTATTGAAAATGAAATTCATGGTCTGATTCCGTTGCTCTAGTGCTTATGTTAGGAGAGAATTGTTTTGTCAGGATTCTTAAGTTAAAATGATGACCATTGGCACCAGGAAAATTGGTCAGCTCAAGAATTATGGAATGTTGTGGGTGTAAATGAATGAGAGGGACTTATTCATCTATTCCAGGCTGTAGGTTCTCTGTGGATTTTAAAACAGGGGTTCTGACTACCGCAAAAACTGAAAAAAAACCTAGCAGATTGTCAACTAAACCTTCCAACGTAAATAGATACAAAGTGGGCTTTTACACGAATGTGCATTTCAATGGTCAAGATTTTGATACGATTGAAAATTTAGGGTGGGCCTTTACATGGGCATGGGCTGTTAAGTAGTGGTTTATAGTATTATTATTATTAGTCCAGTTGATCCATATATGATTGTCATAAAGAGCAATATTTGAACGTGCCGCCATCTTCGGTGTCTTATCAGTGATTAAACAGGTCCCTGTGTAAATGCTCTCATCCTGTCAAAGTTCACCCCTTATCAACAACATACTGATCACTTCTGTTATACCTGAATCTGGTGTTTCTATAGTATGATGATGTGAAATACAGTTTGAAAACAGGATGATTTTGATATTTTTCACGTTTTGTTGCCTGTTTTTGCGAGTTCATGGGGATTATGCGAGTGCGGCTTATGGTGAGTGGCGATTTACTCATTTAAATGGCTTTTGTTATTGTTACTTAAGTGTAAACAACTTTAAAAATTGTATCAAGGGGGCTTATTGTTTATGCATGATTGTGGAATGCAGGGAATGTGACGGAAAAATATGGGATTTTGTAGGTTTAATGGATTGAAAATAGCAGGATTTGGGAGAGGGAAGCCTGGTGGCATTATCGTCCCACCAAGAGATATTTTACATTTGACGCACCACACCGTAAGCTCGGGATGCCATGACGAGAATAGAAAAATCGATTCGGAGCTGATAAATTTACTGATTTTTAACAACCAAAAAAATTTCGGAACATCATAATAACTAGTAGGTTGCTGGCGTTATTGATTTTAGTCCTAAATCTCATTGAAACCAACAAAATGTGTGCAAAGAGTACTGTAGCTTTTGCATATTGATCATGACTTACTTGGTTATGTCATCACAGATATTACAGAGACATCACATGGAAATCGTGGGGGGTGGGGTGGGGTGGGGGTGTATTTCACGGCATACTGGGGTATTAACCGGCCCTCGTGTTACGGCATGGTACGTCATTTGGGGCTTAAAAAACAAATATTCACTATGACAACTGTATTATATATATTTTTCCCAAGTTTGCTTGTGAATTCAATTCTACTCTCACTTTTCTGCCGAGCAAGCTCCTACCACTGTATTGACATAGCCATCATTCATTCTGGTCTCACAACCTTGCGGTCGTGAGTTCGAGTCCACTTGATACAGTCAAATGGAAGATGTCTCTTCAGCTATGTCAACACAGTGGCACGAGCTTGCTTGGCAGAACAGTGAGAGTAACAAATATTCACCATTTGTGCTTTTCAGAGTGTCCCACGGGATGGGACGACTTTGAGGAGAGTTGCTATCGCTTCGTGAGAGACCCAGTGCTGGAGAGAGAGCTAGCCAAGGTCGGTGATGCATCGAGGAGGGAAGAATATGCCCTACCCCATTCTCAAGTCTGCGCAAACATCCAGGGCCATTCTCACGACTAATTTTTTCGAACCATTCTCATTTCACAATTTCTAAATTTTTCAATTTTTCAAAGGAAATTGAGCCTCATTCTCATTTCGCATTGAAAATCCAGGGCCATTCTCACATTTCAAAATAGGTATATTTCCCCCCTCGATCGCTATCTGTTCTATATGCAGGTGAATGAAATATTTGAGATGTTATATGAACAACTGTATATATATATTTATCCAAAGTTTGCTTTAGAATTTAATTCTACTCTGACTGTTATGCCAAAGGTTGGGGTCATGAGTTCGAGTCCTGTCTGGGCCACTTGATATAGTCAAATGGAAGCTGTGTCTTCAGCTATGTCAATATTGTGGTAGGAGCTTGCTTGGCAGAACAGTGAGAGTAGAATTCATTTATAACAAATGAATACAGATTGTTACGTTAACTCTCACGACTTTACATTTTACACCAGGTCATTGGCACATTCAATGATCAGAAATTGATCATTTTTCATATACTTGCATTGGCAGTACATCCAGTGCACAATGCTAATCACTCACTCTTTCAACCCAATGACTGTACCTAATTAACGTGTAGGTGCCACAGAGCAGTGTACAACTATTTAGGGATGAGTTTTCTCAACACCCACCACCAGACCTGACTGGGCATTTAACCCATGACCTTTTGGTCACGGGTCCAGTTCCCTAACCACTCGGCCACGTTATGCTTGCACCTAATACAAGCTATTTTATAACTTTAATTCATTCACTTCTAAGTCATTAGCTAGTTGTTATAAGAAATAATGCTGATCAACAACTCAGCGTAATCAGTATGTCATATCAGTATTCATTTATTTTATTACTGTAAAACTAGAAATGTTTGGGCACAATTTAATTTGCGAATTTCGTGGGTAGGTGCAAAAACGCAAACTTAACTACTGTAAGACTAGAATATTTTGTCGCTATTAAATTTTGCGATTTTCACGTATAAATTATTTTGTGACTATTTAATTTGGTGATTTTGGTCCATCCTATCCTGGATCTACTTTACATAGGCTATTATTGTTTGTTGACTAGATTTAAGTTTGCGTTTTTGCACGTACCCACGAAATTCGCAAATTAAATTGTGAGCAAACATTTCTAGTTTCACACTAGTCAGCGAACATTAATAGCCTATGTAAAGCAAGTCCAGGTTGGTCCAAAAATGCAAAATTAAATAGTCTAAAAATAACTTATAGATGAAAATCGCAAAATTCAATAGCCACGAAATATTCTAGTTTTACAGTATTGTTATAGTTGTTATTGTTTTTACTCATACTTAGTCATGCAGGGTGAGGATTTGCCACTCATCCGCTCGTATTGACCAGTAAAAACTTGTGGAGGACGAGTAAGAAATTTAAGCAACTCGTCCTTTTGATCAGTAGCAATTCTGGTCAATTTGGCATACAAATATAGAGCTTTGTGCAAGAAGGACGAGTATATTTTTTGCAGGACAAGTAGATATTTGCGAGTTACTCGTCCTGCTGACGAGTAGCGCTTTTCCACCTAATCCTCACCCTGGTCATATTTACAACAAATTCTGTAAAGCGAATGAATTTATCCTATGTCATCTGTTGTGCGTGCAGGTGGACTGTGCGCGGGACGGCGCCTACCTTCTCTCAGTGAACCACGACCGGGAGCACCTGTTCGTGGTTGACCGCCTCCAAGTCTACGACTCGGGACAAATCAAGTACGTCTCAAACGCGCTGAGAAACGCGGGATAAAATAGAGAATTTTGTACCTTGGCTGTTGACTATTAAGGCATTTGTGTATGCTTCTCTATAACATAGGCAGATCCAGGGGTATTGGGGGTGGCATAATGCATTTTCACCCTTAAAGTTTCATTTTCGTGGGCTTTTAGGCATCTCCAAGTGCTTTCTCGATTTGAAAGTTGAGGAGCATATTTGAAAAAAATAAATATAGAATGTT
Source organism: Streblospio benedicti (assembly GCA_019095985.1). Classification (NCBI taxonomy): domain Eukaryota; kingdom Metazoa; phylum Annelida; class Polychaeta; order Spionida; family Spionidae; genus Streblospio; species Streblospio benedicti. The sequence continues at coordinate 5,718,501 of CM032663.1, forward strand.
TTTATTATAAGTAGATATCTACCTTTAATGTTGAAGATTCTTTATATGGGGATACAAGAGTGTTGAAATATATGTCTTTTCATGTGTGTGTAGCTTAATGGCAAAATGGGTGAAACATTTATGACCTAATATGGTGCGAATACGTCATTTTTGTATGCGGCGAATGCATCATCTTCTCCGAGGAGTCCGACAGGATGATTCGGATAAGATAAACTGACCAAAATTACATACTCAACTTTTCAAAATGATGATGGGCGGGTCGGTTAACTTGTTCTTCAAGCCCCCAAAATGGACATAACCGACCCCCCGGTATCGTTATTTATGATCGTTCCCTTATTTTATATCAATCAATCAAGATAGATATCTATATAAATTGCTCCTGTGGTAATGTGATGAATGCGAGTTTGACAGCTCGATCGGAAATCACGCGTACACGACCCGTTATAGAAGCAACGCAATAAAGTGTCTATATATGTAATAATTCACTAGATGATATGAATAATTATTGACATCACCCTGGTGGCAGGAAATACCATTTTTTAAGCTAAAAATGATGCCAAACCGTTTCCGGAAGTACTACGACCGGCGCATGCGCAGCAAAACTCAGAAAGTGTCGTCTGCTTATGTCGAAAACCACAGTCCAAAAAACATAATAATATTGACAATATCTCCTGTAAGAATGGATCCCAAGGTATACTTTTACTCTTAAAATATCAAATATATACTAGGGATCATTTGGCAATTGTTGATACAGAGGTTTCACGGGTCTAACAAATGTTTCTTTGATTTAAAATGCGAGCTCGGACTTCATGTCAATCTAAGTTACTTCTGTGCGTTTCGGGTACTATAAAACTAAATAACTGCTAAAGGCGATGGTTAAATATAATATTATTCAATGAATCATGTAACCCAAGGTGATATAAACATGTATAGACATTATTGCAAAACCATTAGTGACAAATAATGTTCTTTTATTTAATAAACCAGTGGCAGACGGACTATGCACTGATGCATGACGTAGTGCACAGCTTTAACAGGTAGATGCGCTCGCCAGCACTCCGTCAGGCTTAAGATCCAGGGTTCTTCCCAGGCAGAATGATTGACAGCTGTTGAACTTTTATTTTATTATTGACTAGAAGTACAAATTTCACAAACATGATAAAAATGACAGATATTTTGATGTTACCATGAATTAACATCAGCAACCTATAACCTTGAGGTGCATTCATTATTATTTGTGGTGCTTGCCCATCACAGGTATATTTATGGCTCAGACAGGCAACTCATTATATACTCTATGTGAGCCCCCACCCCCTCCTTTTTTTTGAAAATCTGGATGTGCCAGTCGAGTGTATGATGAATCCAGAAGAAGAAATTATTATTTTATGGTATTTTATTATTTTATGGTATACTAGCTGTCTACCCGGCCCTGCTCGGGTTGAAACATGAAATCCGGAACACATTAATGCTCCTCCCTCCCCATCCTTCCCTCTCCCCCCATTCCTTATATCAGCTCCCATTAGTATACAGGGCGGGGACATATTAACTACACCTCCATCACCTTCCTCCCATCGTCATATGTCACACCCATATACATGCTACATATATATGGCAATGATTGATCCCTTGAATATCTCTCCCTCCAGCTACTCCTACCCCTGGTAAACACATGCCAACCAGATAAAATGTTCCACCCTATGTACGTCTTCTGGTTAAAAAGAGTTTTGTGACCAAAAAAATTCCCTTCTTCCTTTATATACCGTATTCGTTCTTTTAAGCGCACCCCACTGTTTACACAGATTAAATCAATCAAATTCTGCTATTTTTCCTCGAAACATGTGCAAAGATTTCATGTTTATATCCCCATATTGTGCCAAACACGCCGATGAATGTGTGAAAAACATTGTGAAAGAATGTTCGCGCGCTAATTGATAAAAGAAAAAATGCTGGAACCGCAAAAAATTGTCGGTGTGTGCTTATTATTAATATTAGATATTTGTTTTTGGTTGAAATTTGTTTTTTGTAAGCGCACTGTGCGCTTAAAAGAACAAATACGGTATATAGACAAAACCGGGGGTGAGTTTGTAATATGAAATGTTATCAGGTGAGTTCTTGTGGTTGTATCTGTCTTGAACTGGCCTGATGCGCCAGTTGAAAAAACATGAATAAATAATTCATGTTACACATTCGAACTGTGTATGTTTTGTTATTTATCATTCTTTTCAAAAAACAATTACAACACTGTTTTAAATTAGTTTGAAAGCTTAGTCCGGCTGTGAATAAGCATGATACCCATGGTATGAACTGAAAAAAGAATATAAGGGCGATAACCCTCTCCGATTATTATCGGATATACTTCTGGATCATGATAACCAATGAAATTACATGAAAAAGAATGATAAATTTTAGTATAGTGTTGGGACTTCATCCTCAGACATGATGGTGTATAATGTGATAAGTCGTATTTTCAACGAAGTTAAGTTGATGGAGTTCAGGGAGAGTCGGCAACAAGCGTGAGGCATTTCTACTGTGTCAACAATTGATTTTCGAACATGACCAAGACTTCATCCTCTACCACAACGACGGTCAGTTAATGATTTATTATTGCACTTTAACGTTATTCAATCAAGTCATTTTTCGAAAATGCTGCCTTATAATCCAAAAAAACAAAAGTCTTATTTTTTTAGTGGAGAATCAAATTTATTTAAACATGTTTGGACATCTCTAGTGCCCTTCTCAATTTAATTTAAAAATATAGAATCTTACAAAAAAAACAATTCAGGGAGAAAAAACCCTGGAAAACCATCTAAGCCCAAAGTTCATATATGGAATATTTTGACCAAGTGAAAGTCTTTGAAAACGCGGGGACTGAATTAAAGCTAAATCTTGACAAAAATCAACTATATTCAAATGGGAAATTGACCAAATATTTTTAATCATTCGCCAACACCTGCATATAGCTGTCTGCACAAAGAACTGGCTATTTGTCAATGAATAACTGTTGTATTTATAGTCCTAACGGAATGGTGCTGGCGTATGATAAATCCCCATGATTACATAAAGAATAAAGTTTCTTTCACATATTCCTCAGAAAGTTCAACATTTGTTTTTAATTATAATGAATTGAGAATGTGTCCGTGTTTTTCAAAGATTAAGAACTGATGCAGGTAAAGTATACTACATTTTGATAATAAGATAGGCAAAGTTTATGTAGTTTGAAAGACAAAAAGTGTGATAATGTGAGCAAAATGAAAGCAAATTCGAAAAGGGTTGGTGTCAATCCCCCCGCATTATCAATTTTTTACCATCAAACATATGCATCGCCTATGGGTGATAACGAATTGGATTTAAAGGGCGCTAAAAATTGCAAAGATAGAAATGAATAATATTTTAAGCATCTACGGGGGGATGCATTGCTAAATCATGTAGAATGAAAACTTTCCAAACAGGTGACAATATGACAAATTGTGAAATAGTGGTGGGTGTTATTATTGTACATGTATACGATCCAGCAATGGAGCACAAACAATATCAGCTGTGAACGGCACATATTGACAAATTGGTGACTGGCTTCCAAATATTTCTCAACTTTATTCAACTTTAATTGGCAAAGTGTCAATGTTTTTCAACAATGAAGAACTGATAGAGGTAAACTATACTAGTTTTAATAAACAAAATAGGGACACGTCCTAACATGTTTTTATTATGCACTCAGTATCAACAAATCCTTGCATATTGAATGCTATGATCCAAAGACTTCATCCTCTACCAAACTATATAACAGATGGGACAAAGGTCTGCACTCCTCTATATTTTTATTTCAATTCAAGCAGTACCACAACTTAATTATTATCGAAGTTACTTTGGAAAAATTAGCTCATTCTCCTGGAAAATGAGACGTTTGATATCAAAGTAGATAGAAAAACCCTGGAAAAATAAAAGTTGTTTTTAGTTTGCTAAGTCTAACAATGCCAATCATATTTAAACACACTTAATATGTATGTGAGCCTGATGTGCCACAAGAATAATTCTGATATAACCATTCATGTTTCACGAACCCGGTTTTTTGTATTTATCATTCTTTTTCTAAACAATTACAACACTATTTTTATAAGTCACAAATCTTGTTAATTTTTTTTAGACCAGAGACTATGTGATATAGTCCTAACGGACTTGATGTCATAAGTCTAATGACTTGATTACATATAAAGACGGTAATGTGACATTGAACCAAGAATTCATCCTTTATCATAACAACGGCAACGTTACATTGAAAGTATCAATAGCGGATCTATGGGAGTTTGTTGGGTTTTTTGGTGGGGGGTAACTTTAAAATGAAAAGTATCAGTAGTGGAGGACCAGGAGGGGGCTCAGGGAAGTGGACACAGTATTTGGGCTTTTTCACCATCAATTTCTTTGAAGAAAATGAATTATATGTTTGAAATTCCAGTCAGTTTAAAAAAAAATGCTGAAAATGGCTGACGATATTTTTTAACATTCGACATAATCCGCTTTCAGGGAACACGAATTCTGGACCCCAATGGAGCGTGATATTGAGTTTGAGGTGTAATAGTAAAGAAGTAGACTGGGCAACACCCTCAAATTGAGGAATAATTAGAGCCTGTCCAAATGAACTTAGGATTTGATTGATTCATTGATTGCTTAGTACATACCAGTAACTATTATCACAAGCTTTTTACAACCTATTACTGGTTAAATAGGTACCTATGTTTAGTCTGTCTCTTTATTATTTACACCATAAAAACGACAGTTTTCAAGAACATGTGAACTTGGCTAACCTGTGGGTCAAAACATACATTCATACATGGTATATGACACTATGCACTTTGACCCTTTTAGAAAATAATATTTCTAAGTGAGATACGCCCTTAACATATATACGTATGACGTAACACTATGACACACTAGAGTACTGTACTCTGTAAAGTTTACTTAAAAAATACACAAACACCTCAGTATTTTTGTAATGGATACAATGATTTGAGTTATTTTGCCATGGATTCTATTTAGCATCGCCACCAAATCATGTTACTTTTATGAGAAGGTTTTTGGTTAACAAGACTTCCTGGAGATAGAAAATTTATCTGCTTGTTTTTTATTTTAGTATAAAAAGTACATTCATTTCCCTTTTAAAAATGTATAACACTTTAGGGTTTTGGGAATAGAATTTGGTTTATGGACCATGCAAAAGATCATGTATTTGAATTTTGGTACAGGCAAAATTAACATTGACTGATTTTTTTATTGTCTTTTTTATGATCTTTTGTATTCTTTTTTATCTCCAGCAAGTCTCCTTAAAGGAAGTTATGCGACAAAAGGTGGTCGAGGCGAGTTAAAATCTACTATTTAAGCGTTGTTTTAAGCGAGCGTGGACTGATCTCGCCCTGTTGCAGGCTATGAGTGGGGCTGGATCGTGGGCATGGGCATCGTGATGTCGCCCTACGTCTGTGAGATCTCCAAGGAGGACATCTACAAGATACAGCAGCAGGACAGAGGACCAGGTCAGTCCGCGCTCACAACCCCGCTATTGGTGGAATTTTTTTTGATTTGATTTGATTTATTTCGTTTATCACAGGCATATTAATTACAAAGTAAATAAAAGATTCCAAATAAGTAAAAAACACATAAATAGAAGTAAAATTGAAAAGAGAACCATGTGACAAACAAGGAGCACTAAAAAGGTATCCATTTAAAATGGAGAGTCTTATTTCCATAGTGGACATCGGTGAAACATGGAAACACAACTGGCTAGAATTGGTGCCATAGAACATAATATATATTATATTCACATATTCACAGAAGTTCTTATTGTAGTTCAAAATTTCACAAATTCATAAATGTATTCACAGTTCTAAGTTAGTTTAATATTGTAGTTTAAAAAGATTGATGCAAAGTTTGTATTTCATAATTCTCATGTATTCACAGAAGTTAGTTAATTATTGTAGTTAAAAAAATTTGATGCAAAGTTTGTATTTCATAAGTCTCATCATGTATTCACAAAACTTTGCTATTGTATTTCAAAAATTCACCCCAGTTCTGTGACAATAGGTATGAATAAATGTTAAAGAATTAGGTGATATGCAGCTAGTTTTGCTGGTGGTAAAAATTGTGACGGAAAGTTTAAACACAAGAAAGGATAAATTATTGCTTGAAGTTCATCACCATTGCTGTCTGGTTCATAAGTAATACATTTCATCTGTATGTCCAATGTTCATAAACTACTGTGTTATAGACTATGGCGTGAACAACCCCGATGCTGAGACGATCCCGCGAGGTCCCAAGTTCACTCTACAGCCGGTAGACACCATCTACGAGCGCTACAGTCCGGAGCAGTTCGTCACCCTCGAGTGCATCGGTCAGTGTGTGTTGCCATGGAGTGTATTGGTCAGTTTAAAAGGCCACTGTGGTTTTTTTCTGTTTCAGACCATCGCCCTCATTAGTTTTACCTTGCGCATAACATAAAAAACAAACAAAAACATCTTGTTGAGCCTCTCTACCAAATTATATTGTTATATTGTTATATGGACATGTTTTATGTCTAATTTAATAAATGATTCGATTTGATTTGAAATGCTCATAAAATTGCCACCAACAGCCTGTCAACATGCATCTAGTCTAAATCAGCTGGCGGTGTTGCTGGTCTGTGAGTCCTAGACTAGATATGTTTTTGTTTTTTAATTGCCCTCATTAGATTTTTCAGATAGCCCACAAAACATGTTTTTATTCAAATGTTTTTTTTACCTCCCTCCTTCATTAGATTTGGAATATTTTCTGATCTAAAACAGAGAAAAAAACATAGGGGCCTTAGTCTTACAAAACACCTTATACTGGGGCGTATCCAGGATTTAGGAGAGGGCCAATGGGGGCTCATAATCAGTGTTTGAAACTGGCTGGAAAAAGTTTGGGTGCAGCAGGGCCCTTAACTTTAAATAGTTGGGGGCCAGCAGGGCCATCAAGTCCTAAAAGTTAAAGGCCCTGGTCAAAAGTTTGGGGCTCAGGGCCCTCGGGCCACCTGCTATTTAATCGATCTGTGAAGCACGTGAATAATCAATTGCCACCACTGTAGGGTAATGTTTTGACGGTTGTGTTGTAGCTGACGCGTACCCCCCCGCGGACTACGCCTGGTACAAGACCCGGCAGGGCGTCGAGGTCAAGATCGACCCCGTCGAGAACCCCAGGTGAGAGCACGGGGGGCGGGGCTCTTCTACAATGCTGGGTGACGGATGCTATTGACGCCTTGTAACTCATCTCTGTTCAATGCGCCATGTGTAGAGCACTTTACTGGTAGTGTGAAAGAAGTGGCTCAGATAACGCCTGTGTGAGTAGCCGGTAAGGCGCAGCCTATAGGTGGTGTGCACGGTCAGTGATATAGGTGGCTCAGATTATGCCCGGTAAGCCTGTAAGACGCAGCTATATATATAGTGGTGTGTGTGGCTCCGTGTGCCTAGATGACTGCTTCCTAATAGTCGGAGGTATAAAGCAGGCTATGATTGATTAAGGCTGCGAGGCTGGATAGGCTAATAATAGTATCAGAGGCAGGAACGTGCATTGCGTAAGATTGATACAGGTATGTGTACTGTGTCTCGGGGGATTAGTGTAGTGGTTGGCACGTTTGTCCATGACATATGACTGGTCTGAATTATGGACAGGAGGCCGTGAGTTCGATTCCACGATCTTCCAAAACACCTTTACATAGCCTACCCGATTATTTCACAGTAGACACACCCTTCTCCATGTACGTATGTAGAGTCATGTCCTGAGACTTACTTAACTGGTAGACACTCTCTCCCCCCCAGGTACACGCTGGTGGGCGGTCAGCTGATCATCCACTCTCCCACGGACCTGGAGCAGGATGACGGGCTGTACCAGTGCCACGCCACCAACACGTTCGGCACCATCCACAGCAACATCGCGCGCCTCAGCTTTCTGGCTGTAAGGCGCTTTATTCTTTTGGGGGGGGGACCCGTTTTTGCAATATTGTGAGGCTTAATTGAGAGACTGTGATGTTCTTTTCTATAAATAAAACACAAATAACAGATTAATTTGTATGCATGTTCGAATCTAATCTAAAGTATACTGTGATCAAAAAAAAAATCTTTGCCAAAAAAAACCCCAAAAAAGTGGAAAATGGGGCATTTGAAGTGGAAAAACGGTGGGCGACTGCCTCAGTTGCCTCATACTAGCTACGCCCCGCCAACACGATGAACTCATTGAAGGACATTTTTTTTTATTTATTTATTTATTTATTTATTTATTTATTTATTATAGTCTCAAATCCAAACGTGTAAATGACATTAATTTTCAAATGATAAAATCACATAATGATACATATTTGAACCACTCCAGTACGAGTTATTGACGTTGCTGCTGTGACTTGTAGACCTGCAGGATTTCCCCAAGTCCCCGCGGTCCCCAGTGGAAGCCACGGAGTACCAGTGGGCCTCCATCGAGTGCAACCCTCCCCCTCACTACCCAGAGGTACGCTCACACACAACCCTCCCCCTCACTACCCAGAGGTACGCCTCCACACACAACCCTCCCCTCACTACCCAGAGGTACGCTCACACACAACCCTCCCCCTCACTACCCAGAGGTACGCTCACACACAACCCTCCCCCTCACTACCCAGAGGTACGCTCACACACAACCCTCCCCCTCACTACCCAGAGGTACGCTCACACACAACCCTCCCCTCACTACCCCCAGAGGTACGCTCACACACAACCCTCCCCCCTCACTACCCAGTGCGCTCACACACAACCCTCCCCCCTCACTACCCAGAGGTACGCTCACATTCACACACAAATATGTCATATATGGTTAATTTTACAGGTACACAGTGAATATTCTCAACAAAGGAAGAGTAAACAAAGGAAACTCTGAATAACGGAAACTTTTCTCATGCATTAGCTTATAATAATGTAAGTAAATGATGTAGTAAACTACAAGGAAACCCTCTACAAAGGAAGGATTTGTGACTGTAAATAGGGTTCCGTTGTTGAGGATTTTCACTGTATCAATAAATGCTATTTATGAAGATTGTTTTAGGATTTATAATACTATGTATCATAAATCTTACCAAACAGCTGTTGTTTTCTTCAGTTTACCATTATCCAAATAATTCTATAAAAGTCTTGTCTCGTTTTGCACTTTGATCACATATTAAAAGATGTAAAAGTGAATCAAAATGATAAAGATTAGTTGCTTTGCAAGCTACACTGCTTGTCGCGGTCACTTCAGGTAGCATGTGTAAAAAATATGGATGATTTACCGTAATTATTGTTCCTGATTATGTTGGGTACAGTTACATGATCAAAATCAAAGCATTATAAAAAAAATTCTGACATTCAAATTTTTTTAAACACATATTTGATTTTTATTATTTTTGTTATGTCTAAAATCTACCCGAGACTTCTAAATATTCATGTTCAAAATAAAACAAATTTACTATTTGTTCATAATCAAGTTCATCATATCAATATCGTTATCTGTTATGCTGAGATTTTCAAAGATTGAATGAAATAGAGCATGTCTAATATTATGATAAAGTGGGCAATTCGGTAGAAAGTGTTCATTATCTTTAATGCAATGTGATAGCGTATTTAACTTCTTGTACACAAAATTATTGGCAGGTGTTACACTCATGGTATAAAGATTCCATCTTCAACTTCATCAGACCAGAACTGAAGCCATACATAATGATATCCCACGACGGACGATTGTACTTCTCGGAAGTAAGTATTTGATGATGTTATTATACATTGTACTTTAACCATCCACAGCCACCTTTTCTTCCATAACTTCCTTCGGTCAAAACTGATTCCAATGAAAGTTGCATCTCTTGGTGCAAAATTGCCGATGCTAAGTAGAATTCATGGCACAATAACTTTAACGACTGTATACACTGTTAAGTAACCAAATATAAAAGTATTATTCAGCACAGGCGCGTGATCAAGAGACTTTACTATGCTAAACTTAGGGAGTTGAAAAGAGAATTTATTTAAAGAATGACAAGGTATCAAACAGACATTAACAAATTCTCCTACCCTAACGAATTTTGTGTCATCTCATTCTATAGTTTGACCTTTTCTTAAAACAGCACAATATTGGCTGTGACACCACCCAAGTACCTAATAATTAATCATTTTATGTATAAATTATCACAGTGAACAAAGATTTCCACACTGTTCAGGAAGTTATGTGTGTCTCCTACACAGCCCTTCATTCTTTGAGAGCCTTTCACCGAAAGTCGGTGAGTGGCTGTGACAGAGATCAGTTCATGTTGTTTTAAAACCGCCTTTCAGCTAAGGGGCACTCCTTTGACACAAAACTATCCGATTTAGTTTTTTTGCTTAAGTGATCATATAATTACTCAATAAAGTAACTATAATCATTAATTTTAGTGCTTCTTTTATCCTTTTGGATAAAAATGTGACTTTGGGACCTATAATTGTGGGTTTGGAACAACTAGAAGGACTTGGCAGGATGGTTAACCCATTCATGGAGCTGGGCAGCCAGGCCTCACCATACAGGTAGACACCCAGGGGATTAGTGTAATGAGTTGGTCGTTTGTCCATGACATATGACTGGTAACCATGGACATGATTTTGTGAGTTCTCAGCCACGATCTTACAAAACCTTTACATAGACTACCCGATTAGGTTCCAGTAGACACACCCTTCTCCATGTAACCATGTAGAGTCATGTCCTGACCTTATTTAACTGGTAGACACACCTCTGCCCCCCATATGACACGCTGGTGGGCGGTCAGCTGATCATCCACCTCTCCCACGGACCTGAGCAGGATGACGGGCTGTACCAGTGCCACGCCACCAACACGTTCGGCACCATCCACAGCAACATCGCGCGCCTCAGCTTCGGGTGTAAGGCGCTTTTAGGGGTCTTTTTTTTTTGGGGGGGGGGGACCCATTTTCCTTAAAGAATAGAGACATGTGCAATATTGTGAAGTCAGCTTCGGATGTAGGCAGCTTTTCGTGGTCTTTTGGGGGAGGGTGGGACCCATTTTGCAATATTGTGAGGCTTAATTGAGAGACTGTGATGTTCTTTTCTATAAATAAAACACAAATAACAGATTAATTTGTATGCATGTTCGAATCTAATCTAAAGTATACTGTGATCAAAAAAAAAATCTTTGCCAAAAAAAACCCCAAAAAAACGATGGGGCGAATTGGAAAAACAGTGGGCGACGGCCTCAGTTGCCTCATACTAGCTACGCCCCGCCAACAAGATGAACTCATTGAAGGACATTTATTTATTTATTATAGTCTCAAATCCAAACGTGTAAATGACATTAATTTTCAAATGATAAAATCACATAATGATACATATTTGAACCACTCCAGTACGAGTTATTGACGTTGCTGCTGTGACTTGTAGACCTGCAGGATTTCCCCAAGTAGTATTGTCCCCAGTGGAAGCCACGGAGTACCAGTGGGCCTCCATGAGTGCAACCTCCCCCCACTACCCAGGGGCTCACACACAACCCTCCCCTCACTACCCAGAGCACTGCCACACACAACCCTCCCCTCACTACCCAGAGGCACGCCACACACAACCCTCCCCTCACTACCCAGAGGTGGGCCTCACACACAACCCTCCCCTCACTACCCAGAGGCACGGCACACACAACCCTCCCCTCACTACCCAGAGGTACGCTCACACACAACCCTCCCCCTCACTACCCAGAGGTACGCTCACACACAACCCTCCCCCTCACTACCCAGAGGTACGCTCACACACAACCCTCCCCCTCACTACCCAGAGGTACGCTCGCAGTCACACACAAATATGTCATATATGGTTAATTTTACAGGTACACAGTGAATATTCTCAACAAAGGAAGAGTAAACAAAGGAAACTCTGAATAACGGAAACTTTTCTCATGCATTAGCTTATAATAATGTAAGTAAATGATGTAGTAATCAAAGGAAACCCTCTACGAAGGAAGGATTTGTGACTGTAAATAGGGTTCCGTTGTTGAGGATTTTACTGTATCAATAAATGCTATTTGTGAAGATTGTTTTTGGATTTATAATACTATGTATCATAAATCTTACCAAAAAGCTGTTGTTTTCTTCAGTCTACCATTCACCAAATAATTCTATAAAAGTCTTGTCTCGTTGTGCACTTTGATCACATATTAAAAGATGTAAAAGTGAATCAAAATGATAAAGATTAGTTGCTTTGCAAGCTACACTGCTTGTCGCGGTCACTTCAGGTAGCATGTGTAAAAAATATGGATGATTTACCGTAATTATTGTTCCTGATTATGTTGGGTACAGTTACATGATCAAAATCAAAGCATTATAAAAAAAATTCTGACATTCAAATTTTTTTAAACACATATTTGATTTTTATTATTTTTGTTATGTCTAAAATCTACCCGAGACTTCTAAATATTCATGTTCAAAATAAAACAAATTTACTATTTGTTCATAATCAAGTTCATCATATCAATATCGTTATCTGTTATGCTGAGATTTTCAAAGATTGAATGAAATAGAGCATGTCTAATATTATGATAAAGTGGGCAATTCGGTAGAAAGTGTTCATTATCTTTAATGCAATGTGATAGCGTATTTAACTTCTTGTACACAAAATTATTGGCAGGTGTTACACTCATGGTATAAAGATTCCATCTTCAACTTCATCAGACCAGAACTGAAGCCATACATAATGATATCCCACGACGGACGATTGTACTTCTCGGAAGTAAGTATTTGATGATGTTATTATACATTGTACTTTAACCATCCACAGCCACCTTTTCTTCCATAACTTCCTTCGGTCAAAACTGATTCCAATGAAAGTTGCATCTCTTGGTGCAAAATTGCCGATGCTAAGTAGAATTCATGGCACAATAACTTTAACGACTGTATACACTGTTAAGTAACCAAATATGTGCGTATTATTGAGTACTGTTTACAAACTTCAGTAATTTCAAGCTATATACTGGTACGTCATATGAATGGTGTTGACGTAACTCACTTGTGTAATATTTTCTAAAGAGGTCATGTGGCATATCGTCACATACATTGTATATCTTGGCCACAGATCTTGAAAACTGTTAGTTTTATGGTGTAAATAATAAAGAGACAGACTGTAATTTCATGTTTCCTCTCCGTAACATATGGCTGTGTTTTGTTCTCAGGTTTTATTCTTTCTATGCGATTGATTCTCAAAACTATTTGCAATTCCAAGATATTTTTACATTATTTATGTTTTTTTGCTATAAAGAGCTTAACCATACCAATAATATTTGATGAAAACTGACACATCTAGTCCGTCTCTGCAACGCAAAGAATCAAAACTGAGCTTTTTTTTTCAATTAGCAAATTTATTATGATTTTTGATAGTAAGATATTATGCATATATTCAGAATTTTTCTTTTGTGCATTTTGGAAGACATTCAAGACATTGTCATTAAAAAGAATTGTACATGTATAGTGAAAACATCAATGATAAATAAAAAATGGGATATGTTGATAGTGTTCATATGAAACAGGTGTCTACAATGTGAAGCGTCAATGGAACACATTTCAATGTCATTTATCGCATATTTCATTTTGTTTTTATGTTCAGATCATTTTTATAAAGTTAAAAAGTAGTTGTAAGTCCATTCTTGTAGTTATATTACTTTTAAAGCACGTTTGGGTGGCGTCATTTTGTCGAATGCGACAATTTCTAGGAAAAGTAATATTACTCACATCAGCAGCATATATTTGAATTGACTTTTGAAGGTTACGATGAACAATATAGATTACTTTTAAAGGTTATGATGGATGAGATAGGAGAATACTGTTGACTTTTGAAGGTCACTATTGACCAGTAGAAAACTTTTGACTTTTTGAAGGTTATGATGGTCCTTTGACGATAGGAGCAATTTGAATATTTTTCATAAAAGATTAGACTTTTGAAGTACATTTTTGCAGACGATGAATTGAGGGTTACTCGCCCTGCTACGATAAGTGTACCTAATCCTGACCATGAATGACGATTTGAAGGTTACTGTTTTTTGAAGGTTACGATGGACGATGTGGGTGAATATTTCTGCATGGTGACCAAGCCGGGTCTGGGCACGACGATGGGGAAAGTGTCGGAGCCCACGGAGCTGAGAGTGAGGCAGGGAAGTAAGTGGCAGCAGCAGTTACTGTAAAGAAAGTGCTTTCAGAGACACAATGCATCCTGCATTGATCACAGCATATCAACAAACGAAGTCTGGTAGGGTGCATGTCGATTAAGGCTGGCACGTCTGGGGAAGGTGTAAATATGAAGGACAGGTGTCAGACAGTGAGCGCAAGGGCAGCATAGCTCAGGCGGTTGAAGTGTGTGTCCTTCGTCATGGGGAAGATTAGCTCAGTCAAAGAGCACAAGCAACATATTTCATTTTTTTTTATGTTCAGAATCATTTTATGGGAGACCGTGAGTTGTAAGTCCCATTCTTGTAGTTAATTACTTTTTAAAGCAACACTGGATGGCGCCATTTTATTACAATTTTAATCAGTTTCTAGGAAAACAACAGATCACATCAGCACAAAAGGATTTGAATTGACATTTTAGCGATGCAGTAATCCAGGGAACTATAATTTGAAAACATACGATCATATGTAGATTACTTTTGAAGGTTGCAATGGATGATGCAAGAATACTTTTGACTTTTGAATGGTTTGAAGTATGTGCTGTTGACTTCCTTTCAACTGACCGCCACTGAAATCACACTTGCCCAAAAAAGTTGTCAAATTAAAGACTTTATCATAAAGTGTACAATGAATAAACATTATAGTACAAATATTGATTTTGTGTCATTCAGAGATTCTCATCAAAATCTGCATACTTGATCCAAAGAGGGGAATCATTTTCACCCCAGCAAAACCACATGGTGAAGTGAATGGAAACATTACTAGTCTTCAAAATTGCCAGGGAAGCAACACAGACTTTTAGTTTCATTAGAACATACGAAACTTAATCATTACACCTATGACAACAGACGTCATATAGTAAGTAAAGGATTTAGGCGTAAGTACTGACATTGCAGTAACAAACCTCTATGCAGTGTCTCCCAGGGGGGGGATATAATCATTACACCCATGGAAACATACGTCATATTGTAATACATGTACTGACATTAAAGTAAGACAAGAATCTTCAACGTAAACACGCATTGCTTCCCTTCCGTCCGGCGAATCATTACGGCTACGACAACATGCGTCACATTGTAAGTAACGGATTTTGGTGTAAGTTTAGCGCTGCCCTTGCAGGCCCGGGCACGTACGAGCCTCAGATCGGCAGTGGGTTCCCGCTGGTGTATCCCTACGCCCCCAAGATCGGCGACACGGTGCGCCTCGAGTGCTGGGCCTCGGGCACCGCAGCACCCTCAGAGAAACTCGACTACAACTGGGACAAGGTCAGTGCCAGGTTTACTTCAATCTTCAATCTTCAATCTTTATTTCCGAAAGGGCCGACGGCCGTACAGGAAACTTTTATGCATTTGTGACATACCATGTACATGAATTAATAACAAACAAGTGCAATAATGAAAAAAACAATTGCAGTGAATTAGAAAAACTACAAAACAACAAAACAATAACAATAACAACATTTCTAATGAATATAGTACTACACAAGAGTCCAGCTATTACATACTTTCTCCCAATGTAAAGGGGTCATCCATATTAATGACTTCGCTCTAAAAAGCGCCCTCTGAGAAACTCGACTACCACTGGGACAAGGTTAGGCGCTTCCTGCGGAGGCTGTTTACTCATATTGTACTCATAGTAGAAGTAGTAGTAGTAGTAGTAATAATAAGGTATTGCATGGGTTTGAACGGGAGATAGGAAAATATCTCACTGCTTGGACTTGTCACAGCTTGAGTGAGCGCAGCGAATGAGAGCTGTTACAAGTCCACGAGGTGAGATATTTTCTTATATCCCATTCAAACATAATGCAATACCCGATTTCTCCCATAACTTTATCTGAGTTATTTTACGGACTACGTGATGATTTATACATCGTAGTAAATCTATGCAAATTAGCTGGTATGGGAAGAGTGGGAGATAAAGAAATTCACCACCGCTACTCCATTCATAAATAACACTGGAAGTGGGAGAATGTTGTGTAGTCTTGCAAAAGACCTTATATCTAATAGTTGTTTCCTCTATTATTACAAAAAAACCACTCATGTAAGCCATATATCAAGTGCCAAGTTCCATGGGATTAGGTAGGTCTAACCCACGAGTTGATGTTATGAACATGGACTTGTAAAGGCAGTGTGAATGATAAAGCTGTGTAACAGACGATGGATTCCACTATTAAGTTGGTTTTGTTTGCTCATATCATAGGCCAAGGTCAGGTAGCAGGTTTACTGTTGTGCTGAAGAGTATGTAATCCCAGGGGGCATCTTCCAACCGTCGGGTTGGGTATGTATGCTTAGCAGACAGAACCCTGATTTTGAGATGAAAAAATATCTATCACCCCTAATTTTTTGCAGCCAAACCCAAAAGACCCCCCAATGTTTCAAAATCACAAAGCAAAGACCCACACCTTTGCACAAAAGTAGACTGAAGCATGATGATATTTTATTGTTGTCTTCAAGTTTCATATAAATTCAATGTATTGTTTTAAACATCAATATTTAACACCCCCTATCCTGGAAGGAACCATATTTAACACCCACCATTTTACAAAAAATTAAGACCCGACCATTTTGAACTCACCATGGACCATACCTACCCAAACGAGATTCTGTGGGGATGTAATACACTCCACAGACGTTCATAGATCTTGTACAAAGTGTGTGTACGTTGTATATACGCTATGTTGTTATATCAAGGTCTAGGTCTATGAAAGTGGAGCTGTGAAGTGCATTGCATACTCCCCAGCACAACTGTGAGGGTTTATTGAATTCAAATGTTAAGTTGGTTTTGTTTACTCATATATGGCCAGCATTTTTACCGTAATATTTCTAATAACTATATACTAAAGTACTAAACTAGAGCTACATGACTATATCACAAATGCAAAATGCGGAGAAACCATTTTGTGTATTAACCCATTTACAAGTATCAATCAATTCATCAAATCAATCAAATCCTAAGTTTATTTGAGCAGCGGAATTCTGCTGGTTTGAGGGAAGAGGGTAAACTGAAGCATTGAAAGGTTGGCTCCTTGCGTTCATACTTGGCTCCCAAAAATTCAGAGTTGGGAGCCAAATGCCCCTTGACTCAAATCCTGATTTCGTGCCCTGTAATCAATCGAGCGTTTCGTGGCGGTCGACTTCCAGGTGGTGATGGTGAACGGTCAACCTCAGAGTCGTCCGCTGCCAAACCAGGCGCGCATGATTGACCACAACCGCGTGGTCATCATACCGGACATCCAGCTCTATGACGCCGGCACTTACAGGTCAGGTCACGGGGTCAGGTCACGGGGTCATATAGGTCAGGTCACAGGGGTCATATACAGGTCAGGTCATGGGGTCAGGTCATGGGGTCATATAGGTCAGGTCACAGGGGTCATATACAGGTCAGGTCACGGAGGTCAGGTCCGGTCACGGGGGTCATATAGGTCAGGCCAGAGGGGTCATATAGCAAAAATCGGATTGGTGATGGCTAAACGCGAGCCATGTTCTTGTCTAAGGGTTCTTGTCCATGCTAGAGTCAGCAACCAGAAAACATAAGATTCTCTGAACAAATATTCATTTGCTCTCTAGAATGATAGAACGATGACTTCTAGATTGTTTTCCCCGACATTGTTATGTCCAGTTATAACGTATAAGACACCTTTATTGTCATCATACTTATTTATTGTCAATTACACTCGTTAAAAACACGAGGTGTTCTTTATAGGCGCAAATGCTCATGAAACGATAAGCATTGTTACGACAGCTAATGAGATGAAAGTCAGTTATTTATCTATACTGAATTCATGTAAACCTTTGAGCATTATTGATGTAGCCAAATATATATTTGAACATAATTTTGTCAACTTCCCTATTTTTTGTTCCATGTATTGAAATATTAATGAAGGATTTGGATATTTCTATTGTTATGATAATTCTCTATATGGGTTTGAGTAGCGATGGATATCTCTCTGCCAAGACCATCGTGGGTCAAAGATTTGAATATAGATAGAAGTATTACTGAAAAGTACTTATGTGTTTTTCAGATGTTTTGCGCGCAGACAATACGGCCTTGTGAAGAACAAGACTGTAGAAGTGCTTCTCAGCTGTAAGTTGACGCTGCTTTCAAGTAGTTTTTGTTTAATCAGAATCAAATGTAATATATTCTTCAATTTTCTTTGAGAAACTATTTAATTTTGAATTTTGTTAACACTTAAAAAAAAAATAACTGGAATAAATGAAATAGTTAGAGATGAAAAAATATTTCCACTTTTTTCTGCCGTTTTAAATGTTTTTTCACTTGCAAGGAATAAATGGTTTACATTGATACATCCTTTTAAAATGTGATATTTTAAGTTTTAAGTCTCTGAAGATAACGTGGACCACTTCATCAATGACATCACTTAGCCTATTATTCAAATGTTATCATAATTTTCCTTTTTACCAAATTTCAAACTTATCCATTTATTTTAATCTTAATGATCGATATTGATTTATATGCAAGTTGTTTTATTTTGGACATTACAGACGATCTCATTTTGATATCTTTTAGTAGTTTAGTAGTTTTCTGTAGTGTTTCTACAGATAAATCAGTGTTACTACAGAATAAGA
>CM032663.1:5737366-5761681 GCA_019095985.1 Streblospio benedicti
AAAAAAAAATTTTTTAAACTTAAAACCAAAAAAAATTTTTGGGGGGGGCCCTTTTTTTTTTTTTTTTTTTTCCCCCCCTTTTTTTTTTTACCCCCCCCAAAAAGGGGGGGGGGCCCCCGGGTTTAACCTTTCCGAAAAAATTGTTTTTTTAAAGGGGGGGAAAAAGGGGGAAAAACCCCGGGGGGGGCCCCCTTGGGAAACCCCAAAAAAATTTTTTTGGGGCCAGGGGGGGTTTAAAAATTTTTTTTTTTTTTAAAAAAAAAAAAAAAATTTTTTTTTTTTTTTGGGGGGGGGTTTTTTTTAAAAAAAAGGGGGGGGGAAAAAAGGAAATAAAAGGGTTTTTGGCTTTTTTTTGGGGGGAAAAAACCTTTTTTTGGGGGGAGGGTTTGGGGGGAAAAAAGGTTTTTTTGGGAAAAAAAAGGGGGGAAAGGGGGGGAAAAAACCCCCCTTTTTTTCCCCGGTTTTTTTTTTTGGGTTTTTTCCCCTTTTTCCCCCTTTTTCAAGCATCAGCATGTTAAACTTTTTACGATTGTCATGACAATCGAGTGGTCAAATAGCATTTTGTTACACTGGATAAGTGTCTGCTTCTTTTTTATTTTTAAATAAATCATATCATAACGGTCAAAAATACTAAATATAAGCGGTACTTGTTCTGCATTTGTTAGTGTGTACTATTGTAAAAGTATGAAGCCAAGATAAATACGAAACCCTGGTTAATTAATAGTCCAACAGTCAGCTATGGTTGTGTCCAACATCCAAAAAAACATCAGCATTCTCTACACAAATATTCATTTGCTCGCTAGAACGTCTTGATTGTTTTCTCTTACGACATCCAGCTATAACATAAACAATATGCACTACTTTTCTTGTTATTATCATCATACTTTGGATATTGACCATAGCATGGGCAGCAGCCATTGCTGGAGTTGACACAGTGTTTGAAATAGTAGGCCCTGAACTTCCAACTTTTAACCAGGGCCCTTCACTTTTAGGACTTAAGGGCCCTGCTGTCCCTCAACTATTTTTGGTGAATATTGGTGAGAAATAGTGAATTCCATACTTTATCATGTACTCGTATACGGTTCAAATACGTGTCTATAAAAGCAACCACTTTCTTTTGCTAACATTTCAAACACATCACAGCAGGGCCCTCAACTTATGATCAGGGCCCCGAATTATTTAAAGTTAAGGGCTCTGCTCGACCCGAACTATTCCCATTGAGTTTCAAACATCTACTGCTCCTACTTAACATCCATGTTTACACATTGTGCTCTACGTTCCGTTGCTGCTTACATTCAGGTTTCGCGCCGAGTTTTGCCAAGTACCCCATGTCAGCCAAGCAGTTCGCCACGGAGCACGGGAACACCACACTGCTGTGTCGACCCGAGGCCGCTCCCTACCCCACCTACGAGAACATCATCTGGTAAACTAACTTAAAGGATGCTAATAACCTGGTGTTGATGGTAACACTCCCTGTGAGAACATCATCTGGTAACACTCCCCAAAAAAAACTAATGGAGGACATTCATGTTATCTTGTCTTTTTCTTTCTTTTGCTGTTCACTATTCAAAAAAAAAAAAAGCAATTCATTTATATATTTTGGCATACATGATATCAACAGACTTTTTTCAATTTGTTGATGTTTACATTACCATGATAGTACTAAATAGACCACATTATATTGTTAAATAAAAGATATATAAATGAAAAGTTTTTTTTTTTTTTTTAATAGTGAACAGCAAAAAAAAAAAATCTTCCTTTAACATGAATCCCCCTGTATACCAAGTTACTAGAAACTGTATGAAGACATTCAGGTTTAATGATAAACAAAATCTACTTGTAGACTAAATCCATATTACTGGTTTTAGTCATATGAAATGTCTATGTAAGTGTCTTTTAAATCAACTAGTATAGATTTAGCCTCGCTCTGATTATATCATCTTGTGAAATGTACAATATTTCCATCCAAACAGTGATGGACTTGGAGATTAAAAATTGTTATTAATTGAAATATGTCATGCAGGGACACCTTTGAAAAGTGGTGTAGACAGGTGTCCTTAAAAAGGAGAAGTCCATATGGACAGTTTCTACTGAATCAGATGGAGGTTCATGCCTTTTCAGTTGATCAAATTTAAAATCAGTGTGTGAAATAATGAGGAAATTTAGTTTCAGGGCCACAGATAAGTACCCCGTCCTATCGCCCGAGATGGTATCTGTGTTGTCAGGGCGGGTAAAAATTTTTGAGTTACTTGTCCTATGGACTGTATTATTCTCAACCAGCCCCGACATCAGTTTAATTGAATTTACATGGAGTTTGTTGATTTGGATGTGTAAATCTTAGTTAGGACGGGTATATTTTTCAGGACATCAGTCCTACGGACAAATGATTTTTCTCCTAGTCGTGGCCCTGAGTTTGTTCAGTAATTTTTTAGTACCCTATCTTTTCCCAAATAACTCTTCAATCTTAACCAATCCATAAAACTCACCTTGCTTGGTGCAGAGTAAAAACTGCTTGCTCAGATGATATCACCAAAAAGTCCAGAATATGTTTAATATACCCATAAAATGTAAATACCATGAATTTTGGTGTAGTATTCATAGCACCTCACCTTGTATCATGGGGTCAAATTGTTATGCGTAATCTTATATGAGGTGATGTCAAAGGTCATTACAACATATCATTATATTGGATGGATTGCCAATAACCATGGTATAAGGTCCAGAAAACTGTCATTTAAACTGTGAAATCATTACTGGGCAGACTATAGTGTAAGTTTAAACCAAGAACCCGTGAATCCTGCGTTTACAGGTGGAAGGCGGGGCTGATCTGGTGTAGTCTGTAGATGTAAAGTTGCTGTATGCTCCCCGGGGAGTTTAGAAAGATATAGTGTGTGACAAGGATGCTGCCAATGACCTGGTGTAGATGTAAAGTCGCTGCAGTGTTTCGACAAACTGTGACTTGCGACTGTAAATAAGCACATTTACATGCTATGACAACATTGATCTTTGATAAACCCAAACATTTTTTACCTTTGCAAATATTTTCGACCTTGTCTGTCTGGTAGGATAATCCTGTGTGACGTCAGCTTGAAAAAGACTGTCTGGCAGACAAGGTTGGTCTGACAGACAAGGTCGAAAATATTTGCAAAAATAGAAAATGTTCAGGTTTATCAAAGATCAATGTTGTCATGGCACAAAAGAAACCCAATGAATCTATTCCTTTCACATTTTTTAGTTTATGTTGTTCTGTCTATGCTATCATAATATCCACACTACTGTAGTGTTATGATTAGGACTCTGTAGAGCCGAAAAAGCTTAAATAAAACCTTTTTTGACCAAATTTTGAATATTTATGTGTTTGGATATTATGATAGCATAGACAGAACAACATAAAATACAAAATGAGACCATTGCTATGTATAGGACACGAAATTAGTAATATTCCCATCGAGGGGGCGGGGTTTGCAGGCGTGCCATCCTGTCCCTGGGGGAAAAAGAATCATTCGTATCATTTCGAAATTACTTTGTCAAATATCATCAAAACTAAACACCATTGTATGTTCACAATGATTTTTAAGGTTCCCAATGTAATAATGCTGCACTATCCCATAATTACTGTTAAACACTTATCAGAAACTTAAATATTGTAGAAAAAATCAAAACAATGAAACCTACCTTCCGCCATCTTGGATAATCGTAATGTACATTACGGTTATCAGTTTTGACTCTGCTGGTGTAGATGTATGGCCAATAACCTGGTGTAGATGTAAAGTCCAATGACCTGGTGTAGATACAAAAGTCCAATGACCTGTGTGTAGATGTAAAGTCCAATGACCTGGTGTAGATGTAAAGTCAATGACCTGGTGTAGATGTAAAGTCCAATGATTTGGGAAAAGATGTTAAGTCCAATGACCTTGTAGATGATCATTGACCATGGTATAGACTTCAGTCACAAACCAGAACACAAACTTTGACTTTCAAGATTGTGAAATAATCGTTTTTAGTGTTTTTCAGGCGTAATACGCTGTGATCCTGTCCCCCGGTTGGAGGGCTAAGTTGTCATCAAAGAAACCAACGGAACCTATTCGCCTTTTTTGTGGAGAGCGGGGACCCGGGCGTGTACCAGTGCTTTAGGCGTTTTTTGACCGAGGGAAACTCAATTAGTGTAACACGTAACACGTGGCCCCTATTGGGTGAAATACAATACAAGTGCTCGGTAACACCCTCTCTTGGTGGTGTACAACCCTCTCTCTTGGTGACATACCACCTTCCCATGATCGTTGATGTGAAACCTCCCTGTCCCTTTTTAACAGAATTTCACCCTCTCCTGTAGGCATACAACCATCCTGTACTTGGAAGGATACATAATGTTAATTTGTTTTTTATAAGGACCTGCCCCATTAAAAAAACAACTGTTTATTCAAATTTTGTTTTTTTTCCCAAAGATTTCATGTTTATCTCGGCATATTGTAAGACTAACACGCTGGTATATTGGGGTGAAAACTTGGAAAACAACAATGCAAAAATACAAATACAAAAAGAAAAAATTTTGAACAAGAATTCAATGAAAGAAAAAGCATTGTGAAAAAAGATTTGTGAAAAGAATTTAGAATTTCTCATGATTTTTTCACAGAATATTAGATTGTTTTTTGAAAGAATTCAAAATCATTAAAAAAAAACTGTTTTCACAGAATTGATAAGTTTTGAAAGAATGAAAGAATTTAGATATTGTTTTTCACAGAATTGATAAGATTTGAAAGAATAAAATTTCGAACTGTTTTTCACAGAATTGATAAGATTTGAAAGAATTAAAGAATTTAGATATTGTTTTTCACAGAATTGATAAGATTTGAAAGAATTGAAGAATTTTGATACTGTTTTTTTTGATCCTCAGACACATTGCTAAATTTGGGTTAAACTAATCTTTGAAGAATTAAAGTATTTTAGATTGTTTTTCACAGAATTGTAAGCATTTTAGTGTAGTTCACTGCTGCCTTTAAAAAATAAAAGCTTAGAAATCAAATTCATTTAAAAAAACATGACGCCAATCATTTTTTTTCAATATTCAAAATTGCCAAAATATCAAATTTTAAATATCATACCAAAATTCATATTTTACCAAGATAATTTTACCAAATTAAACATTTGACTAATTTTGCTGTTGTTTTCTGCCTCAGACACGACGACGATCGGCCGCGGCCCGTACGACGCCACCATCCAGATGAACCGCACGGATTTCCTGCACTGCGTGGCCTCTTACAACCCCCAGCTCGACGTCACCTACGTCTGGTTCCACGGTGACTACCTCATCGAGTTCGAGAAGGTGTTCCGCCTCGGGGAGAACCGCTACGAAGTATGGTACCACCCACACTTCAAGAGGGTAGGTCTGGTACTAAAACAACTAATTATGAAGTCAAAAATTTTCGTATCTTCAATGCTTTCTCAAGTGAAAAATTTTTCACTTGAGAAAGGATTGAAGATGCGAAAATTTGTGATTTTAATAAAATTTCGTACCTTTTGGACTTTATAATTTGTTCTGTTTTAATATGATATGGTATGAGCAGCTCAAAGAACTTTTTATACAAAGTCTGGTCCCACCCCCACTTCAAGAGGGTAAGTCTGGTAGGCCGTTTGTAGGCCTCCTTAAACTAAGGGTGCTTTAGTTGGGATATAAAAGATCCAAGAGTGTTGGATTGTCGAATGGAGAGTGGAAGTTTTAGCAGCAAATTTAGCATCCTGATGCTGTTTAAGCTTTGAAGTAGGCAAGCTTGAGCATGCTAAATTTTAGAGTTGAGTTTGATCGTAAAATTGTGGTCAAATACCATTCTATCATGAAAAATGCACACTAAACTTGTTTGAGTGTCTGCTTTGTTTTTATTTTAAAATAAATCATATCATAACGGTCTCATGCTGGGCAGCGTCAGTTTGAATCGATGATGTAATTAAAATTGTGTTGTCGGAGCGTGATTAATTTTAGCATGCAGTAAATCGTATAATTGAGCACGCCTCTGGACCAATCAGAGTAGAGTATTGAAGATGATTTATGCACGGAGTGATGGAATGATTGACTGATACTTGGCTTGCAAATAAACTCAGGATTTGACTGGTCCTTGGCTGGGTCTGGTGGTGGGTGTTGAGCAAACCTACCCCTTACAGGTTGCACACTGCTCCGTGGCACCTACACATTAAATAGGTACAGGTCATTGGGCTGAAAGAAGTGAGGAGTGATTGTGTGAGTGATAAGCATTGTGCTCTAAATGTGCTGCCGATGCAAGTATGCGAGAAGTGATCAAATGATGATCAATACGTGTGCCAATGACCTGGTGTAAATTGTAAAGTCATGAGAGCCAGACTGGGATCAGGACTATAAACCACCACATTTACATTCATTCACATTGCAGGGCTCTGGTATCTACAACGGGGGTCTGTACATCATGAGAGCTCAGTACGAACATGCCGGCCGCTACACGTGCGTCATCGAGAGCGCGTCTGGGTCATTGGAGACCGACGCACAGGTCCGAATATCAGGTACAGGAGCGTCATGGGCTTTTGTATATTACATTATATATTACTTTATAGATTACATTATATATTACTTTATATATTACATTATATAAGATGATGTGCATTTTGCATAGGCAGATCCAGGGGGGGTGGGGGGCGCGCGCGCTCCCTTTTTCCACCAAAATACTTCATTTTCATAGGGGTTTTCATGAAATCCCGTAAGTGCGCCCCCCTTTTCCTTAAAGATAATGCTCAGTCAAAAAAAGGTTTTTCTGTCAAGTCCAGTATCAATGAATAATGCCTTTTCCATTGCAAGTGCAAGGAAAATAATATATATATTTTCCACGTCTAATAGTTTTTTCACCTTTAAAAATTCCATGCCTTCTTGCTAACTAAAACACAAGATCACATGATGTTGCATAATCGAATGATTTTCGCCAGACGTACTGTGGATTTCTGACGGCAGACGTCACGTTTAACATGGAAGAGATAGACGAGTTCTTACGTGCACTGTCCAAGTTACGTCTAGCGAAAATCATTCGGTTGACATTTCTCGCTTTCTCGCTTTCACGTGTTTACTTGAGTGTCCACTGGCCTCTTATTGCGTAGTATTTAAATTGCTCTACATACTTTAATATGCTGTTTAAATGAAATACACTTTCAGAATGCGTAGTCCACATCACATTGCTTCTGTACAAGCATATTTGTTCGGCCACTGAGCATAACCTTTAAGTGCGCTCCCCCCCCCCTTTTCCGAAAACCTGGATCTGCCTATGTTTATGTTTTGTCACGCTCCGCAAAAGTGGAACAGCGTTCTCTTTCTTTTTCGACCTCCCCTCTTCCCCCAAAAGTGGAAACATCAGATGTGTGACAGAATCGAAAAATATCTACACAGCATTTCGCGATATTTATTCAAATATTACTTATGTATGCCATAAAATAATATTTATCATACATCAGGAATGTAAATCATAATATTAATTAATGTGTGAAATCTGCTGTGTATATTTTTAATGCTACATTTAAATAGTAAATAGTGGAATTTTGATATGATTGGTTTTAGCGCACACGATAAAATATTAGACCCACAAAAAAGTGGAACATCCAAAAAAAAACTTGACCAAATACCCCCTCCCCTAAGGGGAACAGTGTTCCACTTTTGCAGGACGTGACGAAATGTACATCATCCGTAATACACTATATTATTTTTTACACTATTTCTTACAACTTTATATATTGGTGTGCAGTAAATGTCCTCAACAAAGGAAGAGTAAATAAAGGAGAATCTGAATAACGTAAGCTCTCATGCATAATGTGAGTAAATGATGTAGTGAAGAAGGGAAACCCTCTGCTGGCGTGTACCTCGACTCGGTGGCGACCGTCACCACCACGTATCCCGTGAGGTGTGAATTATATTGGGGAATGGGGTTTTGGAAGACGGGAGACAACCTGTCACCCATCAAATGTCCTACAATAACCAGAATATGAACTTAAAAAGGAATCAACCAGTGGGAGGGATTCTGGAAGGTGCTCGAGACAAGTAAGTCACAGACCAGCTTCGTCTTAAAATTGAGAGAGGGCGTTAATCGCATTTTTAGCTGTTACCCAATCTCCTTGTTGGATTCGTATAGCAAATAAATATGTTTAAACCAAAACTTGATACGGTATGCGTGTGTATTGTCATGATTCAAGCAAAAGAATGAAATGCCATGGTTTTACATTTGTAACGTCACCAGTTTTGGGATTCTGGAACTTTCAAAAAAGACATTCTGGAAGGTACCTAAGTCATCATTTTTCTTAAAATTGCAATTCACCCATTTTTTACCTGAGGGAATCAACCATTTCCTGGAAGGTGCTCGAGAAATTTGTAAAGCAAATAATTTTATGTTTAAATTAACAAAACTGAAAAAACTTTTTATGCTTTTACGTAATCTGTAAGGCATCTCATGATTATATAATGATAAAATCATTTTCTTCATCTTGATACACCGCGTGTGTTGTCTTATGCTGTATTGTCACATTCGTAAAAGTCCCAGTTTCACGCTTGTACAAGCAGAAATAGCAGATAATAGAGGGGATTTTAGGGTTTATTGTGAGATTTCAACCAGTTTGAGGGATTCTGGAAGATTCCATAAGTCCAGAGTGGATTTTCACGTTGATGATTTGCGTATGTTGTATTACTGGTCTACTACCGTCAACATGGGCTTTTAGGTTGAAAAGAATTTCATTTAGGATATAGTTTTTACATGAATGTGTTTTTACTTCGATGGTGTTTGGGAATGAATAAGTGATAATGGGTGTTATTGAGGAGGTCAAAGGTGGGGTTAACCACAAATTCGTGTCTGCATCATCAGCTTTTTCTATGTATCTGTATCCGGATACTGCATTATTTGAGCCATAATATGTATTTGGTTACGGTGGGTTGGGCCCTGGTTCTGGTATTTATGAGCATGCTCTTTATCTCAAGATATCAACTTTATCTATCAGAAGGCCGCAAAACCTTGTGTTATTTGGTTATGAGCACGGCGCTTTAATTCACGGGGATACGTTACATTTCCACTCTAATGTATTTCCTTCTCTCATAGTCAGATTAGATTTTTTTACTATTCTTTGCATGTTGTGATCACTGATATATGTCACCAGTAACAATTTTAAACTGATGGTTTTATGGAAACGACATCAAACAAAAATATATAGATTAGCATTCTTCACAGCGGATTGACACGAGATATGTAAACACTTGGTTAAAAATCTATAATTTTATTGACAATCACATTTTTTTAGCTTATGGCTTTCATCCATAACATGCTTGTCATGTATAATGTACACAAATCTACATGGTTGTATATGATACATATAAATATAATCATGTTAGATATTAACAACAAAGACCATGGTAATGAAGCTACACAGACAGACAGCAGATATTGTATGTGTCACTGTGACGTAGAATTTTTGTTTGCATTGTGTTTCAAATTCTGAGTGCAAAGAGCGCATAGTGGATAAAAACGATTTTTGTTTTGCTAAGGAAATGAAACCCTATATTTATTTTTAGTGGACTTTAACAATTTACTAACAAAATTAAGAGCTTTGACCAGATTAAATTTTTTGATTGATATTTGACGTGATTTTGTGGATTGTTCCTGCTTAATCTCTATATACATGTATTTACGCTTTTTTTATGTGCTATGTTGACAAACAAAAATATGTAGATACGGATAGGAAACCATCATATCATTTTTTTCCTATGTATCCTGAATATATTAGTCTAGCTCGTTGCTTTTTCAAATCATTTTTGGCCACAATTGAGTCCTATCACAGCCGTGTTATCAACCTTATTCTTAGTTTCGATTTGGAACATAAATAAAATGAGTGTGTCTCAACAGTTTATCATAATGTTTGATATTGAGTGTATAGTTTATCTGTTAGTTATTTACACCATAAAAATAGGAGAACATTTGGCACAATACTCTGTAGACCAAGACATCTGTGACAATATGAACTTTGACCCATTTTGAATACGTTTATTTACATGTTGAATAACTTAACAGTATGGACGCATTTGCTTAATTATGCTGAATGATATCCAAAAACTCAGCGTAGCTACAATTACAAATCAGAATTTGCCATAGGAAGACAATCATTAATCATTTCAATCTTTTTATCTTCCCCAATGACCCCCTTTGAGTCTACTTAGAAAATATTAGACCACAAACAACGGAAAACCGTGAATGAACGTTATTGGCCGATGCTGGTTTTAAACATTCACACATTGAAACACTGATGGTATATTGAACATCTAGTTGATGTCAATGCCATATACATTATGTAAAAATTTTAGTGTTTTACAAAGTACAGTGAATATCCTCAACAACGGAAGATTAAACAAATAAACAACTCTGAACAAATGAAGTTTTTCTCTTATAATAAACATAATAATACACAAGTAAATGATGTGTAAACGAAGGGAAATTCACTTTGGAAGGATTTGTGACTGCACATTGGGTTCCGTTGTTGAGGATTTTCACTGTATAGTAGAACCTTTCTATTAGGATGACCACTTTGGGGGGACCAGTGTTCTCAGTTGGTCTCAATATAGAGAGGTGGTATCTATGCAGAGGTTCGTTCTGGTAGCTTATGAAGGTTTGGGACAAGCTGTGAAAAGTGGTCTTATTATAGGGATGGTCTCAATGTAGAGGTGGTCTTTATTGGAGGTTCTACTGTATTCAATTGATTGGTAGAGAACAGTAGATTGTCACATCCTTTTAAGGTTTATTTAAAAGCAAATTTATAACAAAATCATTTCATTAGCTAATATAATTGGCACGTTTCATTACAATTTCTATGTTTAAGGATATTTTATGCATTTTGCATGTTTTCATTTTTAGACTGGCCTAAAAACGTAACAAATACTTCAACAATCAAACTCTGGAGATCACCTCACAATTCGACCATTCAACATGTTTACTTTTCTACCAATTTGTCTGGCCATCTACATTATACCATATGTTTTGAATAATGAATAATGTTTAAATCAACAAATACTATAGAAATCTGCTTTTGAAGTAGAGAGTACAGCATTAACAACTGTAACAAAAAATTTACAATGCTTTGCATAATGCTAATAGGAAATTTTAAAGTTGACCTACCTCTTTCACATTTGACAAATATGTCCACGTAATCTGCCAAGTCGCCAGTGATAGGGTTCGTACCACCAACATTTGTACCTGAAAGCAGCAAGAATAAAAGGTCTTGTTTAAAGGGAAGTCGACGGGAATGACAGAAGGTCAGGCACGGTTTTTCACAAAGATGCTCTATTTGAATACAATTCGGTATCCATTTGGGTCCATTTATTTTGTTGAATTGATATAAAAGAAATACAACCAAACACACTATGACATTGAGTGGCACAGGATGACAATGCGACTGCAACCGCATCTTTAAATAATACCCCATCGGTCCCAATGGTCTGTTTATCAACTATTGGGGCTGCACGTCACCGGGGGCTGGGATACAATTCAAAATTTTAGATTGGAGATAATTGTCTAAGGTTGAACGTATTTGAACATGCAAAGGCATCACAATTAACGTACAGTCACCCATAATTTGCCACTTTATTAGGGAATAAAGATTATATTTTATTAGATATTTTATTAGAAATTATAGATTTTCTTGAAATAATAAATTTGTCAGCAGTATAGTAATGAATGCCAGTTAATAAATCAAACAACATTTATATGGGTGAGCTACTACTTCACAAACAGGGATTTAAGTGCTCTGTACAGAAAGAAAATAAAAAAATAAAGATGATAATAATACTTGAACACACTAGGTCCCAAAAGCAATGGTAAAAAGACATGTTTTTACATTGTCCTTAAAAGCTTGATAAGTTTCTTTTGACTTTATATGTACGGGTAATGCGTTCCACAATTTCGGCCCTGCCATACTGAAAGACTTAGCAAATGTCGATTTAGCTGTAAAGGGAATCATTGTGTGTGAAGTCGCACAATTACAAATTACAATTATGCCATAGGAAGAGGGGGTCGTTCGTTTTAATCATTTCAATCATTTTCTCTTCCCCCTATGACCCCCCTGTTGAGTCTACTCACCCCATTCCCACCACACACGGCGCTGTTACACCTCGCCGACAGCTTGAACCGAGTGTTGGCCGCCGGATACTGGTACAGGTTGTCACACGTACAGACCATGGTGGACTGACCCCAGCCTACGTCAATGCCTGGCCAACATAAAACCACAGTACAAAAAAAAAAAAATTTTATTTAAAAAATTTAAAAAAAAAAGGGGAAAAAAGGGGTTTTTTTTTGCCCCCCTTTCCAAATTTCCAAAAAAAAACCCCCTTTAAAAGGGAATTTCCCCGGGGCCCCAAAAATTTTTTAAAAAATTTTTTTGGTTTTTTTGGGTTTTAAAAAAAATTTTTTGGGGAAAAAATTTTTAAAAATTTTTAAAAAATTTTTTTAAAAAAAAGGGAAAAGGGGGGTTTTTAAAAATTTTTTTTTAAAAAAAAAAACCCAAAATTTTAAAAAAAAATTTTAAAAATTTTTTAAAAAAATTTTTTTTTTAAAAAAAAAAAAAAAGGGGAAAAAATTTTTTTTCCCAAAAAAAGGGGGGTTTTTTTTTTTTTAAAAAAATTTTTTTAAAAAAAAAATTTTTCCCCCCAAAAAAAAAATTAAAAAAAAAAAAAAAAAGGGAAAAAAGGGTTTTTTTAAAAAAAAAAAAAAAAAAAAACCCCAAAAATTTGGTTGTCAGATTGCCCAAAATCGAATCACTTCGTAAATGTAAATAATGTAATGTGGTTGTTTACAGTCGCAATTACTGTTATCGTGTTTCAGCGACTTTGCATATTTACACCAGGTCATTGGCATCCTTTTTCGATCATATCCTTCTCAACTCCCTCTGGAGCATACAGCACATCGCTACCGCAGACGTGCTAATCACTCACATTAGCTCACTCGCCTGACCTTGTACCTATTTAACGTGTAGGCACACGGAGCAGTGTGCAACCTGTTAGAGGTGGGTTTGCTAACACCTACCATCAGGACCCGACTGAATCGAACCCGTGACCTTTCTGGTCACAATTACAAATTACAATTATGCCATAGGAAGAGGGGGTCGCCATTTTAATCATTTTGTCATTTCTCTTCCCCTATGATCCCCCCCCCCTGTTGAGCCGGTACTCACCCCTTCCCACACACACGGAGACATACACAGCTTGAACATAGTTGGGTCGCCGGATACTGGTACAGGTTGTCACACGTACAGACCATGGTGGACTGACCCCAGCCTACGTCAATGCCTGGCCAACAGCCAACCAGTAGTGTACAAAGTACAGTGAATATCCTCAACAACGGAAGAGTAAACAAAGGAAACTCTGAACAAAGGAAACTTTTCTCTTATAATAATGTAAGTAAATGATGTAGTAAACGAGGGAAATTCTCTACAAAGGAAGGATTTGTGACTGCACATTGGGTTCCGTTGTTGAGGATTTTCACTGTATAGTAGAACCTTTCTATTAGGATGACCACTTTGGGGGGACCAGTGTTCTCAGTTGGTCTCAATATAGAGAGGTGGTATCTATGCAGAGGTTCGTTCTGGTAGCTTATGAAGGTTTGGGACAAGCTGTGAAAAGTGGTCTTATTATAGGGATGGTCTCAATGTAGAGGTGGTCTTTATTGGAGGTTCTACTGTATTCAATTGATTGGTATTGTCAACAATGCTTCTCATAATGCTAATAGGAAATTTTAAAGTTGACATACCTTTTTCACATTTGACAAATATGTTCACGTAATCTGCCAAGTCGCCAGTGATAGGGTTCGTGCCACCAACATTTGTACCTGAAAGCAGCAAGAATAAAAGGTCTTGTTTAACCGGGAGGTCGACGGGAATAACGGAAGATCAAACGGTTTTCACTACAGATGCTCTAAGTTTAAACAGCCGCTCAGCAATATTGATTTTGGGCTATTTACAATGTATGTTAAATTGATCCATGCGGTGCCGCGTTTGATAGGGTATAATACCGTATATTGCATATGATCCGCTATCAGTTGTGCATACGAAACCCCAGAGATCCCTTGAATGTGCTGCCCCCACCCCTCCATTTCCAAAAACCTGGATCCCGTGCATTTGTATGCTGGTGTGTTGTAGGGCTGTGACGGTTACGGTTTTTAAACAGTATAAGTCGATCTGACCTCGGTTAACTGACATGGTTTTGACTCTGCACCTTACCTTATGCATACATATAATTTGTACATTGAACAATTTGTTGAGTACTCCAATCTAGTATCTAGTACCCAATGAATTAATAATATGCCCAATAAAACTGATAAACCCCCACAAATAATGAAACTTCTATTTGAAACACGTTGAATTTGTACAGGCTTGTGTGGATCATTCGGAAGTCATTTGCTATTTAAATGTGTGAAACGTGATACAACCTATTCAATCACAAATCTTGATTATTGGCGACAGACAAAAAAATGCATTGGTGACTTGTGATTTAGGAAAAAGAAATTGGTGAATGGAATTTCATCAAGGCTATATACTCCCTCACTAAACGGCTGACGTTATGGGAATTTGTCAAATTCGACACTTCCATACAACCTTGTAGATTTTAGTGTGTAACACATGGAGGCGAGTAGGTGTCATGGTCGATTGCTGATATTGGCTCAGCCTATTAGTTGTGTTCCTGATTGAAATAATTCACAAACAACATTAGATATTTGATTTTCTATCATCATAAGTCATGATCAATTCAAATAAAACGTGATGACTGAAGGCATACGGCGATTCGGTTAATCGGCGTTCCATTTTTAACCGGCACTTGCGCAAAACCTACCCGACGTCGGTTATTTGTCTAACCGTCACAGCCCTAGCGTGTCCCATTCTCACCGATGATGCTGGGGAAGTCGCAGATAGCTGGGGGGACCTCGGTGAACAGGTTGTCGGCCAGGTACAGGTTGGTCAGCTTGGTCAGGCTGGTCGCCATGGCAGCCGGGAGGCTGCAACAGGAGAACAGCGATCATGGGAAGAGAATATTAGCAGTCGTCGCTTTTCAAATTTCACTCACGCCGCCTTCTCCAGTCCATGTTCATACCAACCCGTGGGCCCAGTTATAGCTTTTATGTGGAAAAATTATTTTTGGGCCAGACTTATCGTAATACGTCAAAAACAAAATCAATACTCAGTTTTTCTTACTTATCTAGTGAGATTGTACGTTTGACTTTTGAATTCCCTGCTGAACATTTTGGGCCTTGTGATTGGTTGGATATTGAGGTCAACTTTCCCCAAAACTAAACAGGTTGAGATATGGCTATATACTGCTGATATTGAACCTCAATTAACGACCACCTGTATTTGAACCCTCCTGTTATCACCACCTCTATATGTAGATAGACTCCACAAATCTGTTCTGTAAAACAGATTTCAAGTATCAAATATTTGTTTCATGTATGTTGTGAGTTTACTTACTTTGTGAGTTTGTTGCCGTTGAGGTTCACTATTTTGACATTTGTCAGATCTAGTATGGCGTCGATGTTGCTAAAACAAAGATGAAATTTAAGTTTTAAGAATATTAGTTTGTGTGCATCCGATTGTTAAGCATGTGAAATGCAAAATATTTGAGCATTTTTTTACCTGTTAAAACCAAGTATTGTTTTCAAATGTGTCATACATTACTGGCTATCTGCCTGCATTTAACCAAGTACATTTTGCTAGCAGTTACTCATTAACTAAAACATTTAAGTACTATGTTTTCAAATGAGAGCATACATCTGCATATGGTAATGTTCTGTACCTCAGTAGATTAGATTTTAGAGAGAGATCGTATAGTTTTTCTGGTATGTCACTGTTGCCAAACACTCCCTTCTCGATGGTTTGTATCTGACAGTTCTGCAGCCAAACATGTGCCTCACTGTCGGTGATCAGGCGAACCTAAAACACAAGCAAATGTAAATGTGCTTACAGTCGCAACTCACAGTTTGTTGTGCTCCAGCCACTTTACATCCACACCAGGTCATTGGCAGCATCCTTGTCACACTTGTACAGTAAATGTCCTTAACAAAGGAATAGTAAACAAAGGAAAAACTGAATAACGGAAACTTTTCTCATGCATTAGGTTATAATGATGAAGTAAACAAGGGAAACCTTCCACAAAGGAAGGATTTACAGTCGCAGTTTTTGCTGAGCTCTAGCGACTTTACATCTACACCAGATCATTGGTAGTATCCTTGTCACACCAAATCTTTCTCAACTCCCTGGGGAGCATACAGCACATAGGCGTTGTGTCTGGGCGTAGAGCAGACGTAAGTATCAGCATTAGTGCTCGCTTTCCTGACCTGTACCTATTTAACGTGTATAGACCAATGTACAACCTGTTAGAGAAGAGTTTGCTCAACACCTACTACCAGAATCAACCGGAAATCGAACCCACGACCTTTTGGTCACAAATCCCCCAATTCCCCTATCCACTCGACCACATAAGGAAAAGTATGAGATAAAAAGCAAATATGACAATATGATAGCTCCACACTGTGGGTTTGTCAAAAACAGTCTAGTTGACTTGATAATAATTTCATGAAAATGAATATTATTGAAGTAGTACTTTGATAAATATCCATAAGAAATCTATGCAGCCTGGAAGAACCATATAGCCATTTAACAACTGCGGTACTGCAACATTCTAGAAAAAAACCAAACAAAGATGTAATGTTTACAACCAGGTTATTTTGCCATTTTTGACCTCTGACACCAAATAGTGTTATCAAGGTGCGCCAGTTTTTGGTTAAAAAAATAATGCTCAGTCGTAAAAAAATAGTAAAGATTTGTTCTATAAAAAACTGCCGCGACTGTATGTTCAACTGTTGCCGTTTCAGTTTTGAATATAGGGAAAATAAGATTTATAATGCATGATATCCTTTAATTAAAATCTATAATGATTACCAGTGTCTAACAAAGTCTTTGTTAATGCTAAAGGGCGGTCTATACAATTTAGTGAGAGTTGAGATTTGCATTTTTTTATTCATTGAGAATTGAGAATTGTCCTTTTAATTCATTGAGATCAATTGAGTGAGATTTGAGAAGAGGGCATTTGCATTACACTGAGATGTGTAACATTAATTCATTGAGATTTTGCGATCAAGAGGGGGTATATACGCCCCCCCCCTCCCTCCCCCCTCATGCAACTCACCCCTGAGAAAGCGTTGACACCCAGACTGCCGATGTTGCTGTCAGAAATGCGGATGTCGTCAAACGTGTAGTTGACGTGGCACAGTTTGCTGAAGTCCGGCAACTGCTGGAGGTTGGAGCACTCAAAGTCGTGGTTGCACATGTGATACTCGCCGTATTTGTTATACTCCCGCGTCGCTTCACACGCTCTGGAACCTAGCAAGTCCAAGAGAGGGCTACAAACATCAGATGGATTGTAAGCTTGAGTGAAAACGTTTATAAACACGATTTTTTATACGAACAGGGTCAGGATTTGCCCTTGTATATTGGACTAGTAAAAACTTGTGGAGGACGAGAGAATGTTTTAGTAACTCGTCCTTTTGGCGAGTAGCAATTTTGGTCAATTTGGCATATAGATATATAGAGCATTGTGCAAGGGATACCTTTTTGCAGGACGAATAGATATTTGACAACATTTGCTGACGAGTAGCACTTTTTCCACCTAATCCTCACCCTGTGAATATTTGGTATGGCATTGGATATATTGAATTGATTGACTTGGATGTAAGGATTGACATCAGGGGATACCTCAAGACAACATTTAGATTTGGTTCATAAAATCAAGCTGAAATCATAAGCGTCATTTTAAAATCAACTAAAAATCATTTGTGTTCTTATATCAGATCAAAGTTGTGAGTCAATAATGTAATATTCTGCGCTTCACTACAACGCAATTTTTTTCTTTTTCCCACCCTTTACTATGTTTCTGCTGAATACTGCAATGAATTTGTAAGGGTTTTTTCCACACTATTCTTCTATTCTGCACCATACTACTATTAGGATCCTTACAGTAATTGTCACAGAGATCAGGGTGATGATTGTTCAAGTACAGTGGAACCTCTATTAGGACCACCTTTGGGACCAGTGTTTGGTGGTCTCAATAGAGAGGTGGTCTCTATACAGAGGTTCGTTTTGGTAGTTTTCTGAAGGTTTGGGACCGAGAAAAGTGGTCTTATTATAGATGTGGTCTCAATTGGAGGTAGACAGAATACAAGGATCGGTTTTACCTGTGCTGGTCTTCAGTTCTGGCAGATCGATAAAGTCAATGCATTCGGAGCACTGCTGTGTAGAGAGCTGGATGACTGCCAAACCACACAGCAGGAACAGCAGGCTCGCCACCCGCAGCTACAGGTGGGAGTTAGTCAGTTATGGGTTATTGAGTTATGTAGTTAACCGTATTATATGCTGTCAGTTGGAAGTTGAGAACAATGTAGCAAGATGATTTCTATTCCAATAAGTAATGTTCGTAATTTATACATATTTCTCCAGTTGTTTAATTTTGAAAAGGAACCTGCAAGGGTTGAAAGTATTTTTAAAATTTCGAGTTTGGAACTATTTTTGGGGAGAAAGGCCGGTAGATACCATAGAGTAATTGAATCATCATCCATATTAAGTTATTAGGATAAAAACCTGATGTTTTATAGATTTTACTTGTACCCGGTACAGTGGCCTACACATGAAATAGACCTGAAATGTTTTTAGCCTAGATCTTTAATGATATTGCAGGAATTGTTTATGAGATCAAAACCATATCATTTGTTGTCAACTCTTAAAGCCGTACATTTTTATATTTGCACTTCAAATGAAGCACTTAGTTTATCTAGAGGAGAGAGATTTCTTATTATGAAGAAGTTAAATGTTTACCAAACCACATAGTATTGATCATAATGGCAACGCTTTCACTTTGCCATGCTTAGCATATGAGACATGAACATCCATTTGGATCATAATAGTGGACCTCAGTATAAAAAATAAAGACAATCACCTCTTTCCTCCGTTGACATATCTGTCCTGCATAATCCTATAGCCTTAGTTACAGAAAAGCTTGTATAAAATTTAAGTTTAAGTAATTTTTCTTACTAACTCACCATTTTGTTGATCTCTCCGCTTATGAGAATGCGGCAGACTATGTTT
The DNA here is from genome assembly GCA_019095985.1 of Streblospio benedicti. Lineage (NCBI taxonomy): Eukaryota > Metazoa > Annelida > Polychaeta > Spionida > Spionidae > Streblospio > Streblospio benedicti. The sequence goes on from CM032663.1 coordinate 5,756,525, forward strand.
GTCATGCTCCGCGTAGCTTATTGATTATCACAGGTTGCCCTACTTCATGTATGAACAAGGCTGGCCTTAAATTATTGAGTGCCTTTAGACGGCAATTTGTTCATAGGGTGAAGAATTCTTTGCTTCCACCTCACTTTGGCCTACATGTAGTAAATTATCAAATCAATCCGCTAATGTGATTTGTTTAATTCTACATTAATCCAGTTTTTTTTATTACAATAGATTAATAATTATGTGAGAACAAAGCATGCACTATTGAATGGGCCTTGAATTATGCTTTTTCCATGCCTTTAAAAAGTCTTATTTTGAAGATTATTTTTGATAGCTCAAGCGCTTGCAAAAAAAACCCGCATCTACCATATTTACATTGTGATGATTTTAAAACTGCTTTGATGACAGACATTTTCTAAATCATAACCAGAGTTAAATCGAATATTTCTTTATGCCCTGATATTATTGATGTATATTATGTGACTGATTATTGAAATACTTTCCTCTATTTCTGTGTATTTGGTATTAATTATATGAATGTTAACCACAGAACAGAATACGATTAATTATTAATCAATAACAAAAATTCTATATATTTTGGCAGTGAAGAAATACGAATGATAAAATATTTGCGATTTTTCAATTTTTATTATATTTTATTTTCAAGTACATTTTAAATACAAAACCATACAACTTCAATAACAATTTCATGTACAGTATATTTTACTAATGACATGTACAATACAATCATTTATTCACATTATACCAATTAAAATATGATGGTAAAGGAAACAAATGAAACAAAAAGCCTACTTAAAGGCAGGTTAAATAGCACCATAAATTTGAAAAAATACACACAAAAAACAAACAGTGACTGTGTATAGTCACTCTATTGTACTAGTTACATTTTTTTAATCTAACATCTTGCATTGATATATATATATATATTTACATAGGTTAAAGGCATTAAACAACTCGACTTAAATGATAAATGAAAAGAATAATCTACTTAAAATGCAGATTAAATAGCAGCAGAATTTGCAATATTTTTCACCGTAGGGAAAATAAATCATGCGAGAACATCATTTGATGTGCAATAATTTTCAGCTTTTAGTTGGAGTTTTGCACTCTCAGTATCAGATGTCAAATTGAGCTCTGAAATGTTTCACCAGAGAGTGAATTATCATACTTTATTCATTTATGTGACCTGATTCTTAATTTTACATTGTGTTCAAACCATCTGGATGTGGACTCCTCTCAGCGTTATAGCCATAAAAAGTGTAAACAGAGTCTGTAGATCTGTTACCAAAATCATTTTCAGACTTCTCTCTCTCTCTCTGTCACACGTCTTTTTAGTAAGCATATTTCTACCAATGATAGATATAGTATATTGTTACCAAAATCCTTGTAGAATACTATTTTGACCACCTTCAAAGTTTTCGTTTGTGGAGAAAAGCGCGTTTTAAAGTTTGTAAGTGAAGAGCATGAATATTGTTGACATCATGGCGGCCATCTTGTCGGCCATCTTGCATGCACTGTTTTTGTCTGTACACAGCTCCCAAACCTGCCAAACCAAACCAGGTGTTAACACGTAATGTCAGCTTTTTACTTTGACATGAAGGCAAATTGGATTGAAACCATATCATATGCAAAATTAATTTTCTTCATTTTGAGCCTGTACAATATGAATTATTTAAATGAAACAATGCCGACGCAGTTGATATAGATGTAGCATGATTACTAATTTGATCTTAATCTGTCAATAGGTTATCATACAAGCAGGGGTGAGAGATCACACAATATCTCACTAAGTGTGGAGTTTGACACAACAAGTTCTGTTCAAGTCCACATGAGATGAGATATTGTCTGATCTCACCCCACTAATATATAACCTTTTTTTTTCCCATAATTATTTATCATTTTAGGTGTTAGACTATGTCGTGTAGAATATCAACGTTTGCTCTCATCCAATCAGAATGGAGTATTGTCAGCAAACATGGGAGAACAGTTCATGAGACTCATAACCTTATGTCTTTGTTGCTGTTACTGGTTTTGTTTTTAGTTTTTCGATTGATAAGAATTCATAAGAATCGAAAATATTTTCAAAATTAAGTAAATACAGTAAACAGCAACAAAGAGAAATTCTTTGTTCAAAATTAAGCAAATACAGTAAACAGCAACAAAGAGGTTTTTGGGGCCAATTCTGCATAGTTGATAAGCCCATGAAGACACTAATTGTGTTGTTCTTTCCAAAAGCCTGGATGGGGGCCATTGACCATATAAATAACTTATCTAACTGGTTGATAAGCCTGACCCAAAGTTCTGCTCTTGTAAACCTATCAAGTTTCATAGGGTTTTTGCCACCAATTGCAAAAACATTTGTCGCTTTAACCCATGTCAGATGACCGGGGCCTTGTGATTGGTGTAGACTCCTTTCAATGTCAGTATAAGAAGGAAGTCTCAGAAGACGACTTAAAAATCTGCCTGAACTTATTCTAACATGGTTCATGTTCTGAATTTTTGTAAATAACCTCAATCCCTCGGCAGAAGTCCAGCCAGACATAGCTAGATAGACAAGTTCTCTGCCACCAGTGCCTGTTTTGGGGGACCACATCTCAGTTTGACCCAGGACTACCCAACAATTTTTTTGCAGTCAATACAAAAAAGTGGATGATGTACATTTTGTCAAAATGAATTTCAAAGGCCAAAATGTGGCTTTGAAAAAATTAATAATGAATTTATTTAATGTATTAAGAAATCTTTCAAAGTCCATATCATGCATTTTTAAAACAGAACAAATTATGAAGTCCAAAAGGTAACGTCATAAAATTAAATTGTATCTTTTGCTTTATCAAGTGAAATTTATTTTTTGGAACCTTTTTTCTTTTTTCCCATTTTTTATACCCACATTTGCCCTTTGATTAATTTAACATTAATTGAGCTTCACTGAAAAGACGTTATTTTCAAAATATCCGTCCAAAGACGTACATGTACGCATATGATTTTGATAAGCAATTGGAATAATGTTAAAGTGGGTGAATGTTGAAAATTCTACGCGTACCTGGTTCGTTCCGCACACATCGTTGCTGCAGCGGGCTGAGATGGTGAACTTGGTGTTAGTGGCCGGGAACTGGTGATACAGACGTTCACATTGGCAGTTCATAGTCGCCTGGCCCCAGCCAAGCTCAATCCCTGCGGAAACAAATCAACCGCAATGGCAGATCCACGTTTTTAGAAAAGGGTGGGAGCGGAGGGCGCACTTCAGGGATTTCATGGGTTTCGTACGCGTGATCGATGGCGGACTTGTAAAAAACCTATGAAAATGAAGTATTTTGGTGGGAAAGGGGAGAGAGGATATGCCTATGAACCGTCTAAGAAGACTTCCATACTTTATCATCTAAATGCTCAAGTGCTTTTTATAATATAGGTTGAAAACATTTCAATTTTAAGGACTTTTACGTGAATGTGCATTTGCATTGGAATTTCAGTGGTCCGTATTTTGCAATGGTCCAAATTTTGGGATGATGCTTTTCACATTTGCTTTTAATTCTGTACAAGTCACAGGTCTTAGTTCAATGCATGGTTGATAAGCACCCAACCAAAGGCTAGGTCATCACATCACTTTTTTCTGTTCACCCAACTTAACGATTTAACCTGCAGAATCCACAGTTCTTACAATTTAGAGATGAGTACACGCACCTTTTCCCTACAGACTTTTTATGCAAATGAGCTGTGCTTTGATTGGTTGTAGCCACCAGTGACTTAATGGATTTTGCATGTGCCATTCCTAAATGTCCCATCAGTAGTCTGTGTGTTGATATAAGCAGAACCTCTTTGAAACAAGCACATTTATGATGTGACCATGATGATGAATAGTGTCCAAAATGGTGTACTACAACAACATCATGTTATGTGGTTTTAAAATTTCGCTAACGATTGAAAAAAAAAAAAGACAAAACGTTTACTTACCTCTTTCGCATTTGACAAATATGTCGACAAATTCTGACAAGTCATCGCTGATCGGGTTTGTACCACCAAAGTTAGTCACTGAAAGCAATGATAATGATAAGTTAATAATGAATAGAACTGACAGGGATAATGTTGAAATACAATCTACCCATTCCCCCAATTCAGCCAGATAATTGACTGAGATGCTCTGTAGAGGAAGAGCAATCTAAATGTTTTAATGGTAGATATAACTAAAGTTGCGATGTTGGCAAGTGTGGTATGCTCCCCAGGGAGTTGACAAAGGCAGGGTGCTGCCAATGACCTGGTGTGAATGTAAAGCTCCTAGAGCACAGTGAATAACAACTGTGAAGAAGCGCATTTATATTCGTATTGACATTTACAATTGTATGAAGAGTCTTTTTTTCTTACCACCCAACCAAAGGTGAGGTTGTCACATCAGTTTGTTGTGTACTGAACCTAACGATCGAAAACAACAGACAGATTTTAACATAATCAGCTATTGATCTGGGGAATCCCCAGCTATTATGATACCTTTAAGGAACAGCATAATATACCAGTTTATTTTCAGCCACACATATGCAAATGAGCTGCTGTGATTGGCTGTAACTTTATATGGATTGTGACTGTGGCATTGATAAGTGAGGTGGTCATATAGCAAAAATGTGATTGGTGATTTGTTCTAAATGTTGAGGGTAAATTGAATTATAACCTGCAATTAAGTGTGTGAAATGTGATGGAGCCTATTATTGGTGACTGGTGATCTGCTCATTACAAAGGCTGTGATTGGTGATTTGTTCTAAATCTTGAGAGTGAATTGTGAATTGCCTGTGTTTAAGTGTGTGAAATGTGATGGAACATATTCCATTACAATTCCTGTGATTGGTGAAAGACAATGAAATATATTGGTGACTGGTGATTTAGGCAAAATATGTTGGTGAATGGATTTTCATCAAGGCTATATACCCCACTCATAAGTGGCGCAGTATACTGTGGTGTTTCCTACCAGACATGGCGGGGAAGTCGCATATGAAGCTGGGCACCGTGCTGAACAGGTTGTCAGCCAGCTGCAACTCCTGGAGCAGGGGCAGTCGGGACACCATGTCAGCTGGGAGCCTGGGGTCAAACAAACGTAACAGTTAGAGTTCGTACTTTAATTCACCAAACCCACCTTTTGTCCAATAACTTCCTTCAATCAAA
>CM032663.1:5771698-5783680 GCA_019095985.1 Streblospio benedicti
CTAATATGTGATGATGTGGCAAAATATTCAATACTCAAAGTTCAAAATACTAATACACATACTATATACATGCACCACCATGTCTGGTTCAATAATTTGCAATGTCAATATAATGTACAGTGAAACCCTTCAAACTGGCATTAACACGAAATATTGGGTTTTGTTGTGACTGACCGATCCGCGCTCTGTTTTTCCAGTGCCTCCTGCGACTGCGCAGGACGTGCGCGTGCAGCCGTGGAACGCGACTGCGTGCCTGGTTCACTGGGACCCAGTGGACGACACACGCGACAGCGTCAAGGGAAAGCTCGGCGGATACCGGGTACGTGGGGGGGACAATGCAGACTCACGCGCTCCGAGTTACGAGTCCATAACTCGATATATATGTTGCCGATTTCTAGATTAATCACTGAATGTGCAACGATCAAACTGCCCCCTCCCATGTAAAAGTCCACTCCCAAAAAATGTTGTGGTATTTAGGATGTGTTATAACATGGGACAATTCTATTGTATGTGAATCAGCTAAATCGACCCCTGATCTGTTGAACTTCACCCAGTACTGTAATCGCCACAGATCAGCTACTGGAAGGAGTGCTGCGAGACGGAGGAGATGGCACCGCGGCTGACCATCAACGGTCAAGCGGAGGAGGGACTGGTCATCGGCCTCTACCCCAACACCCCCTACTACTTCGACGTGATGGTGTGGAACCAGGCGGGAAACGGGCCCAAGTCTCAGTTCTTCATCCAGAGGACTCTCAGAAACGGTAATCGCAACATGTTTATAGACGAATGTATATTTAGTTCATCCTGGGTTTCTTTATTCATGATTCAAGAATTTGATGGCTACCAATAGAAACCATAATCATTACCATTTTGGCGAGACTTTCGTTGTTTTCACAACAACTTCTTCGGGCCGAATGAAAAATCTCAGACAGTCACATGACTACCATGGTGGCGGCAGTCATGTGACAACGAAAGTCTCGCCAAAATGGTAATGATTATGGTTTCTATTGGTATCCGTCAAATTCTTGAATGTTTGTAGACGTCTCATTCGTATTATGAGCATCACTCAAATTATGGGCACATCAGTCGTAGGGTTGAATATTACGTCTATCTCCATGACAACGCATGCGTTCGACGCTAATCAAAACGTAAGTCGTAAATAACAAATAGGAGAATAACTGACCATTTGTTTAGCGAAAGCAACCATGTGCCCATAATTTGAGTGATGCTCATAATATGAATGAGGCGTTCACCGTATTCGTTCTATTTTTATCTGTGCGCTTACAAAACAAAACAGCAAAAAACAAAAATTGATAAGCGCACCCTGACAATTTTTCGCGGTTTATGCATTTTTCTCACTTTGACCCGACAGAACATGATAACACAACCCGCCATGGTTATGTGGTCTCGAATCAATTTACCGGCGTGTTATAGTCTCAACTAAAAGAGTGGATATGAAATGCTTGGGTTTGGCTTCAAATATAAAAAATTTGTATAATATCTATTATGTAAAAATAAACAGGGGGGTGACTTAGGTTAATGAGTTTTTATTTGGGCACAAGCTAGGTCAAGGCTTGGCTATTTGCTAAACTTGTACTATTCCATTGTTAATATTATTCATTTTTGACAAACCACTCTTTCAAGAAAGATTTTCGCTTTATTTTCATTGTTTACTCTTCAAAAAGGGATATATTGAATTTTATTTCCTGTTTAAAAAAATTAATAAAAATATTCAATCATCTTGGGTATTTGACTAAAACGGATTGATCTGGCTAGCTACCTTTCCATCTTTTTTATACCTTTTAAATTTTGGTAGGGTTGAAGACCTCTATCTCCATGACAACGCATGTTGACGATAATCAAAGATGTTTATAAATAAAAATAGGAGAAAACAAACCATTTGTTTAGCGAAAGTCATTAAGAAATGCCCATAATTTGAAAGTCATGCTCGTGAATATGAATGAAACACATCTGCACCGCTTTGTGTTCTAATAAAGGCGCACAGTGCGCTTACAAAAAATGTGTTTCAGCAAAAAATGTTCTTTAAGTGCAGCATGACAATAGCATGTATGCTCTTTATGCATTTTCTCAAGATCTCAGTCTCCTAACTTTGAAAACTTCCTTCACTCGACGTTCAAAATACTTTGGTTGTTTGCAAAACACCCTTCCCACCATATTGAACAAGGTGTTGAACCCCCTTTCCCTAATCTGGGGATTCTCCCGCGCCAACAGTGACAACCTATGACGTCATCACTTGTTGTGAACATGGCAAGAGCAATTGCCAAAAGCTCAAACATATATTGAACTTTATTTTTTCTGTTTAAAGTATAAATAAACATATGACTATCATCTTGAGTAAAAAAATAGGCTACATATTTGTATATTTTTTCTTCTGAAGAGGTGTGAGAACACTAAAGTATTAAAGAATAAACTTTAGATTAGTCTAATTTTTTAACTTTTTAGCTTTTTGATATATGACTTGGTTGAAAAGACGGTAGCCACAACATGAGAAGAACCACGAACAACCAAATAATTAATCTCAGTACAGAAAATCCATTGTTAGAGCGGCACACAGTGACCCCATGAACACACGCATCCTGTGAATTCCATTTTTTTAAACGAAAATAAACAATATCTAGTAAACAATCTCCTTCTCTAAACATATTTTTCAACGCCCATTGTCACCATTGATAATGTTTGGTTTGAATATTTCATATTCAACTGTTTTCTTATCAATAAAATAGAATTGTATATGCCATTCACGGGCTGAGTGTGCACTAAAAGAACTCACGGGATGTGTGTGCTTCGCTCTAATTCTATATTCTGAATTCTATCATTCTGTGCAAAAATCACCGCCAATAACCCACGCTGATTGGTCGACCAGCGTGCTCAATTGTACGATTGACTGCACGCGCGGAGCCCACTAGTCTAAACTAGACTAGTACCGCCACATTTTCTATACAGCCGCTGACGTCGCATGGTCAAAATGGCAACGAGACCATTATGATATGATTTATTTTGAAATAAAAACGAATCAGACACTCATTTAGTGTGGATTTTAGTCATGATAGAATGATATTTGACCCCTCGACACGACAATCGGAAAATTGAGCATGCTGACGTCTGAATCAGACGTCCGCATGCTCAATTTTCCGATTGACACGACAATCTCGTTGTCAAATCCTACAATAAGCGGCGTTGTACTGTAGCCCCGATCAACCCGCCTGTGGAGGTTTCTGTGGAGCGTCGCAGCGACTCGGCGATCCACGTCAACTGGCGCGGAGTCAGCACGAACCAGGCGGAGGAACCACTCGAGGGGTACAAGGTAGGGCGACACAGGCTAGAATAGGGCTTTCTAGCTTAAAGTTTACAGTATATCCTTTGAAACAATAGTTTTCTCATCTATATGAATATGAACGTTAAATTTTTAGATCTCAAGTCTTTTATCTTGTTTCATAACGTATATACTTTTGAACAATATTTTTGTCGTTTTTTTATTACATAATGTACACTGTCCATTTGACATATTCATACATTCTAGGTGGGTATCACAAAATATAGCGCTATGTATAATTTTACACTAAATATTAAGGTTTTTTACTGCATAAGATTAGACGGTATATATTAATTTTTCACTAATAGAGATTTATACCTAGATACTAGTAGTTTATTCACTGCATCCATAGTAGTATATTTTTGTGGTGTAATAATGATGCCGATACCAAATCATATGTACTTTTTATTCTGTACTTTGTTCCATGTAATTATATGTAGCGGCTGGTAAACAAAAAGTCAATAGTCTTGCGTCTACCTAAACTAAAAGGCATCACTTTGGCCAAATTTTTTGCCTAAAAATATTTAGACAGTAAAGCTAAAATGGATTTATCTCAAAATTAGTCCATCAATCCATGTAAAAGAGAAATCCAATGAATCTATTTAAAAAAAATATTTTTTTATTTAGCACCATTTTTGTATGACGTTTTCTGTTAGGATCACTTGGCATTTATAATACACACAATGAAATGCCTTAACATTCAAATAACGTCTGTCTTAAAATGTATCACATCAAGCTAGAATAAAATAGTCAACTTTACACTCTTAAAAAAATATTTACAAAATTAATCAGAAGCCTATTTGCTTGATATAAAATACTTGATTTTAAATCAACTTTACACTCTTTAAAAAGTATTAACAAAATTAATCACAAGCATATTTTCTTGAAATACATTTCATTTAATAGAGGTCCATATATGGTAGAATAGTTTCCAGCAAAATGGATCCTTTTGTAGAATGCATAAATAATCAACACTCTTATCAAGTACCAACAGCAAAACACATTTCGCTAGTGTTCTGTTAATTAGGTATGCAGTATATGGAATCATTATTTGTATAGTTGTCTACTGCTTGAAAAATCCAAAAGTTAAAAAGTACATAAATATATTTATTTTAATTTAAATTTCGAAGCAATAGCTTCCTGATCACAAGTAATAAATATAAATAAATAAATGAATATTACATTCAGTACATTAAAATAGTATTGTTGTTTCCAAGGAATTCACATCATATGTTATGTGTAAGGTTTATATTCGGTGTATACCTGTGCATATTCAGTCTACATTTACAATCATAAAATAATAAAAATATCAAACTCCTACATTCGTAACCACTCACTCATACACGCATATCACATCCTAATTAATATTATTCATTACTCTCATTCTCAATAAATTCCAAAATATTATTAAAAGTCATTTTTGTTACCCCTGGCATTATCTCCACCCCTTCCCTTACTTGTCTGTCAAAGGTCTCTTAAAGCTTGCTACTATTTTGACTCCAATATTGCATTTTTCACCCTTGTGCTCCTTGATTATATGTCTTCATAGACATGGAAACAACAATACTATTTTAATGTACTGAATGTAATATTCATTTATTTATTTATTAAAAATTAATACATTTATGTACTTTTTAACTTTTGGATTTTTCAAGCAGTAGACACCCCAGCACTGTGACATTGATTTATTATTTTTTATTTTTTTAAAGAACTAAGTGATGTGCCACTAGTTTTACTGGGTGGCAGTAGACAAATATATACAAAAATCATTTCACTAGAAATCAGGTGTCTTGTATTTAGCATATACAAGTCCGTGCCAGTGCTTACTCTCAGGTTGAACTTGGCATGGATATATTGCTCAAAGCTGTACCAGGGACTGAACCTCCTTCGTTTGCGCCTTCATCAGTATGTAGTCGAGGCTCATTCGCTTGTTGTTCATTTGGATCTCCTGTTTCTCCCACATTTTGAGAATTTGTTCTTTCCATTGCATTTTGAGCAGCTACGTCAGCATTAAATTGAGCGTTTGCGCCTTCAGGTTCATTCGCAGAAGTTGCACGTTCGCTGCTCGAAGAAGGCATAGTTCTTTCAAATCCTTTATCCTTGAGCCAAGCTTCAACCTGATCATAGCACTGCTTGTAATCCTCCAGCAGTTGCCGACAGACTTCCTTCGCAGACGGTCGATCATCGCTTCTAAAGGCCATCATTGAGTAAGACAATTTTGCAAGATGTTTGAGCTCGGGCTCACGATTACCGGTAATCTTACTTTGCAGGATGCTCGCTATGGTGTTATTTTGATTTTGTAGCGCTCCCCAAATCTCTTTACATTGCCTGATTCTTTTTCGCTCCTCCTTAGTAAGTAAACTTAACAGAAAGAAGACAAAGCCCAAACTCCAGATGTCCGCTTTTTGTGTGCACTCTGCACGCTCTCCAAGAAGTTCTGGGGCCATTCTTTTCTTGGCACCACCTACTTTTGATACCTGTTCTTTGCTTGTCTTACTTAGGTCGATTGCAAGACTAAAGTCAGAAATTTTCACCCATGGCCAAGGCTCAACTTGAAGAAGAAGAATGTTGTTTTCTTTAATGTCCATGTGAGCCAATTTTTTTCCATGTAAGTAATGTAGTCCTTCAATTGCCTGAATGGATATACATACAGGTATTTGATCTTCCAACATTAAATTTTGCTCTGTTTTCAACATAAGGTCCTCCAGTGTCATCTGACAAAGCTCCATAGCAAGCCACAAATCTCCTCTTTTTTGGTCATGTTCATAATCAAAGACTTTGAGCACATTTGGGTGATTAATCCGTTCAATATCAGTGATTATTTCTTTGCCGGGGATTGTTTTATATTTGTTGTTTTTATCAAAACAGAGGCTGGTCATATCAATTTTCTTGATAGCTACTTCTTTGCCCTTGTTGTCTTTACCTTTAAAGACCGATCCAAAACTACCCCGCGCTATAAAATTATTTTTCATATCTAATGTGTAGATCAGAAAGCTGAATGTTTCTCCGTCTCTGTCATGCAAGTCGCCTTTTGGGCCGTTTTCCAGTAGACTGCGTAAACGCTTCTTTTGCGTATCGGCAATCTCCAACGTATGCACGATATCTATCGGTGTTTTACCATCTTCATTTTTAATATTATTTTTTGCTCCTGCTTTTAAGAGCTGCTCTATGCACTTGAAATAACCACCTTTCACTGAATAGTGAAGAGGAGTATTTCCACTTTCGTCTTGTTTATTGATAGTCCTTTCGACTTTAGGTTTGTCACTATTCACAATTAACGAAATGCAGTTAAGATGACCCATTGAGGACGCCAGATGCAAGGCGGTTTGCTTCATTTTATTCACTATTTCAATGTCTGCCTCATGTTTGACAAGAACGTCTACGCACCTGTCGTTACCTTTCCAAGCTGCCCTATACAAAGGCGTATTTCCGTACTTGTTTTGAGCGTTAACATCGGCACCTTTTTTGATCGCTAGCTCTGCGCACGATGATTGGTTGTGTTTTGCTGCAACATGAAGCATTCTATTGCCTCCTCTATCGACCTGGTTTAAGAAATCGCTCAAATCAATTTTTGTGTTATTTTCAATGTAATTTATTATGAATGTAGCACAATCTTGCCGTCCGTATTTCATGGCTTTATGCAGAACAGTTTCAGAGTCACTATTTTTAATTTCGACATTGGCTCCTGCATTCAGTAAGATCTCAAGGAATTCACGACTTCCCATCCAGATTATTTCGTGAATAGGTGAACTTCCATAACCATCTTTTATATCAGGATTTGGATTGTTAGTCAGAAGTTGCTCCAATGCCGGCTTATTACTGGTTCTTACAGCTATATGCAACAATGAGTCACCCCATTTATCCGGTTCGTTGATGTCTTCAATTTTCTCAATGAGACTTTTAAGTTCTGTATCCTTGCGTTTAATGGCTTCCGCAAGCTTTTCTATATTTTCTGCATTCGTGGAAGGCTCATTGGCAGCCATCTTTATTTTCGCTCATGTACCACAATATCGCATCAAATGTACGTGTATTTTTTGGTGAAATCGATTTCTGAGCACAAGTTTAGCTATCCATAATGTGTGTAGACATATCTGCTGTCAAACTTGCAACACATCGTGATACTTCAGTCCAGTACTTTATTTACATTTACACTTATCCACTTCGTCTGTATAAAGCATTATGCCAGTAAGGGCTTATCACATGATCTTGACTCTTGTTTATATAGTCACTGGTAAATGCATATTCACCTTCAAATTATTTGATCTATAACTAATGTCTGTATTGGCACTGGTAAAGAATACGCACACAAAAGAGTTACAATCATTGTTTTATTACAATTCATAATGATATGATATGATATGATAGGAATGATAGGATAAATCAAATATTCAGCTTTGATTTTTTGACAAAATTACAGTAAGTAAGTAAGTTACATTCACCAACTAATCTAGGTCACACTTAATTAGGTCATATTAACAGGTGTGGTTCAATCAATCTCAAAATAGGGCTCAGACCACCAAACAAATGCTCAATTGTAAGTTCTATAAACAATGTAAAAACCAGCCCCCCTCTACTTAGCTCAGCTTTGAGTGCTGGCCCAAAAAATCCTATTTTTCTTCATCAGAGCATTTAATTTCCAGTTACTGAGGAGAAAAATCGTATGTGCATAACCACCTTCCCATAGCTCTGGGAGCCATTGATGAGCCCTAGCCACTGAAATCCTCTCTAGTCTAGACCATTTCTATATGTAATACATGGCCGTCGAATAACTGACCATGTACACTAAATATTCAAATAATTTTGAATAGAATAACTGGTTTGACACCTATTTAGCCTAAGCTTATTTTTTTGCCATATTTGTTTTGAATAAATAAGGATTGGCATTATTTCAACATGCCCATTAAATACATTAATTGAAAAATATGTAGCAAACATCATCTTATATTAATTATATGCTTCCATTTGACTGTATCAAGTGGCCCTGACGGGATGGTATCATTCTGGTCTCACAACCTTGGGGTCGTGAGTTTGAGTCCCGTCAGGGCCACTTGATGTAGTCAAATGGAAGCTGTGTCTTCAGCTATATCAATATAGTGGCTAGGAGCTTGCTTGCCATAGAAAAGAGAGAATATAATTGTATCCACAAGCAAACTTGGTAAAAACACATTAGACGTCTTCTATTATTAATTTCATATATGAGAATGAAACATGAGGATAAAATATAATACAGTACAATAGCTATATAAGTACATCTATAAGAGAATGTAGTACAATCATATAACATGTTTATACCCAGCAAAAATACATATCCATCTAATGTGCAGGTTCGCATTTGATGATGGCTAGCACTTTTCCACCTAATCCTGACCCTGGTCATAATATCTTTCATGTTTCTCACATGGCGTGTTACATCTGCAGGTTCGCATTTGGCGTGAGGGCGAGCACATTAAAGGTTGCTGAGGACTACGACGCGAGGAAGGAGACCGACCTGTACATCGACGGTCTGGACTCCAAGGAGACGTACAAACTGCGAGTCTTCGGCTACAGCCGTGGAGGCGACGGAACCATGAGCTCCCCGGCCATCATATTCCACCTCGGTAGTGATTTTACTGCTACTTATTTTCTAGTATTTCGTAATCGTTTATTTGCCATATGCACACAGATTATTAGTAGTTTGAAATTCAGGCAATTTACAGTAATCATAAACACAGAAAATATATAATAAAAAAGCACTGAACAAACACTCCTTCGAGGTTGTTTTCTTCCAAGAAAATGACATCATTTCTTTGAAAAAGATGGACTGTTAGTCATCGATATATTAGACTATTTTTAACATCCAATATTCAGCTATAGATTAAAAGAACTCATTTATTATATATTATCAAATACATAGCTAATGAATTTGTTTATTAAACACAGAAAAACATTTAAAATCACATGTAGTAGAAAAATACAAAATGGATAAATATAATAAGTAGTAAGATATGTAGATGACTGAGGAGGAAAGAAGTGGATTACTAATTAAATTCATATTTTATTATTTTTTCATTTTCTGGAGAAAGCTAATAATGCATTTTTTAATCAATAGCTTTTTTTACTAGGTAAACAGCATATAATTCATAATTTTGTGGTATTTTCTTTATTTGCGATTGAATGTTGAAAAATTAAAGATTTCAAATATTTTATTTTATTTTCAATGCATTAGCATTCTTGTCAATTTTTCTCTTTGTTGCTGGTGCATTGATTGAAATTTAAATAAAATATCTTAATATGTCGATTGTTTGACATTCAATGGTAAACAAAGAAAATACCATAAAAATTATCAAAGAAAATTTAGAAGGCTAATATTGTAGGATTTTTTTTGTTATCGCCTAACCTATGTATAAATATGTACATGTATTTCAATAAAATATGTTTAAACCACATGTGTAGGTCTATGAAATACTGGTCTAATCGTGTCTGCTGTATTTCTTATAAGTAATACGTATAGCTCAACACTCCAGATGAAACTGGTTCCTGTGTTTATATGTATGAGTATCAATTTAAAAATTGTGAGCTAGTTTGAGGGTGAATAACTTTTTTTTATTGTAGAAAGAGGCATAACTGGTATTTATGTTTGATTTTATATCACATATAAACTTCTATTTGCAGCAAATCTTTCAAAGATGCTTTTTTCTTTTAAAATCAATGTTTATGACACTGTTCTTTCATATTTCACTGCATCATCCAACAGTAGCCCATCTTCAGGTCTCACGTGTTTTGCCATATTTCCATATGCATATTTATATAATTAACTTGTTCTCTCTTTTTATTAATATCTTACGTCATCTGATTGTATGATGCCATTTATTGTTTTCTTGTACATAGAAAAAGACCACTTTAAAGAAAGTACATAATCGAAATACATAATTAAGCCACAATACATAAGTAGTGTGTAGCTAATCAAAATGATGCCAATAATTCAAATAAACAAATTAATTATTATTTTACCTTAGGAAGGCATCCAATAAGGGTGTAATATGATTTTTGTTGTCATACTTTTTTTTGAGTATTTCGAAACTGTTACGTTATACATACATAACGTATACGTATCACTTCCGCAGTGTATTCTAAATGGGTCAAAGTTCATAACGTCATAGCCAATGTATCTCCTGGTCTAAAGACTATTAATCCACAAAGTCTTAAAATCTGCTATTTTTATGGGGTAAAACTATAGTTTATTTTTGTCTTTGCGGTTTAGGTGCTGCCAGTCATCTACAGATGTCTGTCCTGTTGATGACCTTCTGTTCCATATTCGCAACACTGACAAGACACTAGCAGTTTGATGAAACGTTACAATCACTTTCTTGCCAGCTTTGTAAGTGCTCATCAGTGTGTTTGGAACATAGAAATGGTATATAATATAGCCGAGTAAGTGGCAAAATAGTTCCTACGAGGTCTTCTTGCAATGCATTTTGTCATAACTGTTAACATATCATATACACAGCATTGTATGAATATGGTTTTTATTTTTGGTAGATATAAAATCAAGCTCTTGTTTATTTTTACTAGCTAATTTTGGTTCTGTGATGATATTCATCGTATTTACTTTGTTTATGATGCAATGAACAATAGATTGTTATTTCATCAATAGTAAATTTGTGTCCATTTGTATGTTTACACGTGATGTAATTATCATGACTTTGTTATGTTTAATGTGTTCATATTCATATTTTGAGGTTACAAACTCAGTTTAAAACTTGACATATGGTCACAGCCATAATTCAAACATTGGTGAAATCTTTTATTGACATCTTGTTTCAAAATCGCTCTATATTTCTTTTACAAAGGTAATGAAAAAAGGTAACTAGCATTCATTGTTGTACTGCTTTAGGCCTTGAAAAAAATGATCCTGTGGTTCCGGTAACCCTAGCTAAATTTTAAAAACCTAATCTTTTTATGAGTTTTTTATAAAAACTTCAAACCTATGGATTCAGACATAAAATAATATACAAATTTTAGTCAATCAATAAAAATAATCATATGTAATTCATCATTTTTGTTTAATTTTACCATCATGTTGTGGTTTCAAACTCGTTTTTTATGTGGAGTAAAAAAAAGAAGTGGCCCCTAACAACTTTAATTTTAAATAAAAAAAAAAATGAAATTACCTACCTTATTAATCATTTTTTAAAATCATGTTAAACCAAACAAGCATTCATTTTTGTACTATGCCTTAATTTTGAAAATTGATAATGCAAGTTAACATCATTACAAGATATTTGTAAAAGTCCATGAAACCAAAATAATTATGAGACCCCTAAAGTGTTATACAGCCAAGGGAAAAACTCAGCTATGGTCATATCCAAAACAGTCAATTTTAAAATTTTTTTTTATCTCCAGCAAGTCTGGTTAACATTCACTGATGAAATATTCATTTAATCTCTCAAAAGTCTTGATATTGATAACGTAAAACGTACGCTCGACTTTTGTTAATATTATTATTGTACTTTTGATTTTGACCATAGCAAGGACAACGTCCATAGCTGGTGTATAACATTTGTGTTAGTCCATTTTGTAAAAAGTTACATGTATATAGCTAGTAGTATTTACTAGAATATTTTCTAGGTTATTTTATAATAAAAAAAATCAATTTGTTATCTTATCTC
>CM032663.1:5783780-5794558 GCA_019095985.1 Streblospio benedicti
AAAATTAAAAACAATTTTTTAAATTTTCAGAACCCCCGTTTTTCCTCAAAAAATAAAAACTGGTGAAAAACATTAGAAGCTCCTAAACGATCAACCATTTTGCCAAATCAAACCCGTGCTTGATGGGGTTTCCTGGACCCAATTCCCCCCCTGTTTTTGAACCTAACCTGCATGTTGGTTGTCAATTTTTGAAAAACCCAATTTTAATCGTTTCCCGCCCACAAATTAATTTAAACCGGGATGCGGAAGGGGTTGGGAAAAACTTTGTCAAACCCAAATAATTGTTTTACTAAAACATTTGATCGATTTCCCAAAAAGATGAGTGGTGACATTAGTATTGTCAGTTGAAGCATTTTGGAGAAAAATATTGAAAGAAAAATGTTTTTTAAAGAATGATGATTTATGCTGTGGTTGGTTTGTAACCGAAAACTAAATGTTGCCACATTAGTATAAGTTGTGATACTAAGCTTAAAAATCTGATGCCGGCCTGTCGAACCTAATCGGCATTGCTTGGATGTTACTGTTAGTTTGCTATTATTTTTTTTTCAACATAAAGATCAAGTGAAAATGACCACCTAATGATAAGAATCTTGAAAACTACATGTTTTATGCACGTAGGCCCATTGGCATGTTGAAATTCCTATTATTTTAGGCTCTGCAATTTTATAAAACACGAAATACAGTCAAAACCATTAACATTGAAGACGCTTTTTTTATTTACGTGAATCAATTTCTCGGTCGCGTATTGAGGGGGTATGCACGTTAAACGCCTGGAAGAATATAAGAGGGTTAATAATAAAGAATTAAGGCTGGTAGTTTTTTAAGCGCAGCCGCTTTGAATCTCACAATAAATGTAAATGATAAAATATGAACAAAAATGGAAGTACATCCCCATTCCCCACCCCCCCCTGGCATGACACCTGTCAACGTGGCGGCCCGATGATGAGCCGCGCCGAGTGGTTTCGAAAAGAGACGCAGCATACTGGCCCAGTCACACCGGGCCACCCTCAGAAAAATTTCTTTAAAATCAAGAAAATATAGTGTATATGTGTTATCAAAAGTTGGTATTCATTATTGGCCAATGAACTTCATTGGTTGATGCAAAGCAGTCATCAGCAGGGTCTTTTCCTCAAGTTTTGAAAGTTATATAACCTTCATCATTCTTGCCGGAGCGTCGGAAAATTAAACACAATTTGATCAGATATCATTAAGATATTTAAAGTAGAAATATTGTCAAAGTAACTAAAAGTAATGATGTTTGTGTTATCATTACCATGTTAATTACTTTACATAGGTTTTTGCTTGGCTAAAACGAAATTCAATTGGCTAAAGAATAATTAAGTTCTTTAGCCAATTGGCTAAAAAAAATCAATTGGCTAAAAAAATTTCGTCGTTTTAGCCAATTGGCTAAATTTCAGATGGGTCTAGCGCTAGCCCAGGGTGTGGTCATTGTATTGGAATCTTCATATTATATACATATGGTATCTCTCTAAGGGACATTCAGTATTTATGACAGGGTGGGGTAGGAGGATTTTCAAAAAATGCTGTGAAAAAATTAACAGCCCGGCCTCAAAACTTAATTATTAAGTCAGCAGCATGGTACTAGCATGTCTGCTCTTTATGTTGATAATGTTATTAACCCTTTAAACCTTGGTCAAAATCTCATATTGTGGTTGCCGTCTGCAACATATATCAAAAAAAAAGTGCAAAAGATTAAAAAGTTTTTTTTCTTTGCTAGAACTCACAACACCTCTCCAGGAGAAAAAAATATATACAAATAAAAAATAGGCTACATATTTGTATATATTTTTCTCCTGAAGAGGTGTTGTGAGAACATGAAAATATTAGAGAATAACCTTTAGATTAGTCTAGTTATTGAACTTTTTAGCTTTTTGATATATGACTTGGTTGAAAAGACGGTAGCCACAACATGAGAAGAACCACGAACAACCAAATAATTAATCTCAGTACAGAAAATCCATTGTTAGAGCGGCACACAGTGAGGCCGTGAATCTAGAAAACAATCTCTTTCTAGTAAACGTATTTTTAAACATATTTTTCAACACCCATTGTCACCATTGATAATGTTTGGTTTGAATATTTCATATCCAACTGTTTTCTTTATCAATAAAATAGAATAGTATATGCCATTCACGGGCTGAGTGTGCACTAAAAGAACTCACGGGATGTGTGTGCTTCGCTCTAATTCTATATTCTGAATTCTATCATTCTGTGCAAAAATCACCGCCAATAACCCACGCTGATTGGTCGACCAGCGTGCTCAATTGTACGACTGCAGACCACTAGTCAAAACTAGACTAGTACCGTCACATTTTCTATACAGCCGCTGACGTTGCATGGTCAAAATGGCAAATGAGAACGTTATGATATGATTTATTTTGAAATAAAAACGAATCAGACACTCATTTAGTGTGGATTTTAGTCATGATAGAATGATATTTGACCCCTCGACACGACAATCGGAAAATTGAGCATGCTGACGTCTGAATCAGACGTCCGCATGCTCAATTTTCCGATTGACACGACAATCTCGTTGTCAAATCCTACAATAGCGGCGTTCTGCTGTAGCCCCGATCAACCCGCCTGTGGAGGTTTCTGTGGAGCGTCCGCAGCGACTCAGCGATCCACGCCAACTGGCGCTGAGTCAGCACGAAACCAGGCGGAGGGAACCACTGAGGGGTACAAGGTAGGGCGACACAGGCTAGAATAGGGGCTTTCAGCTTAAAGTTTATTAGTATATCCTTTTGAAACAATAGTTTTCTCATCTATATGAATATGAACGTTAAATTTTAGATCTCAAGTCTTTTATCTTGTTTCATAACGTATATACTTTTTGAACAATATTTTTGTCGTTTTTTTTTTTAATTACATAATGTACACTGTCCATTTGACATATTCATAATGCTCTAGGTGGGTATCACAAAATATAGCGCTATGTATAATTTTACACTAAATATTAAAAGGTTTTTTTACTGCATAAGATTAGACGGTATATATTAATTTTTTACTAATAGAGATTTATACCTAAATTTTCACTAATAGAGATTTATATTTTTATATACTGATAATGATTTATTCACTGCAAATTTTCAAAGCAGTCATGTATAAAGGCACTTGTGGCCCATTTTTTTATGTAAAAATAATGATGCTGATTTACCAAAATAGTCAATCATATGTAAAAGAGAAACTAATGAATCTTTTAAAAATTTTTTTTATTTAGCACCATTTTGTTTTCATGTAATCACTTATATTTATGATACACACAATGGTAAACAAAAAACATCCAGTGTCTTAAAATGTATCACATCAAGCTAGATAAACTATAAAAAAGTTGATTTTATCACTTTGGCCCCTTAAAAAAATATTTACAAAAAATATTTAGAAATACAGTTTTCAAAATGGTCCATATATGGTAAAAATAGTCCATCAAAATCCATCCTTTTGGCAGAATGCGAAATAATGAACACTTTTTAAAAAAAATTTTTTTAGTCTGTCCATTTTTATTTTAACAGTTTTGGTTAGCTGTTAGGATCACAATGTCATTTATAATCGCATGACAATGAATTTATGCCACTTTGTGCAGATGTCATTCAAAATAAGCATTATTTCTTAAGTTTATATCACATATCCTAGCTGTTGCATCTGAATAAAATGCAAGCGTTTTTAATTAAGAAAGTTATTCGAAAGCTTGGAGACAATAACAATATTTTACAATCTATATTTTTTAGTGACGTTTGTTAGGGATTACTTGCAAAAAAATATTTACAAATGAAATGCCCTAACATTCAAATAACGCCTGTGTTAATTTGTATCACATTAAGCTAGATTTTAAATCAACTTTACACTCTTAAAAAATATTTACAAAATTAATCAGAAGCCTATTTTTCTTGAAATACATTTCATTTAATGGAGGTCCATATATGGTAGAATAGTTTCCAGCAAAATGGAATCCTTTTTGTAGAATGCATAAATAATCAACACTCTTATCAAGTCCCAACAGCAAAACACATTTCAATAGTGTTCTGTTAATTAGGTATGCAGTATATGGAATCATTATTTGTATATATTTGTCTACTGCTTGAAAAATCCAAAAGTTAAAAAGTACATAAATATATTAATTTAAATTTAAATTTCGAAGCAATAGCTTCCTGATCACAAGTAATAAATATAAATAAATAAATAAATGAATATTACCTTCAGTACATTAAAATAGTATTGTTGTTTCCAAGGAATTAACATCATATGTTATGTGTAAGGTTTATAGTCTGTGTATACCTGTGCATATTCAGTCTACATTTACAATCATAAAATAATAAAAATATCAAACTCCTACATTCGTAACCACTCACTCATACACGCATATCACATCCTAATTAATATTATTCATTACTCTCATTCTCAATAAATTCCAAAATATTATTAAAAGTCATTTTTGTTACCCCTGGCTTGGCAAGTTTTATTTGATAAGCATTTACCATCCACTTATCCCTTACTTGTCTGTCAAAGGTCTCTTAAAGCTTGCTACTATTTTGACTCCAATATTGCATTTTTCACCCTTGTGCTCCTTGATTATATGTCTTCATAGACATGGAAACAACAATACTATTTTAATGTACTGAATGTAATATTCATTTATTTATTTATTAAAAATTAATACATTTATGTACTTTTTAACTTTTGGATTTTTCAAGCAGTAGACACCCCAGCACTGTGACATTGATTTATTATTTTTTATTTTTTTAAAGAACTAAGTGATGTGCCACTAGTTTTACTGGGTGGCAGTAGACAAATATATACAAAAATCATTTCACTAGAAATCAGGTGTCTTGTATTTAGCATATACAAGTCCGTGCCAGTGCTTACTCTCAGGTTGAACTTGGCATGGATATATTGCTCAAAGCTGTACCAGGGACTGAACCTCCTTCGTTTGCGCCTTCATCAGTATGTAGTCGAGGCTCATTCGCTTGTTGTTCATTTGGATCTCCTGTTTCTCCCACATTTTGAGCATTGCATTTTGAGCAGCTGTCAGTATCAAATTGAGCATTTTACGCCTTCAGGTTCATTCGCAGAAGTTGCACGTTCGCTGCTCGAAGAAGGCATAGTTCTTTCAAATCCTTTATCCTTGAGCCAAGCTTCAACCTGATCATAGCACTGCTTGTAATCCTCCAGCAGTTGCCGACAGACTTCCTTCGCAGACGGTCGATCATCGCTTCTAAAGGCCATCATTGAGTAAGACAATTTTGCAAGATGTTTGAGCTCGGGCTCACGATTGCCGGTAATCTTACTTTGCAGGATGCTCGCTATGGTGTTATTTTGATTTTGTAGCGCTCCCCAAATCTCTTTACATTGCCTGATTCTTTTTCGCTCCTCCTTAGTAAGTAAACTTAACAGAAAGAAGACAAAGCCCAAACTCCAGATGTCCGCTTTTTGTGTGCACTCTGCACGCTCTCCAAGAAGTTCTGGGGCCATTCTTTTCTTGGCACCACCTACTTTTGATACCTGTTCTTTGCTTGTCTTACTTAGGTCGATTGCAAGACTAAAGTCAGAAATTTTCACCCATGGCCAAGGCTCAACTTGAAGAAGAAGAATGTTGTTTTCTTTAATGTCCATGTGAGCCAATTTTTTTCCATGTAAGTAATGTAGTCCTTCAATTGCCTGAATGGATATACATACAGGTATTTGATCTTCCAACATTAAATTTTGCTCTGTTTTCAACATAAGGTCCTCCAGTGTCATCTGACAAAGCTCCATAGCAAGCCACAAATCTCCTCTTTTTTGGTCATGTTCATAATCAAAGACTTTGAGCACATTTGGGTGATTAATCCGTTCAATATCAGTGATTATTTCTTTGCCGGGGATTGTTTTATATTTGTTGTTTTTATCAAAACAGAGGCTGGTCATATCAATTTTCTTGATAGCTACTTCTTTGCCCTTGTTGTCTTTACCTTTAAAGACCGATCCAAAACTACCCGCCGCTATAAAAATTATTTTTCATGTCTAATGCGTAGATCAGAAAGCTGAATGTTTCTCCGTCTCTGTCATGCAAGTCGCCTTTTGGGCCGTTTTCCAGTAGACTGCGTAAACGCTTCTTTTGCGTATCGGCAATCTCCAACGTATGCACGATATCTATCGGTGTTTTACCATCTTCATTTTTAATATTATTTTTTGCTCCTGCTTTTAAGAGCTGCTCTATGCACTTGAAATAACCACCTTTCACTGAATAGTGAAGAGGAGTATTTCCACTTTCGTCTTGTTTATTGATAGTCCTTTCGACTTTAGGTTTGTCACTATTCACAATTAACGAAATGCAGTTAAGATGACCCATTGAGGACGCCAGATGCAAGGCGGTTTGCTTCATTTTATTCACTATTTCAATGTCTGCCTCATGTTTGACAAGAACGTCTACGCACCTGTCGTTACCTTTCCAAGCTGCCCTATACAAAGGCGTATTTCCGTACTTGTTTTGAGCGTTAACATCGGCACCTTTTTTGATCGCTAGCTCTGCGCACGATGATTGGTTGTGTTTTGCTGCAACATGAAGCATTCTATTGCCTCCTCTATCGACCTGGTTTAAGAAATCGCTCAAATCAATTTTTGTGTTATTTTCAATGTAATTTATTATGAATGTAGCACAATCTTGCCGTCCGTATTTCATGGCTTTATGCAGAACAGTTTCAGAGTCACTATTTTTAATTTCGACATTGGCTCCTGCATTCAGTAAGATCTCAAGGAATTCACGACTTCCCATCCAGATTATTTCGTGAATAGGTGAACTTCCATAACCATCTTTTATATCAGGATTTGGATTGTTAGTCAGAAGTTGCTCCAATGCCGGCTTATTACTGGTTCTTACAGCTATATGCAACAATGAGTCACCCCATTTATCCGGTTCGTTGATGTCTTCAATTTTCTCAATGAGACTTTTAAGTTCTGTATCCTTGCGTTTAATGGCTTCCGCAAGCTTTTCTATATTTTCTGCATTCGTGGAAGGCTCATTGGCAGCCATCTTTATTTTTTGCTCATGTACCACAATATCGCATCAAATGTATGTATTTTTTTTGAAATCGATTTCTGAGCACAAGTTTAGCTATCCATAATGTGTGTGTACATATCTGCTGTCAAACTTGCAACACATCCTGATACTTCAGTCCAGTACTTTATTTACATTTACACTTATCCACTTCGTCTGTATAAAGCATTATGCCATTAAGGGCTTATCACATGATCTTGACTCTTGTTTATATAGTCACTGGTAAATGCATATTCACCTTCAAATTATTTGATCTATAACTAATGTCTGTATTGGCACTGGTAAAGAATACGACACACAAAGAGTTACAATCATTGTTTTATTACAATTCATAATTATATGATATGATAGGATGATAGGATAAATCAAATATTGAGCTCTGATTTTGACAAAATTACAGTAAGTAAGTTTACATTCACCAACTAATCTAGGTCACACAGAATTAGGTCATATTAACAGGTGTGGTTCAATCAATCTCAAAATAGGGCTCAGACCACCAAACAAATGCTCAATTGTAAGTTATAAACAATGTAAAAAACCAGCCCCCCTCTACTTAGCTCAGCTTTTGAGTGCTGGCCAAAAAAATCCTATTTTTTCTTCATCAGAGCATTTAATTTCAGTTGCAGAGGAGAAAATCGTGATGCACTTATAACCACCTTCCCATAGCTCTGGCAGCCATAGATGAGCCCTAGACACTGAAATCCTCTCTAGTCTAGACCATTTTATATATGTAATACATGGCCGTCGAATAACTGACCATGTACACTAAATATTCAAATAATTTTGAATAGAATAACTGGCTTGGCACCCATTTAGCCTAAGCTTATTTTTTTTACCATATATTTGTTTTGAATAAATAAGGATTGGCATTATTTCAACATGGCCCCACGGATTAAATGGACATTAATTTATAACAGCAAAAATATGGGACGTTATGTAAACATCATCTGTTCACAGAGTAAAATTATATGCTTCCATTTGACTTTATCAAGTGGCCCACGTCCGACGCATGGGATAGGAGTTGTGAAAACTGGACAGTCCAACCTTAAGGGTCTCGTGAAACCCGTTCGACC
This sequence comes from Streblospio benedicti, assembly GCA_019095985.1. NCBI lineage: Eukaryota > Metazoa > Annelida > Polychaeta > Spionida > Spionidae > Streblospio > Streblospio benedicti. Next base: position 5,791,905 of record CM032663.1, read on the forward strand.
TCCCATCTAAGAGAGATTGAAAACGCACAGTGATTATGTGGGAACATTGAAATAGTAGTAAGGCAACACTATGTCAAAACGGCACTGGTGGGTAGAAAATGTCTTGCTTGGGCGCCATAGAAAAGGTCAGTAATTATAATTAATGCCCATTAAATTAATAATTGAAAAATATGTAGCAAACGTCTTCTTATATTATTAGTGTCATTTGACTGTATCAAGGGCCCTGAATGCCTGGTCTCACAACCTTAGTCTGAGTTCGAAGATCTGATAAAATATAATATGTCAATATAGTATGCTTGTTTGCCAAAGAAAAGAGAGAGAGGATATAATTGTATCCACAAGCAAACTGAAAACACACATTAGACTATTATTAAATACGAGAATGAAACAGAGGATAAATATAATACAGTACAATAGCATATGATCTATAAGAGAGTGTTCATACTACGGCGAAAATACATATCTGTTGTATGTAAACCGCATCCTGGTTAAAAATGTACATCTTTAGGATCTTGGTTTTATATGGTAGGTGGGTAAAAGTGCATCCCATGTAATTCCAGTGTTATCGCCCATGTGAAATACGGTTATCCATAAAACGGATCCAAATTTTGGATATTTTTTATATATGTAAAAGTGCATCTTATTAGCGATAATACCGAATTACATGGGATGCACTTTTACTCCACCACATAAAAACCGCATCCTATGTAAAGATGCATTTTTAACCAGGATCTTGGTTTTACACACAACACATATCCTTCTAATCTGCAGATTTGCATTTTTACCAATGAATGCAATGAATTTATTTACGTATAGTCATAATATCTTTCATGTTTCTCACATGGTGTTACATCTGCAGGCGATTTGGCGTGAGGGCGAAACACATTAAGGTTGTTGAGGACTTCACGGCCAAGAAGGAAGGGAGACCGACCTGTACATCGACGGTCTGGACTCAAGGAAACGCAGAAACTGGCGGCGTCCGACTTAGCAGTCAGGAGGCGACGGAACCATGAGCCCCCCGCCATCATATTCCACCTCGGTAGTGATTTTACTGCTCCTTATTTTCTATTTAGCATTTATATGCTCGAACACTGTATTTATGGTAAAAACATGAGTTCACGAGTGGTGAAAAACTGTTCGAAACAAGGTTTATCTCGTGTTTATCTCGTGTTTACTGAAGGGATCACTATGAGCCCATGTGCACTGACTGGACAAAATGGTGCCGTCATAAATTCTTCTAATATCGCTGACAGTTTCATATAAAATATATTCATAACGCGACTGGTTAAAAAGTCCTCTGCAAATTAATACCAAATGAATAACAAATATATATTAAACCGATGGTTTATGTAATTGTGGACAATTTTTTAAACAGATGTATTTCCTACATGTTAGGTGGTATTGAATAGCCACAACTTAGGCCCTCACGATTTGTCAACTCAAAAATACAAACTCACGACTTATTTGTTTATTTGCCAAACACAGATCACCAGTTGAAAATTTGGCAATTTACAGTAATCGCCATAACATTTAAAATCACATATAGTAGAAAAATACAAAATAGATAAATAAAAAATAACATTTAAATCACTTAGGAGGAAAAAGTGGGATTACAAAATAGATAAATAATTAATCAACTATATTTAAAGATTTTAGATGACAGTAACGCTTGTTACACAAAGTGATTAAAAATGGTAAAAGGAGAAATCACAGTAGGTCTATGATTTGTTAAAAATACAAGCTCAATAATAAAAAGACAGCTTGATTTAATTAGTTTTTATTTTAAATTGAACTGCAGAGTAAAATCTGTGAATCTCTTTTTGTGTCAACATCAAATTAAAAAAAACTTACCTAGATTGAATAAAACTTTATTTTTGAGCATTAATCGCCACAAAAATAAATAACAAACAAAAGCAAAAGTGTTACTAGAAGGAAATGATGAATTTGACTATGAGGAAAACAGTCAATTGGATTTTGTACATAAATATTTAGAAAACTTCATAAAGATTTTTAGTAAATTTCTTCAGATAGCATATTATTCATTATAACTGTGTATTGTTATAATCTACCATGAATGTTTGAGAATGTTGTTCTCTTATTTTTCTTTATCATATTATTATTTTTTTATTTTTTGAGAAGGCTAACATTCCATTTTTAATCAATACATCGCATTAGTTCTTTTGCTAGGTAAACAGTATATTTCATAATTTTGTAGTATTTTCTTTTTTTGCCATTGAATGTATAAAAAAATATATTATATACACATTGTTTTGTTTTTGTTTTTGTATTTTTTTGTTATTGCCTAACGGTGTATAAATATGTACATGTGGCTTCAATAAAATGTTTAAACCCCATGTGTAGGTCTATGAAATACTAGTCTAATCATGTTCATGTATTTCTTCATAAGTAATACTTATAGCTCAACACTCCAGATGAAACTGGTTCCTGTGTTTATATGTATGAGTATCAATTTAAAATTGTGAGCTAGTTTGAGGGTGAATAACTTTTATTGTAGAAAGAGTATTAACTGGTATTTATGTTTGATTTTATAGTCAATATTATAAACTTCTATTGCAGCAAATCTTTCAAAGATGCTTTCTTTTTTCTTTTAAAATCAATAAATTGAGAAACGGTTAATGAAGAAGTACAATTTT
>CM032663.1:5794658-5814710 GCA_019095985.1 Streblospio benedicti
TAAGTTGCCCTAAATTAAAATCATCCTCTTGAGGAGGTTGTTAATCTTGTCTTCTCTGCAGCCAAAGTCACCGCCATCGACAAAGTGGTTGTTCTTCTTCTTCCAGCCTCCAGTCGGGGTGTTGAGCTTGAAGGGCCACAAGAAGTTGCTGGCCTGCTTGAAGTGGGGGCCAACTGTGAAGATCTCGTGGATCAAGTCCTCCATACAGATGATGCCAGCAGGACACGTATATATCGCCAACTGTGGTCTGTTTCACCAAGGTGTTTACATTTACGGAGAATTAGGGTTTATAAGGAAGTTGAATGCTCATCATGATCATTATCAAAGGCCACCAAAAGAATGCAGAGGTGGTCGTAATGAGGGGGTCATATATAGCAAAATTGTGATAGGTAATTTGCCCTAAATCTTGAGCGTGTATTCTGAATTGCCTGTATTTAAGTGCGTGAAATGTGATGGAACCTATTATTGGTGACTGGTGATCTGCTCATTACAAACGCTGTGATAAGTTATTTGCCCTAAATCATGAATTGCCTGTATTTAAAGGGACTCGGGCGCAAATGCATTAGACCAGGTATGAAATATTGGTATTTTATCTTAGTATTTACAATAATGGCCAGCTGATTAATGAAATGTGTTCAGTCATGCATAAGCTATGATGAGATGAAATTAATAATGTAAATTAGAAATACGTAAAAAATGCATATTTCATTCCAGCATCTAGAATTTCATTCCAAACTTTTACCAACCCTCCGTAAAAAGACGTTGATGTCGGTCTCTATACTGTATTATGACATGGTTTATCAAGTTGCATATGTATGTTATATGTCAACTGATATCTTTGGGGTTTTTATGCAGACCGATTTTATATAACAAAATTTCGTATCACTTGTGTATCAAAATATGTAAAAATTACAATATATTTCACGTCTATATGATCTAAAATACCCCAAACACACAACACACCAATATTTTTACAACATTTCCATTGTTTAGTAAAATGTGATGAAATGTGATGCAACCTATTCAATTATGTACAATTGATGAAAAAGACAATGACTGGTGATTTAGGAAAAAAATGTTGGTGAATGGATTTTCATCAAGGCTATATACCCCCGCCATGTGTTTGAAAATTAACATTGGATTTCTATAGTGTATGACTATCGTTACTAATTTTGCAACAAATCCATTTTAAACTTACACTGGCTTAATTATAGAATGTCGTAGGGTTAAATGGTATTGATGGGACCTCCGATGTTATTATTTTAGTATTTCTAAACAGTATATTTTCATCAACCAGGTTGTGCCAACAGCATATCCACAGCATTGCCTTCGCTTGCTGTTTGACTGTATGTTTTTGTATGGGTGCATTGTGTGTGCTGAATGTATGTATGTTGTTATAGATAAATTCTATAAGAACACGTTCAGTTCTTGATCTTTTACTCATCAACATGGTGTTAATATAGTTATTTCATTTCTATATGCCACACACCACCTCCTTAAGGCCGAGTCAATATTCAAGGTGAAGGGTGTTAGAAGTGTTCATAAAAGTTTAACATTTGATGCCATCCACACTTCAAAATATTTGAAATATGAATTTCTGAACCCACCACCACAATTATATATTTAGTATGTTTTACAAAACATAACCCCCTCTCCCCTATTCTATTTACATTTTTTATAATGCTAAAACAAGCATATTCATTTACTTTATTTTATAAATTTATTTAATCTATGCTATTGATTTACATTAAATTTATTCAATTGATCTTTTAATTTAATTATCTATTAATAATAATTAATTTAATTTATTTAGTGCACTATGAAAATTACTATACTACAGTAAAAGCAAAAGCTTGAAAACCAACAGCATAAACAAAATACGTTTATCAAATGTTTATTCATTTTGATGACACAAACAAATTGTAGTTCACATGAAGCATAACACTAAGTAATGACAGTGCAATAATAACCCAAAAAATAAAATAATCCAAGTAACAAACATAACAATCATAACTACAAATTTGATAGATTTAAAAGCAACTAAATATTTTCTCACTTTGAATTCAAATTTAAATCAAAGCATTTACATCTCGCAACAAAAATTGCAGTTTGTTTTTTGATGAAAAAAAATAATATTTCTTAAGTACATAAATATTTCACATGTCACATTAAAAAGAAGAACATTTTTTGTAGTTTTTTTTTGTTAATATGAGATGTTTGGACAGTCTCAAAAAGAAAAGCAGAGAACAAAAAAAACTTCATACATAAGGTACTATCTCAATAGCTATTGCTATTATTTTCTCTTCTATGCCATATTTCATATTTTGTATGCAATTTACGCTTCTTATTCTTATTATTCTTCATAGAAATAATTTATGTGAACCTTAATTAACATGTTAAAATCATGCACAAATATACGAAACATTTTTTCTCAAAATCACCAGTCGTACTTTGTATCCTGTAATAATAATGTGAGATGTGTATCAATTCACATATCAACTCTTCAAACACAAATTCATTTTGAGCTTTAAAATACATTCTTTCCTAAATAAAGTACAAATAAATATAACACTCATAAATAAAATAATTGGTCCTCGGTACACATTCACTCAAACTCTCAAGACGAAATCGCGGTTTCACATTTTCCTCATTTTAATACATGAAATGATGTGAAGGTAAAAATCTATTATTCAAATATCAGCAACCATTATAAAGCTGTCTGTTTTGTTAGTATCATAATTAGCAAAAATTGAAAGATTATAAATATTTAAATTGAAATCATCTATGAAAACATAAATTCAACAAAACCCAATAAGTCTTTGAATATTTCATCATGATTAAAAATGCTCCCATCAAATTACCTTCAGAGTGTTGAAAAGTAATCTGTGTTGCTATAGTAAATAAACATACACAGTTCTTCTTTAAACTCCACAACTAATAACACTATTTGTATGGCACATTCACACTCATCTTCATACAAAATCTTCCTATTTAACAATATATCTATGAGATGCTAGACTGGTGGGTATTCAAAGTGCATGCTCAACCTTTAAACCCTCCTTTCTGAATCATTTTCCCAGCACTATTGCTTACATTCACGCTCCACTTCATACATAATTTTCCTATTGCATAATCACCGTGTTTGCCAGACCTACTCCTGTTCGGCCGAGCTGCTATGCACATCCACAAACCATTGGCACTTACATTTTGACACAAACCTAGAAAAAGCAGGTCCAGGGAGGGCTCCACCCACCCCCACCCCTTCCCCCCTCTTCCCTCTTTTCCCACTTCCCAAAATGTCATTTTTATGTGTTTTTGTTTTGTCTGCAAGTTTTAACATGTACAAAACCCACGAAATCCACCAGTTGCGCCCCCTATTTGCTAAAAAACCTGGTTGCGCCCCTCTTTTCAAACAACCGGGATCTGCCAGTGCCCATTTTCAAATTACAACTGGTTTACAACAACGAAAGCACCCACAAATTTGACTATTCACAAAGACTTTTCTCTCGTTACTCTTGTACATCTAATAATGCTGATTGATCCCCCATAAAGTCGACCGATGTGGATTTTTCGCCCGACGCGCGTTTTTCACTTGTTCCTCTTGTAGATCTTCTGGGCGAACTGCAGGAAGATCTGTTTGGGCACCTGCGGCGACTCACCCCCGTTGCTGTCGTCGCTCAGTTGCTCAATGAGCTGGGTGAGCTGGGAGTAACTCTCCTCCTCATAGTCCGAGTACACCTGGAATATATATAGCGGGCAGTTAGTGGTAAGTGAGTGGTCATTGAACAGTGATTAATAGCCAGTCTGTCAGTTTTTCTGCCTGTATATCTGTCTGTCTCTCTCACTCTCTCTGTGTGTGTATCTGCCTGTGCATGTCTGGCTGTTTGTTTGTCTGTCTGTCTGCCTGTCTCTCTGTCTGTCTCTGTCTCTGTCTGCCACCCTTCCTGCCTCACCTGCTTTAGCTGCAGCTCGTCAAACAACGCCTTCACTCTCTGCACCTTCTCCGCATCGTGCTGCGCGTAGTTGTTCTGGAGAAACAAACACAATATAAAATCGTGCTATTGATAATGACAAGAAATCTATCTTCTTGGACTCAAAGCATACTCTATCTAACGAGACGCATTCAATCATTAGCAAAGCAATAGCTCAAAGAGTTTTCGCGCCAAGAGCCTGTTTTTTTCCGGACGAACTACAGACATACATACGGACGTGGACAGAATTACTAGAAGCAAAGCTAGAAATCTCCTTCGCGAACGGGGGAGATTTAATGATCGTCTCCATTAAACATCAGCAGTGAGTGGTTAGCGAGCGGTCAGGGCGGCGTCCCTGTAATGTAATTATTATGTTCTATGGCATCAATTCTAGTCAGTTGTTTTTCCATGTTTTCACCGAGGTCCACTATGGAAATAAGACTCTCCATTTTAAATGGATATCTTTATAGTGCTCCTTGTTTGTCACATGGTTCTTTTTTTTTTTTTTTATATTTGTATATCTCTATTCAATTTTACTTCTATTTATATTTTTTACTTATTTGTAATCTTTTATTTACTTTGCAATTAATATGCCTTTGATAAACGAAATAAATCAAATCAAATAAAAATCCCCTGCCCCTGCTCACCTCGAGCACAGCCCTCTGGCCGGGCGTGGCGCGTCTCAGCGCCTGCACACACAGCCAGCTGCACTTGTTGTCCTCGATGTCCGTGCCCACTTTCCCCGTCACCGCCGGGTCGCCATAGCAATCCAGGTAGTCGTCCTGGAAACAAATCGTGAGTCTGTTTGAAACTATTCTATAACTTTCTTCCGTCAAAACCCTGATTCCAATAAAAGTTACATCCTTCGGATCAGGATCTGGATAGATAATTCACAACGGTGCAGAATTGGCAAATTGTGAGCTGTTTGAAACTATAGATTGTAGTGCTACCACGATATTCCGTGGTATCGGTTAAATACTGACTAAGGGGGAGTCGGCCGATTCAGCACACCTGATTTCTTAAGAAAATCGTAATATTTACGTCAGAATTTAAGTACTGAAATGAGCTGTACACTTGTTTTCTTTTCACAGTATCAATTTCACCTTAAATTTTAAAATGTCAAAGATTACTAAGCATAAGCATAATTTAATACTGATGATGTTGGAAATCATGAAAGTTGATATTGAATGGGAGACTAGCATGATGGTAAATATGATAATGAAAACAAGCAAGCGTGAACATCGGTACTGGATGCATACTATAGTAAAGGATTAAATACAGGTGTGCTAAGGTGATTTGCCGTAAGGCTCTATTTGATACCAATCCGTCAGTATGGGTTTTGCCCAATATTCACACGACAGCATACGACGCCCCAAGACGCTGTACAGCTTGTTCGTGTCAATTGCCCCCCCAGGCGATCAAGAAATCTGGTACGGCAGCGGTCCGCTGACGTACAGCGCCGTACGGCAGAATTTCACTGTGGGTTTTATCCCATGTAAAATGCATTGGAGCAATCGGCACAAAGTTGACGTACGGCTGCCGCACGTCGCTATGGGTTTTGCCCCTAATTATACATCAAATCTGACATCTGTAAAAGTTTGATAAAGATCAGACATGACTAAAGTTCTACTATACATTGATATGTAATGTACATTAAGAAGCAGGCGTGTCAACGGGTTCTGTACAACTGACCTGTATTTGGAAGAACTCCCCCATTTTGAGCAGGATGATTTTTGCCGAGTTGTGCGTCGACTCGTCCGTTATTCCAGCCTGCAGAAATAGACGACCGTGAAATAAAAGGGTAATGATTACAACTTGAACAAATGAACATGAGAAATCGCAACACAGGATCTCGATTGCAATGCGTCGTTATGAATATGACACAGCACGAAGTGCATGATAAAGGCTGCAGTTTGCTGGGAGTAGTTTTGCACTAAATGCATGCTGGTGACATGGTATTGGAAAATTAAGAGGTAGGTAAGGTGTTTACCAGAATACCTGCCTGCTCAGAGGGCGTTTAATGATCTTTAATAGAGGTAGGCGGGTGCTCGAGGTAAGGCATTTTTAGCAGTCAGATTTACAGTAATTTTCACTTCTTGCTGTGTCCATATAAGATACTAAATCTTCTATTAATGGCCGGCAGCTATTGGCAAACTTCTATTGGAGGGGGAGGCGTTTAAAGGAGCATCGTTAAAATGCTTTATGAAATCGAAACAGACTCACACATTGATCATTAAATGCTATTATTAGAAGTAGAGGGGTCGTTTATTAGAGGTAGGCGTTTAACAGAATACCTTGCCAGCTCAAGGGGGCGTTTAATGGAGGTAGGCTGGTGTTAGAGGTAGGCCATTATTAGAAGATCTACGGTATGCAGCACTAGTACTCACTTCGTCTATCACAAGGCCTTTAAATGATCTGAAATGAAGGCCTATTCTTAAAGTTTCTCTATGATCCAAAACTTGCCATTGTTTTGCAAAATTGACGTCATTTGCTAAAAGCATATGGCTTCTATTATTAAAACAGCAATCTATTTTCAGAGCAGCTGTATAGCTGCTGTATTAGGGTATTTTCTCGTTTAAGCATGTGGTACTGTTTATTTTAATGGAAACGTGCTGATGCTAGGCTAGCTATGATGTACAAAATTGTGCATGGTCTAGTCTTCAGAGACGGAGATAAATATGTTAAGATCCAAAGAGACCAGCTGTACCTACAACACATTCTCGCAAAGCAGAAATACTACGAGATGTCCTTCTTCCCTCGTACCGTCTAGGACTGGAATAGACTCCCCAGCATCCTTCTTGCCACAGACAGCCTTGAGTCATTTAAGGCAAGAATGGCATAGAACACCATATGCCATATTATTAGGATGCCAACACTACAAGACCATAAGTGTAATAAATGACGGAGGTCTTATCAAACTGTAAAACTGTAAGTGTAAAGAAAGTGGTTCAGAGACACAATGCATCCTACGTTGATTACACTGTGCCCAATGCGAAGTCAGTGTGGCATCGTGCGCTCGAGGCTGGAAGGCTACTTAGGCTATAAATAGCCTGATGTGTCAGACAGTCGGCGGCGCGACGTGGCAGAATATAGGCAAGTCAAGAGACTTGTCTACTTCGTCACGGGGGATTAGTGTAATGTTAGCACGTCCAACCATGACATATAAGACCGGTCTGAATCATGGACGGAAGGCTGTGAGTTCGATTCCACGATCGTCCAAATTACCTTTACATGCAACACTGACTTTCGCTTCATAAGGACGAGTACTCACCATGTACATGGCGCAGGCGACAGGGAGATAGAAGGAGTAGAAGGCGGTCTTGTACTTGACGATGGTGCGGTACCGCTCCAGTGAGTATTGAGAGAAGTCGACACGGTCGGTGGGAGCCGTGCACATGTCCAGACACTGGCCCGTGATCGTCTGGAGCGACGTCTGCAGGCGAAAAACACAAAATACGTTAGATTTGATAGCTACAGTACAAATTGCGAATTAGTGTAACCCGCCAAACCGCGAATTGAACTGCGAAAATTTGCAGTTTCACACCACTAAACCGCAATTTCTTCTTTGCAATTGCAGTTAATTGTGGTCATTTGCAAATTCAATATTTTTTCCAAGAACTAAGCGAATTCTTGCAGAGGATCATGAACAGGTGGATTGTTACTTCGCAAATCTTTGTGAATTATCAATTTGCGCAAGATATGCAATCACGCGAATGATATGCAATCACCCGCAAACATGCAAAGTAGATTGCAAATCAGATATGTAAATTGCGAATAAATCTCAAAACCGCGAATGGGGTACACTAATTCGCAACTTGTACTGTACGGTGTCTGGTCGGAAAAAACCTACATAAAATATGTTAGATTTGATAGCTACATCATCTAGACAGGAAAAAAAAACTACTATCGTGCATCTTATTACCAGATGGTTAAGGATAGAGCCGTAAATGCACAAGACTGTCGATGCCTAACATGTCAAATGTAATAGTGTCGTCATTGTACATGCATTTGGCCAAACCTAGTAAAAATTGTTAGATTTGATAGCTACTTTGTCTGGACAGTAAAAAAAACTACATAAAATATGTTACATTTAATACTGTCAGGGTGCAGAGATTATTATTTTCTATCAAAGTTTTTTTTTCTAAATTTCTCTATACAATTTCCTTTTACTTTACAATGGCACCCCCTAAAAACTGAAACCCATCGGCCACCTACAGGCAAAATCAGTAGCCCTACCAGTTTTCAGGCTACAGGGATAAAAAAAAGTGACCCAGGACACTCAATGTCGAGTCCCACATGCATCTAACATAGTAGAAAGGTTCGGGGATAAACGCTAGATGAAGCAATGAGACGGAAATAGCATACACAAGTGGCATAGCCTAATCCATATGTGATTAGAAGCTAGCCAGGTATGAACATGTCTCTGAGTGTCGAGGAAGGTTATCACAATGGTCTAAGGTGCCTGTCCATACACATATGACCAATCTGGGGTAAATGTAAATAAATGTACATGTGTTTGTTTATAGTTGCAATGGACAGCTTTTGCCGTTTTATCGTGACTTCGAGTTCACGGCCTTCCAAATGTCGACAAGGTTCCCCAAGAATTTCACACGACCATTTATATCATGTTAAACCCTGAATAAGCGTTCTCACCTGGTGGAACAGCTCGAGCAGGTCTGTGTAGTACGTCTGTGAGCGGAAGTATTTCTTGAGGAGGATAAAGATGGCGTTCTCTAGATACAGGGCATCGTTGACAGCCTCCAGACCCACACCTTTCTGTGGAGCACAGAACAGCAGCAGTTAGGCCATTATATAAACATTCATGTCCTTATCAGGGGAAAGTCAACCACCTAATTAACATATTGAACAGATTCATTGGATTTCTTATTGTACAATACTATATATTCATTTTGAGAAAAATCCTTTATACATGCTTTATTATAAGCCAAATATTTTCTCCTTGATGATCAAGAAGGCATCATCAGGGCCAATGTTCTAGACTTTCACTGAACATTGGCCCTGATGAAGCCTTCTTGATCAAGGAGAAAATATTTGGCTTATAATAAAGCAAGTATAAAGGATTTTTCTCAAAATGAATATATAGTGTCACATAATTAACAATTTTTCCACTCTAAAAGTGCTTGGGCATTTTGGAGACATGCATCAAAACCTTAAATGTTGGCAAAATCTAGGAACCATAATAATGTTTACTAAGGGTCCCTTGTTATTTGGGGCTTTGGGGTGTTTACCAGATTTAAACCTAGCTTGAGGCCACTGAAAATACATATAATTTTGTCTTCTGCTTTAACGCTTTAGGATACAAATGCCGGTAATATCTGGGGCCCCTAAAAATATCATCTAGTGGCCCTTATTATCAGAGGGGTTCGCGTAAAAAATTTGATAGCACAAGAATTTTTAAAAAATCTGGAGGCCCCCTTAATATTGGGGGCCACTGGCACTGGTTGCATCCCCCCACACCCTTAATCTGTCACTGCAGTACGTATGTGCTTGTAAAGAACATGACATATCGTCGATGGCCACTCACGACTTTGTACCAGCACGGCTGTCCGCGTCTCGTCACTGATTGGTCCATCACGTCGTCCGCAACCAGGAAGTACGCCTGCAGCTGCAAGCAGACGACAACAAAGACATGCAGTGGACATCGGTCTTATGTGGACACTTTTCACTTCTACCTTTCCCTATTCTTTGTTTCCCTATAATATATTCTTTTTATTTATTTATTTTTATTCATTTATTTATTTCAGACATAGAATACATATATCAATATATGCAAATTAGGTTCTATATGACTATTCACACGACTAGATCCTCTAGTTCATGGTTATCAATCTCACCAAGATTAATAAAACTAACTCTTAATCTGGGATAATCAGGTGTTTGTAATTGTAAATATGTTTGTTATATGTTTGCATTATTATATGTTTATGTATTGTTAATAAACGCTGATTACTTGTAGTTGTTTCTTGTACTTCTAAAACACATGTTTTTTGAAGAGAATGACGTTTTATAACAGCAAACAGCGATTCTTACGCTGACAACCAAACTGATAGGGTGACAGAATATTTTGCTATTTCCTATCAATTTAATCCACTTTAGAGCTTGTAATGTATGCAAGTTTGATATTTTATTTGGTTGAATGTTTATTCTAAGACATTTTGATGAACCGGTTCGTGTACTTTTAAAATTAAATAATTAATTGCTAAAAAGTTTATTTATTTTTTTGCCGGACCGGGTCGTGGCTAAGTGGATCATGTACCAAAACACCTAAACATAAAAATCTTTTTCAATAGGCTCGAAATTTAAATAAGATTAAAAAAAAAAGATATATGTTTCGATGTTTGGGTAAATATATACATGCAGCAGTGAATATACACATACCATGAACCCTTAAATGCTACAACTTTGTTTTTATGGATTGTTTTTTTAAGCTAAATTCTGAATGAAACTGAACTTTAATATTTCTTTTTAACATTTATGCTTCTATCTGTCCTAAAGAACACAGAAGGCAGTTGCCTCCTTTGCCTCATGCGTAGCTACGACCCTGAGTGTAGTTCCGTAGATCACTGCACACCCACTTTGTGGATTTTAATTTTTATTGTTTAAACAATCGTAGCACAGCTATTTATGAACCCTCAATAGTGTTTGATGTTTCAAAATAAAGCTAATTACTGATATTGTCGCATGATAAACACAATTGTTATGATTCATTAAAATTAGATGATATGTGTTGCAATTTGTTGCATGCACACCCATTTCGTGCGTGGCGATAATCGGGGATTTGAACATGTTTATTTACATTAGATCTTACTAGAAATTTTATTTTTACACTTTGGCACCTCAAAAACAATTATTTTCATGGTAGTAATATTATGTAGTATTTGTTTGGAGCCTAATAATTTTATTTAAATAACACACGAAGTGGGAGTGTAGTTCCGTACCCATTCGATGCACCATCCGAGCACACGTGCCCGGTGTAACTCGTCCTCAGAGGCATCCGGCCGGAGCAGACGCAGCGCCGTCCCCCACCATCATACCGCGGTTCTTCTTCCCAAACGGCACGTTGTACTCACACACCTGCACCAGAGACATCACCAGTCGTGAGTTGTACATGGATATATATTGTAGCATAGACATTATACTTCATGAGTTGGAGTTGTACATTGATACATATACTGAATGGACTTGGGTGTAGGTATTTACATAGAGGATACTGTCTTCAAGTCAAAACGGCGCTAAAAGTAGATGGTGAATACTGAATAGGTGGCCCAGGGTTTGAGTCCTGGCAGCGCCTAACGTGATATAACTATATAGACTTTGAGAAAGAGTCCACTATGGCAGATTTATCGACAAGCTTTCATAATAATTCAACTGGATAAAAAGCTTTTAAAGTCTACTCATGCATAAGGTTTCATTCAGAAGTGACCCCAATTTTTTCATTAACATCTGAATCATCTTTATAAGTATAATTTAGAAGTGATTTCTTAGCATCTGGATTCATTCATGGAAACGTCTCTAGAGTTGACAGAAAGAAGCGTCTGAGTAGGTTTGTAACTTCTCCTAATCATCTTTATAGCCTTTGACGTTCATAAGATTCTAGTGTATTTTTCACTGACCCGTCTGAACCAGTCATTGGCGTCTGCGATCTCTGCGACCTTTGACTTGGTGAGGTCATCCACAAGGGTCGGAAACACAGCATCGAAGAGTTCAAGTTCCGTGTCAGTGACACGTGGCTTCTTGGGAGGGTCCATCTGCCAACAGAATGGGGTGGTCATATGCTCAATTGTTAATCATTTATAGAACAGTGAGATAAAACCAACTTATGTAATATTTTATGTTAAAATAAGTAAAATATGCTAACACTTTTTTTTTAATAATCTACATAAATCTGACAATGGAACATGGCAAAGTAATTCTATATTCATTGACTGATTTGATTGTCATTTTGATTAGATATTTCTCCTTCAAAGTTGCATCAAAGTTTTAATTCATATCCTGATTAAAAAAATGAATGGTATTATCTATTTTTGGTTTCAATTTATCAAACTTTGTTTCGCTATTAGTTTTTATGAACAAAACATTATCACATCCTAACGTCTATCGTATCCAAGTTTGAGCACTTACAGCTTGAGCCATTGTAAGTGGAGTGTGTTTGTTAAGCTACGAATTACAGATGTGTGTGTTGGTTGATTGTTTTTCTCACACACACAACAGTGTTTGACACGTCAAATTATCCTACGGCAACATGTTAATTTTTTCTCAACAAAACCACACAAAAAGAAAAACTCCCACGTCTTATGGTCCCCAGGCAAGAAGTCCACTATCTGGTCAAAAGTGACCATTGGACTGACCTTCAGTGGTCATGAGTTGTTTGAAAGAGGCCCGATTTATTGAAAACGTAGCCCAAGGGCATTAGCATTGTATAGATAGTGTCGTTAAACATTTGTATACAGTGATTTAACAGATTAGTCACAAAAGCATCTTTAATGTAAGCAAACTGTTTTGCTTTAGAAATTACCATTTGTATCTTAGTTTAAATGTACGATTGTGAACTTATAAAAACAAAAATTGTTTTATTAGAACATAAAGAATGTAAGAACGGCAAGCATCAATACAAAATGGTTAACATTCATTTTAATCCAAACACTTTAGCAAATTTATAAACTAAAACTCAGTGGTAGAAATTGGATAGAAATAAGCTCTGGATGAGGAGGAAATTAAATCACTGTGTTACCTCACAATGTTTGACTGGCAGTGTTCGCAATCCAATACTAATTACAATTATATCAGTATAGCTTGCACTTTGATAAGTCCCATTTATGAACAACTTTAGCAAATAGTCATTTTCCTATCTTGATGCTTTATATTTAAAACCAACATTGAGAACAAAAATGTATGATTCTAATTTGCCATTTAAGTAAGCCAAATTCATTATTTGAACTGCAGCAGGTCCTCTCATTATTCTTAGTGTTTGTGTTGTGCCTACTTAACTGCTGTACAAAACAAGTGCCAAAGATGTAAAAGTTTTCAAGTTTATTTAATTTTGCTGAATTAAATATCAAACAAACTTGAAAACTTTTAAATCTTTGGCACTTATTTTGTACAGCAGTTAAGACGGCACAACACAAACACTAAGAATAAATTGCCGTTTAATATCTCAAGTTAAAATTGATTTATATATTGTTGCACACTAAATAACTGTATACAGAAAATAAATATACTTATTGCAATCTTTAGAACATTGATTCAATTATAGTAAAATTACACTAACGTATTTAAAAATTAAGTTAAGAGACTATGAAAAACAGTCCACTATTCACGATACCTTGCCATTGGTGCAGTGACCGTTCTGAGCCATAGTGAAAATTTTCAGCACAACACGTCACAACTAATTAAACAAAAACAAAGCTCTAGTTTAGGACATCTAAAAAGCATGCAATGCAGAAATGAAACACATGAAAGGCTGTATAACAGGTAAGAAATGAACACTTTCTTAAGCTTGAGTTCTGAAAAGCAAATTCTACGAAATCCTGTTTGATTGTTATTGAAATAACGTTTCTGCAATGTCAATGAATTAATTTAGATCAACTTAATGGAAACTGATTATCCATCAACTTTTATACAAAACAATTTTGTACTCAATCCAAGCCCTCTGCTACTAGTTGTTTGAAAATACTGGACAAACTCATATTTTCTACATTGAACATTTCCTATAAAAGTATTTTTTAAAAGGCAAAGAAAAGTATTCTAAACTTATTTCATCGTTGTTTTTTTTTAATGTAAAAAAAAGAAGAATTAAATGTATATTATATTAAATGTAAATTATATTAGACCATCAAAATTACATAGATTATCTTGCTGTAACATTTTATCATACAAATTGATAGCTTTTTAAAAGGAAATGGAAAACGTCAGCAACATTTTCAATTACAGTAAAAAATATCAGTTTTCCTTGACACTAAATCAGCATATGCATATTCCATTAAGCTTTCTGATAGCACAAAAATACAACACTTAGAACGAGTGCAACACATTTTTACAATAATGATGCATATTCAAGCAATTATTTCCGACAAACTAACACAAGAAAATAACATTGCATATATTTAAACGAATATAGCAAGCATGTTGAAAAATTTAGAATAGAAAAGTGTACATACATTCATTTGAGGAAAATTGAAAAAAAAAATAGAACCAATTCTTGCCTGCTGTTATACTGCCACAATCTGGTAAAATGGATTACAATGTTTCACCATGATTATATTATATAGACCATGATCACAAGGCCTTAACATGGACATATGCAAATCATACATTAAATACAATAAGAAAATGATGCTTTATGCAAATCCTCAAACAGATGACCGGTAACCACCTTCTGATTGGTTGCTGGTGAATCATGTCACACTCATGTCATTTGTAAACACTTGAAATATCGCTCACAAATGCTTTGGAATTCAAAGTAAAACCACGTTTGAGATTCTCTTAAAATCATCAGTTAACTATACGAAATAACTATACTACATAATACACAATTAAAAACAAATAACTCGCATAATTCACCTTTAATTTGGATTTAAATAAATGAATTTCTATCTGTTTGTCAAAATATCCTTTAACATGGACACTTTTATTCCACGAAACGTTCTAAAGTACAATATAATATGCAAAACCAAACCAACTAGTTGTCACTTTTAATACTTTGTTTGGCTATTTTAGAAACTTAAATAATTATTAGTAATACTAATAATGCTAAATTTGTATTTCTGGAATAATTCAGTACTGTGATAATAAAATGTTTCGGAAATTTAATTTGCAATTTATTAAATTAGAAACGTGAAATAGATCGATACCACTCTTTATCATTTTGCTGGGGTCTCAAGCTTCGGAGTCAAATCTGTTATCATTAAGGCTGTTTACGTCATTTTAGTTTCGTAATTTCTTTCATGTTTCTGCTCTTTTTGGAGTATTTATCCATTGCTTTGATCTCACTTCACTTCCATAGCTGTTAAAAACATTTATCCATACTTTACAGATTATGTGTAACTTGATTTAGGACTTGCTTAAAAACTCTGCATTTATTTTAACTACGTCACGTGACGTGTCTTCTGCTGCTTTGAAAAATTTCCACAGAAGCTGTCATATCAAATTGGTCTGAAGAGAAGTGATAATTCTGTTGAAATTAAGGAGAGTTGCCCGTTGTAAGTATGCGAACATTATATTGAGTTATCATTCTATATGCATACGTATATTTTGTAGATTGCAAAATAGTTGGTCTCTCAAAATTGAGGTTTACATTTTGAGCTTTGTTTCATCAGCTGAGGCTCCTGAGCTGGCTAGTTGACCTATTTTTTGATAACTTTTTTAATTGCGATGTATCTTGTAATTTGATTAATAACAGTACCACTGTATGTTATGCAACTGCATGAGTTTTAAGTATATGATCTATTTTGCTTCGGTGAATTGTCATTTCCTAGTTCAGCTTCCTAATGTGTTTTGAGTATAAGCCTGCATAAATTAACCTGTTGACCTAGAAATCTATGTCACAGTTTAAAAACCTTGTTATTTATCAAGAGCACATTTTCTTTGCTTTTTCTCGTGTTTATAAACCTACTACTTAATATATGTTCTCAAGATTTTATTATATAAAAGTCTTTCTATTGTATTGCTGGCAAAAGAGTGCTTTATAAATGCACAGCAAAAACCAATTAATTGATTGGCTGTAACACATTTGTTGACAATGTATCCGCTAGATCTACAAAATACATGCAAGCAATGCCATTAAATTGGGGCTATCACCCATGACCATGACATTGTAGTTGATTTTTTTTAAAAGACCAATCTGAGTGACGCATCCTACTGTACTGTCATTTCAATTTCTTGGAATCCTCATAGTTTGGTATTTTGTAGAGGAACTCCATTATGGTTGTGAAAATTTCGTGTGGATGTCTCAACATTAAAATCCACAGCAAGAATGATGAGTTGCAAAAAATCAACAATCTTTCCCAAATTGGTGAGTTATTATTTTGTAAAGAAACGATAAAGCTGAATTATGTATTATTTCCTTTGAGTAAATAATGAAAAGTTTAAAAGTACTATTTTAACTGATGTTTTTATTTACAATGCAGGAATAAAACCAACATCCCATCACTTTTTCTCCAACCCACTTGCCGAAGTCCAGCTCAACCTTGAAGGAGTAACCATGGTAACATATTCATCGAAACAGTCACTTTATTTTTTTTTTACATTTAAATGATTCATGACACTAAGACTTAATATTCAAACAAGGCGGCGCAATATAAGTGACATAGTTCAAAGTGTATTAAAATACATTGATCTGATATATAATGTCCTTATGATTAAGGGGCAAAACCCATAGCGACGTACGGCAACTTTGTGCTGGTTGCTCCAATGCATTTCACGCAGTGAAATTCTGACGTATGGTGCCGTATGTGAGCGGAAGGCTACTATTGGGCAGATTTCTCGATTGCCTAGGGGGGCAATTCACACAGTCAAGCGATACGGCGTTGTATGCGTCGTGTGGACCACTTTAATGACTTCTATTGGGCAAGACCCATACTGACGTATTGGTATCAAACAGAGCCTTGCGGCAACTCACGAATGTGGGTTTATGATCGCCGTATGGCGGCCATCCGTTGCTGTGGGTCTAGTTTATAGGCATTTTCTAAGTGCAAACCATTGTCCCAAAAAGCCTTTCTAATGGATTAATCATAGATATTTCACCTTTGTTACGGAATGTATCACAAAGCAACAACGCTCTACAGACTTCTAACATCACTTGTACCTGATGTAATTTCTTTGCCAGAGATGCAATCAAACATGTCCACTGCTAAAGCAGTGTTGAAATTCAACAAGAGACTATGATGTAATCTTAACCTGACCTCATAAGTATAATGGCTTAGATCACCAGTCGCTAAAACCAGCAGGACACATAAACCGTGAATTTTACGTATGACGTGAAATTTAGTGACGGGAAGTTCACGTCATGTGTAAAATTCACTGACTACATGTGTATGGCCGAACAGTGCGACTGGTGATCTAATTGCTTATATTGGATTTAGGTGTTGATAAAATTTTATCTTGGCTTTCAGGTACACAAGTTTTTAGTGAAGACGGAGACGGAGGCGGAATGGTCGATCTACCACTGCCTCAACTGTAAGATGTGGAGTCACGCGTCACCCCAGGGGGGCGGGGGAACCTCGGTGCTCGTCAACATGCACATGCGGGTGAGTCCTAGAGATGGCTTTTCTGGATCGGTAAAAGTGTGATGACGTGGCATAAGTCTATTGGGTAAACTCCGGGGTGTGTGTGGAAACAGGAAATGTCATGTATTAAACTTAAAAATTCAATAAGTGATTTTCCCGCTGTGCACTAAAAACAGTCAGGTATTTATTAAAATGGTGGGTGATTTGCAAGATCCTCTAGAATAAACTCTGGATTCATAAAAAAAAAAGATCTAGGTTTCAAAATTAAATAGAATGATTTTTCATGGTTTCAGTAAATACCAATGTAAGTTTTAAATGGCGCTGATCATAGTAATATCCAGAGAGATTCCAAGTGTCTCGATGCTGTTGATCATCAACCTCATTCTAGCCTCTTATTTAGGCACAGCCACGATTAAACAGCACCCATGTCTTTGTTCGCAAAGGCTCAGCATCCTTATCCTAAGTCCAACATCTTGCATTTGTTGGCCAATGACACAACCACGACTAACCTGTATCTTTACTGCCTTTAAATCTTTACACTTGACCTCGGGAACTAATCCGTGGTGATTTGCCCTAAATCTTGACCGTGAATTGTGAATTGCCTGTATTCAAGTGCGTGAAATGTGATGGAACCTATTATTGGTGACTGGTGACCTGCACATTACAAAGGCTGTGATTGGTGATTTGCGCTAAATCTTGAGCGTGATTGGTGAATTGCCTGTATTTAAGTGTGTGAAATCCGATGCAACCTATTCAATGACAATTCCTCGGGATTGGTGAAAGACAATGAAATGTATTGGTTACTGGTGATTTAGGAAAAAATTTTGGTGAATGGATTTTCATCAAGGCTCTATACCACCATGTATCATTGTATGGGTTTTATTCTCGGCTGTTTGTCTCAGACAACCTGATAGTCAAAACCATGTTTAACTCGTATTTTATGAAAAGTGGAATTTATAAACAATGGATAGACAAACTCCTTATACTAAGCGAATAATGATCTGAATTGTGATACTATCCCGTGATCTTGTCTGTGATATATATTGAATATATCATATTTGTATTATTTTATTTATGTTTTTATGTAGACTGCCGAACGGAAAACCGTGAATGAACTTTAATTCGATAATAATGTTGTTTTTAAACATTTCACATTGACACACTGAATATATAATGAACATCTACGTTGATGTTGGTGTCAAATACGTTACATTTTGTAAAAAATTCGATGCTACTTGAATGATAAGTGTTTAAAATCACATTATCGGAATTAACCTTCATTCACGGATTTCCGTTCGACGGTCTATCTGTCCTTATGGACTTTTTAAGTCTGAATTAAATAAATAAGAACGGTTCATGTCTTACTAGCGCACCGCCGCACCCCCCCCCCCCCCCCACTCCCAATAAGCGCGCACCCCTGTTAATGCAGATTAAATATTATACAAATCTTGCTCTTTTTACCGTATTCGGATTACCACATAACCATCCGGGCGCGTTGTGTTATCATGTTCGGTCTGGTCAACATGAGAAAATGCATAGACCATGAAAAATTGTTGGGGTGCGCTTATTATTTTTTTTTTTTTTTTGCTGAAATTTGTTTTTGTAAGCGCACTGTGCGCTTATTAGAACGAATACGGTATATAGCCCCCCTTGTCCTTGCCCTGCCTGGAAAAGAGACTCAAGAATTGCCCTGCTTGCAGCATGACCCTGAGCTGATGTCGCGCCTGGAGCAGTCTGCTGACTTCTCCCATCAGGTGCTATGGAGGACCTCGCCCGAGCAGAAGTGGCCATGGGGAGCGGGGGACGCTATGGAGGAGGGCCTCATGGTCCAGGGCCCACCGAATACAGAGTCTATTTTAGGACGAAATAGCGTAATCTCGCATAAATAACACACTGATTCGCATTTTTCAAACACCTGGGGTACAGATGATCGCTTTATTAACCTAGTTCGAAAATTTTAATGAGAAAGCGAATCAGCGTAATAATCAACAAAAAATGATCCGATTGAAACTAGATAATGCATCGTCGTCGCCATTTACTTACAGTAAAAACAGAGTCGAACAATGCAGCCATATTATAAACACACACACTGCCTTTAACAGCAGCTGTGAGCTGCTGGCTGGCTGCCAGTCATTTATAGTACAGGTGCAGCATTGAAGCGTGCTGCTTTTTGTGTCTGCCTGAGAATCAATATTGCTCATAAACAGTATTACGCAACATGATTAGAAAACGCGGTGGAAATATTTGCTTTTGATTAGACAGATATCATAATAAAATGGAAAGTGTGAACCCTTGTATACTAGCAATCTGATACTAAGTCTTGTAAATATCAAAACATAAATGTAGTATTGAAAATATCTATTGTGTTCAAAATCTTATAGAATGTTAAACAACAATATTATTGATACATTTGATATAAACACAAAACACTAATATTTTTTGTCAATTTAGAAGTTAGGTTGTTATAATTGAATTATATTTACATGTAAAAATATCCTTTTGCCCTTTTTGCACCATATGAAATAATCCCCAATGGCCCAAATGCTCTAAAAACAACTTCTAATTTTCGGGGGTTTTCTGGGGGCATGCCCCAGACCCCTAGCATGGCGGGGGACCGTTGGTCCCCTTCCTTCCGGTGACACTGTACCCACTTTTTCAAGTATGAGAACAAAGTCTCACTTTGTTTTTTTTTTCTAAAATAGACTCTGGAATGGGGGGAAAAAACATGGGGTTTTTCCCTTTGGACGGGGAACCTTTAAAAAAATACCCGTCCCAATAAGGTTTAATGTCCCAATCCAAAAGCCCAAAAAATTTTTTTTCCTTTATGGGAAAAATTT
>CM032663.1:5814810-5848198 GCA_019095985.1 Streblospio benedicti
TCAAAAAATTTATTCCCAAGGGGTTTAAAAAAGGAAAAAAACCGATTTCCCGGGGAAAGGTTTCCAATTTGTTTTTCCCGGGGTTTTTTTTATTGCATGAAAGTATATTTGAAAAAAGTAGGAGGGACAAATTTTTTAATTCATATTCCAAAAAAAAAAGTTTTTTTATCCAATGTAAATATATTTTCACTTGAAGTAAATGTTGGTGTTTAAATTTTTTTAAATATTTCATATCCGGTATTTAGGGAAAATTTTGTCTTTTTTATATTTTTCGGATTGGAAAAATTTTAAAAATTGTCAGTGTTTAGATTTAAATATATGTAAAAATTATAACTGTTAAGTTGAACCCAGATGTTTTTTAAAAAAAAATAAAATCTAAAAAATTTTTTTTTTACTTTTTTAAATTTAATTAAAAACTCTAAACCATAACCGGCTAAGAACCACCAGCATTCACCATATGGAAATATTTCAACAATACAAAACACCCATTAAGGTAGACACATTACTGAAAATATTTTTATCTGATTGAAAAGACTTTTCTACTATATACAAGGACATATTTTCAGTGCATTGAGAAAATACAAAAATATTGACCACTGATAATTTTTTGACACACAATTGAACATTAAAGGGAACCTGACAATCTTACAAAGGTTTTATTTTTTCTCAATAATGAATCAATCACACTGTATTTTAGTATTCTACAACATGAATATGGGTGTACGAATAATCACTAATATCATTTGAAATTTCTTTTATCATTTTTCAGATATTGACAAAAACAAGGAATCATCTCGTTAAAATCAATAAAAATTCAAGAATCCATACAAAATCGAATTCTAGAAATTTATGAGCATAGATATTAGCGCCCCGCTCTTTTGATTTACGCATCTTAACTATAATTCTAATACGCAGAAGATTTTCAAATGAGTTCATTTAATTTAAAAATAACTAGCTGGTCAAAAACCTGATTTTTTAATATGATATACATTGTAATATATCAAGTTTAGGCAGAATAAATATGAAAATACGGTATCTGTAGGAAAAAACCTCACTATAACATACAATCACACAAGTGCCTTCCCATCAGGATTATCCGTAAGGAAACCTCACAAAAATAAACATTCACACAAGTGAAGAAATTACGGTGTCTGTCGGGAAAACCCCAGTAAAACAAACAATCACACAACTACCATCTCATCAGAATAATCCGTAAGGAAACTTCACAATTATGAACTTCCACACAAGTGAAGAAATTCTGGTGTCTGTAGGAAAAACCTCACTATAACAAACTACCACACAAGTGCCTTTCCATCAGAATTATCCGTAATAAAACCTCACTAAAATAAACATTCACACAAGTACAGAAATTGAGGTGTCTGTAGGGAAAACCCCACGATAACAAACTATCACACAAGTATGGACAATCTGTAAGAAAACCTCACAATAACTATCTTCCCCCACAAGTGTACTCTCACTGGAAAAGTCCGAGCGAAACCCCCACAATGTATTTGTGCGCTTATTAGAACGAATACGGTATATAGCCCCCCTTGTCCTTGCCCTGCCTGGAAAAGAGACTCAAGAATTGCCCTGCTTGCAGCATGACCCTGAGCTGATGTCGCGCCTGGAGCAGTCTGCTGACTTCTCCCCGCTGTACCGGATCGTGCTGGAGTCGGCTACGGACCCCCACCTCCGTCCCGTGTCTGTGCCGTCCTCGCGTTATGGCGTCGTCAGCGACACGCTCAGCTCAATCCAGCAGCAGCTCGCGCTCTACCTCGCCGAGCAGAAGCAGGCCATGGAGGACCGCATACGGTGAGGGGAGCGGGGGGACGTTATGGAGGAGGGCCTCATGGTCCAGGGCCACGAATAGGAGAAAAATCATACTTGTCCATAGGACGGGTAACCTTAAAAATATACCCGTCCTAACTAAGGTTTACATGTCCGAATCAACAAACTCCATGTAAATTCCATTTGAAACTGATATCTGTGGTGACTGAGAATACTTGTCCATGGGACAAGTAACTCGAATGTTTTACCAGTCCTGACGACACAGATACCGATCTCAGACGATAGGACAGGTACTTATCCATGGTCCTGTGGCAGAGATGTGAACTTCCATTTTTTTCCCCGTATTTTTATGATTTTTGACCCCTGAAAATTCATTACGTCCGGGACATGGGTTTATTTTGGGATTTTAAGTTGAATAGGTAACATGGATTTTTCTTTGAAACTTATCCTTCGGCGAGTGACAGACTGTTGTGATGTTCATAATGCAAACAACTCCACATTGTGGAGGACAGGATAGATTTTATATTGGAATTAGTGAATTTTACGAAGTACAATTTTATTATTTAGTGATGCAAATTACATCTGAAATTTGCCAGATTGAGTCTTAAGATCTTTTAGATTTATTGTCAGAAGGGAAAACTCTCAGGCTGACATAGACATATCCAACAAAAACATAGACTATCCGAGCATGCTAACAGCCTGATTCCGCTTTGTAACCCAATAGAGTTGTAATATAAAAAGAGAGAGCAGCTGTGCTCTAGGAGAAATAAACCATACAACCAAGTTAATCGTATCGTTTCTACATATGACAAGGCCACCATTGCATCTTTGGTAAATTTCCTCTTTGCGCCAAGTTATTTGTTCCGTGAAACCCAGCCTGTGGCTGCCGTCATTAAAGAGCTGGTTTGTGTTTACAGCGCGTACATCGACGCTCAGCACGAGACTTACAGCAAACTGGAGGGCAAAGTGCGGCGTGACAAGAACCTCATGATCTCCATGGTGCTGTCTCAGGAGAACAACGTGACATCCGGCGACAACAAACAAACCACCACGCAGCAGGGTGAGCAGAAGTTTCCATTGTTTTGGTTTGTTCTTCACACTGCCTATTCATACTGCCTTTACACCGATGGTTAAACGCAGAAATGTGTTATAAATTGTTTTTTAACTACTTTTTATGATTTCATACAAAAATGTAATATGGCAATTTAACACACTTTTCACCAGGCTTATGATTCAAAATGGTAATGAATGTGATATACATAAATATCTTATTTAATTTTACAACATTTTTGCACAGCAAGATTATTGCGCTGTACTAATTCTCAATGTGCAAAAATGTATAAAAACTTACAACACTTTTCAATGAATGGTTTTGGCACATATTGCAACAAATTTTTGTGTTAAAATGTTGTATGATATTATACAACAATTTTGCACTTAACCATCGTCATGTCCATGTTCATAATCTAACCCGTGGGCCACACCTATCATCTAATTCCCCGGAACTTCGCAGTGGTGCCAAAAATTCAAAATCACATAGTATTAATACCGCTGAACATTTCGTCAGTGGGGCTTCTTATTGGTTGGATTTTTGACAATTATTTCCTCAAATATTAGGACCTATGGATCACGGCTATATACTGCGTATTATAGCCGTGAGATATGACGATGTTTATATGCACATGTATAGACAAAACCGGGTGAGTTTGTAACATGAATCAGTTTTATCAGGTGAGTTCCTGGTGCATATCAAGGCGATGATAGATGGTTTTCAATCTGGATATAAACATTTTTGCTATCTATCTCTGCAAGTAACAGAAAATTAGCACTTCCAGAACAGGCATCTGTATGAATATACTTGTCTTCTTATCTGAAATTTCAGCTACCATCCCACTAGCTACAAGTTGCTCTGTACTATATTATAAAATGCAACAATTTGGTTACGAACACTTTTGCCATTTTATAGCGATTTTTTACATGCTCACCAGGCAATTGACAGCATCCATATCACTATATCTTTCTCAACTCCCTGAGGAGCATACAGCATATCGCAATACATGTGCTTATCATTCACATTAGCGTTCACTTGCCTGACCTGTGCCTATTTAACATATAAGCAGTGTTTGAAATAGTAGGGGGCCCAAGGGCCCTGAGCCACCAACTTTTGACCAGGGCCCTTAACTTTTAGGACTTGATGGCCCTGCTGTCCCTCAACTATTTTTGGTCAATATTGGTGAGTCATATAGTGAATTTCATACTGTATCATGTTCAAATACGTGTCCATAAAAGCAACCACTTTCTTTTTCTAACATTTCAACCACACATCACAGCAGGACCCTCAACTTACGATCAGGGCCCACAACTATTTAAAGTTAAGGGCCCTGCTGGACCCGAACTTTTTCCTGCGAGTTTCAAACACTGATATAAGTAGGTGATTCCATAATCGTCGTTCTGTGTCCGTGTCTCCCAGGCGCCACGTCCCCGGTCTCTGCATCATCTGCGTCCCGTAACGACTCGGCAGCCGCCGTATCGCCGACGCTGACTCCGTTCAAAGTCAACACGACGTCAACGCCACCGCCAGGGCAAGGTGACAAAGGCTGCGACGGCGTCGTCAGGGTCGTCGGCGGGCGCTGTCAGCCAGAATCAACAAGCCTCCGTCAACCACAGGCAGCAAGAAACGCCAGGCGGAGGGTGAGTGGCCGGTTGGGTGTCTGCAGGGTCAGGATTAGGTTGAAAAGTGCTACTCATCAGCAGAATGAGTAACCCTCAAATATCTACTCGTCCTGCAAAAAATGTACTCGTCCTGGATGAGCACATTTTTTTGCAAGATGAGTAGATATTTGAGGATTCCTCATCCTGCTGATGAGTAGTACTTTTCCGCCTAATCCTGACCCTGCATTTATTTTTAACATGAGCAGTTCATTTTTCACAAATACACAAGATTCTACCTGGGAGTGCTGTCCTGCTGACGAATTGCACTTTTCCACAAAACTTGACCATGTGCTATAAATCTGCACCACCAGCTGTCAAATCTGCTATCATGTATTCAGTGCTGAAGTTCCTAATTGTTACCCCATTTTCCACATCCTAATTTTCTTACATTCATTCTATTTTTCTGCGTATTTTCAAGTTACAATGAGAGAAAAAATTGTCCAATAATGCAGGTATAAGGCAAAACAATTTTTGCAATATTATTTAGTGAAGAAGTATGTTAATTGACGATTACATTATCATTCAATTGAATCACACTTGTTTTAATCCATATTTTTTCACCAATGAAAGTTAACGCCCTGCGAATGTGTGTGATTGCAGACGTGTTTGAATCTGACCCGATGTTTGACGAAGTGGACAACGACGAGCATCAGCGATCGTTCTACGACTCAGAGGATGACAACGAGGATACGGACGGTGAGTAAAGCGATTAATAGTCAGAATGTAAGCTTCTATTGGGCTCCATTATATAAATATTGATTCAAATATATAGATACCTATTGGAACCTGTCATTTTGTCTTTGGCAAGACTTTCGCTCTTGTCTCAAGAGCTTTGTCGGGCCGAATGAAATGATCCTCTCAATGGGTCCATAGTTCTGTGGCACTTATATGTACGAAGAACCAAGTAATGTACCCCTGGCATAGATATATTGGAAGATAAATGCTGACACATCAATCCTCCCAGTCCGTGGACTCGGAGTGTGATTTAGGCTCTCATAGACCCTCTTGTTTAGCATCTGTACGACAACGAATTCCATTGAGAGAATTGAAGACACATAGTTTTCTTTGTATATATTTGTCTACTGCTTGTTAATCCAAAAACTAAAATGTGCATAAATATAAATTTTAATTTAAATTTCGAAGCAATAGCTTCCTGTTCACAAAAAAATTTTGTTAACAGGAAGCTATTGCTTCGAAATTTAAATAAATATATTTATGTACATTTTAGTTTTTGGATTAACAAGCAGTAGACAAATATATACAAAGAAAATATGATTCCATATACTGCATACCTAATTAACAGAACATTAATTGAAGACATAGATTTGTGATCATGTCAGATTATTGGTAAATTGGTAACCCTGTGTTCAATCCCCCCACTCCATAGACTCCGAGTGTGACCTCTGCATTCCTGCTATAGGCACATCCAGGCGGGGGGGGGCAGGGGCCTCCTTTTCCCACCAAAATACTTCATTTTCATAGGGTCTTTCACACGTCCGCCATCGATCGCGCGTACGAAACCCATGAAATCCCTAAAGTGCCCCCCCCCCCCCCCTTTTTTTTTTTTTCTAAAAACCTTGATCTGCCATTGAATGCTGACACATCAATCCTCCCCCCCATTAGACTCCGAGTGCGGCGTCCCGGCCGGCCGTCTCGCGGCAGGCTCCACGGCAGTACCGGGCTCCGGTGCCGGCGCCGCCCAGTCGAAGCGCCCCTCGGTGTACTCGTCCTCGGTGCCCATCAACATGCCGGCGGCGGGCTGGGGCAGCGCCGGGATGATCGGCAGCACGGCTGCCGTGCTGACGGGAGGTGTGGCCAGCAGCGTCGCTATCGGCGGCGGCGGGAGGTTCGGAGGGAACCGCGCCGGGGCGACGGCGCTCAACAGACGCTCGCTGGAGGAGGAGGATGAGGACGAGGTGAGACGGGGGTGGATTGTTGTTTATTATTATTATCATAGAAATGTGCTAGCTAGAGGACGAGGTGAGACGGTGTGTAGAGCACATTGTTCAAAAGACAAACGTTCTAATGTGCTTTAATACATGGTGAGATGGACGCGAGATGACGGGGGTGGATTGTTGTTTATTATAGAAATGTGTAGAGTGCATTATTCAAAAGACAAACGTTCTAATGCCTTGTTAAAACATGAATATTGGTGTCCAAATAGTCACAGATAGGACTGTCAAGACTTGCGGTTTTTGACCATGAAATCATGATTACAGCTAGTTCTATGATTAGTTTGGAAAAACAAGCTTATTCTTCACTAATGAGTTTGTTTAGTTTAGAGTGAACTGAAACAATGTACATAGGAATGTAATGGTATTCTTCATCGTCAGATTGCCAGTTTGTCAAAATGTTGAATAAAATCATAAAATTTGAGTTTAAAATTGAATTACTTTTTAATCGTTTTTATATTCGGGCCAATGAATGTTGGGTCGGGCCAGCTGCATTCAGTGTCAGCTGGCCCGACTGTCTAGCTGAAAAATTCAGACTTAAGTCGACCCCTGAGTGTAAATATGAAAACACAATGTGTTCTTAATGTCGTTGGTTCCATTTTTATAAAAAAAAAGTAGTTCATAGTATTGAATGTTCTACTCTCTGTCGACAGTACGTTCACTCTGAGGACATCGCAGCCTCAATCAAGGCGATGGCTCGCAGCGTCCACGCAGACGGTACCGAGATGTTCGGGAGCTCCCCGCGATCAAGGTTAGTCCGGGTTACTGAAAATCTGTAATTTCAATCTAGTAAATACATGTGATGTTTGAGCCCATGAAAACCTCAAAAGTAAAGTCCATGGATGATTGTATACTGTACGTCTCAATTAAGACTTGTATTTTTTTCGCTACTTTTTGTTTTTAATTAAAGGTTTTCAATTGAATCTGTTTCCTTTATATATGTGAAGTTGAATCTAGTGATTATGCAGAAGATCTCCCTGTTCCAGTAGTAATAATGTTAGGTTCATTAAAACTTTCAAAATTGAAAAAAAAAAACTTAATAGGTTTTAATATTCCAGATATCAGGGTTCTGCTGTTGTAAATTTTGCGATCAGTGGGAGTTATTTATACACCAGAATAACTTATATCTGTGTAATTGGTTTTTCATTGAGTCTTGTCATGGATCATGATAGACTTATCTCATATATTTAAATTTTAATTATGATTGACAAAATACTTGAAAGCTACTTTTCTAAAACCTATTATAGATATTTTATGAATATTATTTTGGTATCTCCACAAAATAAATGAAAATATTGAAATGTTGCGTATTTTTTATTTTAGGTTTAAGACGGACTTCAAGCCATAAGGAGCTAGTTACATACGCTATAATAATAAGACAAAACTAAACTAGTGTAAGTGAGAACAATAAGTTCTATTGATAATAAAAAGAAATTGTGCAAGTGATGTGTGAATGGAGGAACAAATAGAAAGAAAAAACAATTGCTGCAAATGTGTGAATATTTGGCTTTCTGAATGTAAAGGATAGAAATAATCTGACGAGAAGAATAAGTAAAAATCACATTTAAAGGAAAAGATGAATAGTGTAAAAAGAAATCACCAAGATCGAATCAACATTCATGCCATTTTACAGGACAGAAGTTCATTGTGTTTTTATTGGTGCTAAATAAATGGAAAAATTCAGTTGCAGAAAAATAAAGAGTGTCAGTTTTGTGGCTACGAGTGAGAAAATTGAGTGGGTGAGAATTTACAGATCTTATCAAACTACTAGAGATTTTTCTGTCTGGTGAAGAAGCATGAACGAGGATGTTTCTGGTATTTTTGCGTTCCTGAGCATGAATCTACGTTTATAAACAATGAGAATGTGTACATAGTTTACAGCTTTATATGTGAGTTTTTTGTGATTTTTTGTTCTGCTATGAACTGATGCTAGAAGCTCGCAAGCTTCTAGTGAAACAGGATGATCAATGGTAGATGAGAACAATCCTCTCTGCAACAACACCCGTAGGAGAGAAATCGTCGAAGATTCAAAATTGAAAAACTCGTCAAAACAGGGCATTACCAAAGAAGAATCTAACGATGTTAATATCAGGGATTAAATTTGGGTTTGATCAAATAATTGTAAATGATGTAGTGTTCAGTTATAGCTCAGAAGTAGAAGTAAAAGGGAATTTTAGTCTGATAGTGAAACTTAAGCAGCCTGTATGCAAAACCTTGCTGTCTCGAACTCTGGTTTTCGTCCATGTTCGTGCTGTTGTCATTGGCCAGCTCATGAAGTTTGTGGACGCAATTGATCTCCGTTGGTGTTGCGATGGTCGTAGTCAGATTAGATTAGTCGATTGTATTTTCGTAATTCTCAAGAAAACCCTCGCTTCCGTTTCCTGCTAACGGGGTGACAGCAAACGCACGTGTGCCGTTTTGAAGTCGAATGTCAAATGTCACACGTTTGTTTGGTGATTTCTTTTTGCTAGATACAATTAAAGCCACAGTAAACTTTTATTAGCAAAGCCCACTCGGAATATGTCCCTTATGTTGTACAATAGTATGCACTGAAGAGTTTTGATTAATAACTAGCCAAATACACCAACTTTAGTCAGAAATATTTTGCAAAAATGGCCACGTTCCCGTGCATTTGTGAGGGCAAGTGGCAATGCTTTGCCCGCGCGGGTCTGTAATCACGTGAAGTGGGACGGGGTTTTTCTTGAGAATAGAAGTTAAAGTTGTGTGGATTCTCCCAATAAGAACGCCAGGGTGAGGATTCGGTCATTTGTCAGCAAGACGAATAACCAGAGAAAATACACTTCTTTTCATGACAAATCCTCTCGTTCTGATAAGAAATTGAGCAATTTCTACGCGTCAATGTGAGGAGTGCCTAATCCTGACCCTGAAAAGCTGTCTCGGATCCAGAATGATCAGGAATAGTGAGTTGATTGTCAACAAGTTATATTTGTGTCCTGATCATTCTCCAGAAGCGATGAAAGATCAAAGAAAGATTATGTTCTTTGGTTGTTATAACGGGAATGTAAAAAGATCAAATATGTCATATCTTCAAACTGTAGTCGTTAGTAGCAGGGGTAGAAAAATAGCATGACAAATGGTAGTATAGCAATATTTTTAAATTTTTCAAACCTATTCAGTTAAAAGACTTGTGTTGGAGATTTACGAGATTCAGTATTTTTATAGGTTTTCCTTGTATTGTTTCAAATATACACGTATGTATAAATGAAATGAGTAAATTAATTAGATATGTGATAAAATGATATTGTTGGCTCAATGGATGTCCATATACTACAGATGACTGTCGTAATGTTCATTTCTGACAATGGTGAAAGAATTCATCTGCAGTGTCATACGAACCACTTTGCAACCAACATTTCATTGTAGTAGGCAATTGAGTCCATGATGTCATTTGTTTTAGTTAAGTTTTGGTTATGTCATTTGAAAAGCGTCCATTTTCATGCGCTTTAAAAAGTCTTGTCCTTCCCATTTTACATTTTGTAATTATAATCATATTGTCTATTTTTATATACATAGGTTATGGTGGTTTGTTTGGGAAAGTTTCAATGAATTTTGAGGCAAAAGCATAGTGCATTTGACAATCTTGCCTTGTTTAAAATGTTGCTGAAAAAAGTTCTTAAATTAGGAAAATAATGAGTTTTTTTTTTCATCCTGTGATATAAATTTGAAAACCGGTTTTACAAAATCAGTCAAAAGTTTCTGTATATCGACGTTTTGTTGTAATTGTGCTATTTATACTTGTAACTAACTGTATTGCTAAAAATCATATGGGTAGAAATAATTGAAATCATAATCATGTCTTTAAAAAATTTAATTTATGGTTAAATTGAAACTAGATTTAAATATATATTTATTGCATAATCCTCGATTTGGGGAAAAAAACCTCCACATTCGAGTCTCTACACCATGGATGTCTCAATCAATAGAAATTGTATATTGAAATTAACAGATTTGTTTGAATGTATATTACAAAGCAGTAATTTGGAACAAATCTTAACATTGTCAAATGTTACTTGCTTTTGATCTTTAAAAAAAAAAGGACCAAAAAAATCTACAAGCAAGAAAAAATGTGATTAAAAAAAATGTAGTGAAATGTAGCACACAGTCCTTTAATATACATAGTGCAAGAAACTAAGTGCGCAATTTGTCATTAATGTATTAACATGCCATCTCCAACTGCTCAAAACATTGTAGATTAATGGTGAAATATGCTTGTCCAACTGCATTTAGTCGTGAAAATTCATCTGCTGGGAATATTCTTTAATATAATAATACTTTGCAAACTTGAGGTGTGTTTTTTTTGGTGATATGGGCTGTAGAAACATTGCATGAATATAATGCCAAAATATTGAAACTGGGTGTTATTCTTTAGTCAGTGTGAAAGTGTTTGTGCAAATGTTAAGTTTGTATTTCAGAGTGGCTTTACATGAATAAAATTGTTACCAACTTTTATACAACATGTTAAAAGAGAAATTGTGATAAGAACAGTTGAAATTTGATACCAGGTTTGATATTTTTATATATGTAAAATTGTTGACTTGTTCTGAAGCCTCGTCATCAGATGTAATTGATTTGTTGATATTTTAAGTAGGCAACGCGTTTTACATTTTTTGCTTTACAATTTGCAGCAGCCATTTTTAACTGTTTGCCCAGGTGACCAAACCCTGTAAAATATTAAGTTGCAAATGAAGTATTATTGTACACAAATTTCATTAGCCAGTTTGATTCTGAGCATTTTGGCTTTGTATTGGCGGCCATTTCTATCATGTTGATCAGTTAAAAATCAGCAATTTGTAAAGCATCAAATAAAATAGCGTTGCGATGTTGACCGTTGTTTTAATGGAGAAGGGTTTTCACAGTTCACTGCATTGCATTTATTACTATCATTATGATTAAAGATGTGGTTTAAGATCAGTAATTATCAGGTGACTTATGAATTTAACAGCAGATATAAAAATTTTGTTTCCAGAAAATTGTTCTGATGAACTATGCTCCAAGGGACAAACTTTTTAATGGTTTTTAAAATGTGGAAATATTTTTATTTGATTTTATATGTCGTGTCTGAATTTCAAGCTTATTCACTCAAATTCATGAAGCAGAAAATTAATATCATTTGTCACTAGAACTTGAACCGTGGACTTGTTTCTAATTCTTATTTTTACCTTGAGGATTGAAGTAAATAATGTAGCAATATTTGTAACATTATTAAAAATGAAATTTAATTTTTGGGGTTTTCATTTCTTAAAGGCATCCTTTATATACATGTATTGTTTCGCATTTGTTAAAAACGCTGATGCAGCTCCTTAATGTGACAGCGAAATTTTAAAAAGATAGACATTAATTTTTCAGACATTTTATTTTTATAATTGCCTGTAAAATATTCTATACATTTACGCGCACTCACTACTATATACGATTTTCCACATTCATCCCTCATGTTGTTTGTTTCACAATAATTAATCCATCCCTATGAAAAGCTTTCAATATACATGTATTGAGTATCTTTGAAAATAGATTTTAACACAATCTGCAATCATCAAAAACGAACTTTGATGCTCAAGTATTTTGTAACTACAAGTTGAGCTTTTTCTGCATGTTGCATGATTAATATCCAAAATACTCGGCGCTCAATCCTGCACATTTCCAGTATGGTGGACAGACAACAGTATATTGTGGCTATTATAGCAAGTATTTACCAGACGACAATTATAAAAACTACCATTCCTTACAAAACCATATAGTTGTAGACAAAATTTAAACATCTATTTCAACGTTCACACAACTTCAACCATCCTATTAAAAATTTCCACCTTCAACACTCCTACTATCCATTATAATAGCAATGCTCACAAGCTGCCTTTCTTTCTCCCTGCCCCCAATCCGCTACCTGCAGTGATTAAATCTAGAAGTGACTCCCGAGTCCACGACTCATTATTTTTCAATAGAATGCAAAGAATTGAAAACTATATCCCAAGAGGCCCATAAAATATCTATACTTATATGTTTATGTATGCCAGGACTCGTATTGGCTCTCATACTGATTGTTTCACAACTTGCGAGTCCTTAGGGTCTCATTGACACCAATTTCTAGTATGTGTGTTAACACAACTTTGAACCACTTTCGAGATCAATCACTGACTACCCCTATCAAACCTCACTCCCTCACACTCCTGATGCTGACCCCTGCCTGGTTGAGACCGCCGACCTTCGTTGACCTCCGCTGACCCCACCCGACCCCTTGACCCCTCACTTGGCTGAACCCATCTTCTTGAGGCTGCCCGTGGCTGGTATCACGGTTGCCTTGGTGCCACTGGGAGCCGTTGTCACAGAAACCAGGCTGAAAACAACAGCGGCAGCTTTATAACGTGGACACACGCGACAAGGTTAAAGGTCATCGAAACTGAGCAAAGAGGGGACTCAATAAATGTGGGTCTAATGTGAAAAGTATCTAGTAAATTGTTAGTGTACATTGTACTAGCTGCTACCATTTAAAAAAAAAAAAAAAAAAAACAAAAACAAAAAAACATGAATGGATAAAGTCAAAAATTAACTTCTAGATTATAGACATTTAGGAGTTTATAAACTGGTTTAATACATACTATACATAGTTAGTATATCTGGAATAAAAATGGATAGGTTCATTCTTCAAATAGATCTCCAGGTGGACATCAGTCATCAGTATCTTGTGGCATGTTTGCTATTGAAATAACAAAGGAACACGAACAATAACAACGAAAACAAAAACAGTTAAAGATAATGCTCAGCCAAAAATGTATTTGTTCCGTAAAATCCAGTATCAATGAACGATGCCTTTTCCATTGCAAGTGTAAAGAAAATAAGATTTATATTCTCCACGATTAATATTTATTACACCCTTAAAAATACCATGCCATCTTGTTAGCTAAAACACAAGGTCTGTGAAGCTACATAATTGAATGATTTTTGCCAGACGTACCGCGGATTTCCAACAGCAGACGTAACATTTAACATTGCATCCACCATGAAGTTACGTCTGGCGAAAATTGTTCTATATTTCTCGATTAAACGTGTTTTTGAAAGATTACAGCCTACTTTCTAAGGCATGGTATTCAAAATTGCTCTATAAATTTTAATACACTGCTGAAATGAAAGAAATTTTTAGAACGCACAGAACACATCGTATCGCTTCTCTGCAAGATTACTTGGTCGGCCACTGAGCATAACCTTTAAAACGATCCACCCTCCTGCAGCGACCTCACCTGGGGTTTGTGGCGACACCTGATCCGCTGTGACCTTTCTTAGACCTGCCAACATTTTGAGATTTGAAATAGTACAATTTTTACAGCGACCACCAATGGGACACGAAGCAAAATAAGTATGTGAAAACATTGGTTTTAAGTAGGAAAGATAAGGTGGGCTCATCTGGGTTTCATGGCGACGGTGACCTCCCATGACCTCACCAGAGGTTCATGGCAACCCCTGACCTACTTTGAACTCTTGTGACCTCACTCAGGATTTGTAATGACCCCTGACCTATGACCTCACCTGCAATTAGTGGCAACCCCTGACCCACTGTGACCTCCCCTGAGATTAGTGGCGACCCTTGACCTTGCTTTGACCTCCTGTGACCTCACCTGGGGTTCATGCCGTCCCCTGACCTCCCATGACGTTCATGGCGCCCCCTGACCCACTTTGACCTCCCGTGACCTCACCTGGGGTTGGTGGCGACCCCTGCTGCGGTGACAACGAGCGGTTTCCCGCTGGCGCCGCCGGTCGGCTGAGCATCCCACTTGGACTTCCGCTTGGCCGCCTCAAGCAACAGCTCTGAATAATCGAAAAATACCTTCGATGCAAGATTGTGCAAATTTCAGACTTTACGAGCAGAAATTGATTTACTTCAACGAGGGTTCAAATGAAATATATTGATTATTGAATAAGAGTTTGATTAATCAGCTACTAAAAATTGTTTTTGTTTTTAAATTATATTTCACATGCTGTTAATTATGATTCCGTCTGATTCCACTGGTCACTTTTTAAAACCAGTACTGTACACTTTCCAAATAAAGGATGATAAAACCTAACATAAAAACGTGCAAATTTAAATTGATTCAAATAAAAATGAAGGATGAAATTTATCGTTATATCAACAGTTTTTAGAACTCACCATTGGCATCATTTTTCTTTGTAGCCGTAACAAATTCCACCTACAAATAAAATTGTATTGAACACTACTAATAAACTGATGGATATCAATTAATTGAACAATAATATCATGTTAATTCTCTAGATGTTCCTTAATACAGCCGTATAAATTCATTCGAAAACATGTTCAAAAAAGTTCAAAAGTAAATTGTAATTTTCAAATTTTATAACGACATTGTTTTGACTTAAAGGCCCTTATCAAGTATATGATTAACAAGTATACTGTAGTATAGAACTATAACATCAACTTAATTCATTACATTTTAATTATTAATTCCTCATAAAGAATCGTAATTTGTTTTAAAAAATAATTGATTTATAAAGAAGTTATCTTTTTTATATATAAAATTACATTCTTTAAATAGTTTGAGACTTTGTCATGTCAAAATAACTTTTATCACTTTCAATAAACTTAAGAACTATATGCACATTATATAAATATTAACATTAACATTTCTAATAAAAATCTAACATGAAAAACAAAGCCCAGAACTAAACATTTTACCTTGTTTTCTATTTTCTAAAAATAATACATTAAGCAAAATCTTTCTTAAAAGTCTTGGTTATACAATTATGACTTATATAATTATGAATTAATATTTTGTTAAATTACATTAAGATTTTGGTTGAACGAGGCTACATTTACAGAGGCTCAAACTGTAAAATATTAAAATCAAAGAAATATTGAGAGAAATATAAACAGATCTATGGTAC
This sequence comes from Streblospio benedicti, assembly GCA_019095985.1. Classification (NCBI taxonomy): domain Eukaryota; kingdom Metazoa; phylum Annelida; class Polychaeta; order Spionida; family Spionidae; genus Streblospio; species Streblospio benedicti. The sequence continues at coordinate 5,830,176 of CM032663.1, forward strand.
ATATTAAATATGAGCATGACTACATGTAAATAGCTGTACATTCACAAAAAAAAACTCTAGAAAATGTTACGAATATGTAGATCCTTCCCAAATTTCCAAACATATATTTCCTTTGAATTCAAAACTTATAAGGCCTACTTAAATAATATTCCTGTTTCCGGTCAGCGAGCGAACCTCTATTATCGCCCCCGAACCTCTTAAATTTTATGGATATTGCAAAAAAAATAACAATCTCACCGACCTGTTGCTGGGTTTCACATAGTTCAAAACCAAAGAAATTTTACCTCCTCATCATATGACATTTCAATTTGCCAAAAATAATTCATATTACGGCGTCTTTTTATATATAAAATTACATTCTTTAATTTTTTACCAAATTTTGTCATGTCAAAATAACTTTTAACACTTTCAGCTACACTTAAGAACTATACACACATTATATAAATATTAACCGGGATTAACATTTCATAGCTGGTGTCCCGTCAAAAACAAAGCCCTGGTCTAAACTATTTTACCTTGTTTTTCTATTTTCTAAAAATAATACATTAAGCAAAATTTTTCTTAAAAGTCTTGGTTATACAATTATAATCATATAATTATGAATTATATTTTGTTAAATGTTACATTTTTTGGTCTAGCATGTTTAAAAAACTGTAAAATTTTAAAATCAAACTTATATTGGCATTCTAAACAGATCTATGTTTTTTAAATATGGGCATGACTTCATGTAAATAGCTGTACATTCACAAAAAAAAAACCTAAAAATTTTCATGAACACAGTCAAACCTTTCTTAACCATTGATGTTAAGTAACTCCAGCCATATGCTTACCTTTGAAATTAGAACATGTTTTTGTATTTAAGCCCTCTAATTTTTTAGGCCACTGTTTCGGGCGTCAATAAATACTATCAAATTCTAGTCTTATTGACTGAAACTACTCCCAATAAAAGACTTTCAGTTAAGCGAAATTGGTATTTTACTTGCTTTCATCCCGCCCGCGTGACCATAAAATCATCATAGTTTAGATGTAAACACATTTGTTAATTAAACTTTTTTGTCAGTAAGATGTTTACCTAAGACATTTGCCCCTCCTATACCTGGCAGCATATTTAAGAGATAAATGGAAGGGCTTTGTTGCATTCATTTTAAACTTGTACTAATACCAGAGAAAAAAAGTTCATGAGGGCTTACCTAACCTTAAAAAAAAACAGGTTTAATTATGATAAAATGGTGACAAAAAAAATTCAGACCACCACCAACCTTTTTTGAAAATTCAAATTACCTTGAGACAATGATATTATTTAAGTTACCTAACAACATATTCGTCATGATCATAATCATAAGAATCTAACAAAGAACAAAATAAAAATTGATTATGATACCAAAAGAAAAGAATTTCCATTTACATGTAAAGAGGACTAAATTATTTATATAATTGATAATGTAGATATGAATAAAATAAATCAAATTCATTTAAAAAGTGTTTTTTTGTTCTGCGCCTTTTCCGTAAGCAATTTCTTCCTTCTGCAAGATGGTAAACAAGTCGGATTTTGAACCTGTATTAAGTGACCCCAGATGGATGTGACTTTTTGGATGCTAGAAAAGTAATGCAAGACATGTTTGACTGTAAGTAGCTCCTTCCCATAATTCCAACATGTCATGTATTTCCTTTGAATTCAAAACTTATAACAACAAAATTAGGACTGTCATAATCATAAGAATAAAACATGGGACAAAGGAAACATAGAAATACAGTGAAACCAAAATGAAATTTTGAATTATAATCAGGTTGCATACTAAATTAAATAAGAACCATAATCATCAATAATGCATATGTGATAAAGTGCCTGGCTTTACCTTAGTTTTCGGTTCTCGCCTTTTCCGTTTGTCCATTTCTTCGCTTCTGCAGTTTGGCCAAATTAGCCGTAGAAGGAGTCAGCTCCCCAGATGGATGGAATTCGTACAGATGCTGAAAAGTAATGCAAACATGTCGTACAAAGTGCTATAAACACTGAAATGCTAACACTTAGCCCAAAGCCTGAGCCCCCAACTTTGACCCAGGGCCCTTAACTTTTTAGGACTTGAGGGCCCTGTTGTCCCTCAACTAATGATTTTTTTTTTTTTTTTGATGAATATTGGTGAGTCAAAGTGAATTCCATACTTTCAAATACGTGTCCATAATATAAGAGCAACCACTTTTTTGCTTCTTTGCATTTCAACCACACATAAAGTTACGGGCCCTGCTGGTTAGTCTAGAGTTTCAAACACTGGAACTTTTGACTAGCATGTATTTATCCTGCACTCACCGGTGGGTAAGTTGGGGTCCCGCTTACTATAAATCGTGTCCACAAACTGGATCAGCTTCTCGTAGATGCTGCAAAGAGAGACAAAAAATAACGGCTTCATGTTGGCTTGCGGCCCCACAAAATATACCGGGTAAGTAGTTGCTGTACAGCTGTGCAAGGCTAATTCAGACTAAATTGCATTCTAATAAGCGCACAGTACGTTTACAAACAAATTTCAGCAAAAAAATAATAATAAGCGCTTTTTAACAATTTTTTCGCGTTTGTTGCATTCCCTTGACCTCCCTGAATTATGGCCCCCCTGACCCTTTTGGACCTCCCCGAGATTAATGGCGACCCCCTGACCCACTGGGTGACTCCCTGAGATTAGTGGCTACCCTTGACCTTTGCTTTTAACCCTCTCCTGTGACTTCACCTGGGGTTCATGCCGACCCTGACTTCCGCGTGTGACTCACCTGAGTCTGTCGCCCCCTGACCCACTTTGACCTCCCGTGACCTCACCTGGGGTTGGTGGCGACCCCTGCTGCGGTGACAACGGCGGTTTCCCGCTGGCGCCGCCCCGTCGGCTGAGCATCCCACTTGATTCTTGCTTGGCCGCCTCAAGCAATGCTCTGAATAATCGAAAATACCTTCGCAAGATTGGTAAAATTTCAGACTTTACGAGCAGAAATTGATTTTACTTCAACGAGGGTTCAAAATGAAATATATTGATTATTGAATAAGAGTTTGATTAATCAGCTACTAAAAATTGTTTTTGTTTTTAAATTATATTTCACATGCTGTTAATTATGATTCCGTCTGATTCCACTGGTCACTTTTTAAAACCAGTACTGTACACTTTCCAAATAAAGGATGATAAAACCTAACATAAAAACGCAAATTTAAATTGATTCAAATAAAAATGAAGGATGAAAATTTATCGTTATATCAACAGTTTTTAGAACTCACCATTGGCATCATTTTTTGTTGTAGCGCGTAACAAATTCCACCTACAAATAAAATTGTATTGAACACTACTAATAAACTGATGGATATCAATTACCTGAACAATAATATCATGTTAATTCTCTAGATGTTCCTTAATACAGCCGTATAAATTCATTCGAAAACATGTTCAAAAAGTTCAAAAGTAAATTGTAATTTTTTCTATTTTACAACATTGTTTTGACTTAAAGGCCCTTATCAAGTATATGATTAACAAGTATACTGTAGTATATAACTATAATCAACAATTCATTACATTTTAATTATTAATTCCTCATAAAGAATCGTAATTTGTTTTAAAAATAATTGATTTATAAAGAAGTTATCTTTTTTTATATATAAAATTACATTCTTTAAATAGTTTGAACTTTGTCATGTCAAAATAACTTTTATCACTTTCAATAAACTTAAGAACTATATGCACATTATATAAATATCAACATTAACATTTCTAATAAAAATCTAACATGAAAAACAAAGCCCAGAACTAAACATTTTACCTTGTTTTCTATTTTCTAAAAATAATACATTAAGCAAAATCTTTCTTAAAAGTCTTGGTTATACAATTATGACTTATATAATTATGAATTAATATTTTGTTAAATTACATTAAGATTTTGGTTGAACGAGGCTACATTTACAGAGGCTCAAACTGTAAAATATTAAAATCAAAGAAATATTGAGAGAAATATAAACAGATCTATGGTACATATTAAATATGAGCATGACTACATGTAAATAGCTGTACATTCACAAAAAAAAAACTCTAGAAAATGTTACGAATATGTAGATCCTTCCCAAATTTCCAAACATGTATTTCCTTTGAATTCAAAACTTATAACAACAAAATTCGGGAAAGATCATAATCATAAGAATAAAAAAGAACAAAGGACAACATAGAAAATACAGTGATACCAAAAGAACTGAATTATAATCAGTAAAGAGGACTAAATTACAATAAGAACCATAATCATCAATATGACGATAATAAAGTGCCTGGCTTTACCTTAGTTTTCTCGGTTCTCGCCTTTTCCCGTTTGTCCATTTCTTCCTTCTGCAGTTTGGCCAAATTGTCGTAGAAGGAGTCAGCTCCCCAGATGGATGGGTCGTACAGATGCTAGAAAAGTAATGCAAACATGTCGTACAAGTGCTATAAACATAATGCTAACATGTCATGAAGGTGCTAGAAGCATAATGCGAACATTCAAGGAATTACACTGTCTGTCTGCTTAGCGAGATAAAACATGGGACCAGAAAACATTAGGCCGGGCAGGTAAAGTTTAAATGAAAGTTGCCCGAAAAGCAGGTTGCATACTACACATTAAATAGGTACAGGTCAGGCAAGTGAATGCATATGTGAGTGATTAGCACGTCTGCGCTACGGTAGCAATGTGCTGTATGCTCCCCAGGGAGTTGAGAAAGATAAAGTGTGACAAGGATGCTGCCAATGACCTGGTGCAAATGATGAAAAGTCAACTGAGCATGTGGATAGTAGACTATAAAACTTCACTCTGAGCATCAGATGTCAAGCAAATTTGTTTGAAATAGTAGGGGCCCAAAAGCCCTGAGCCCCCAACTTTTGACCAGGGCCCTTAACTTTTAGGACTTGAGGGCCCTGTTGTCCCTCAACTATTGATTTTTTTTTTTTTTTTTTTTTTTGATGAATATTGGTGAGTCAAAGTGAATTCCATACTTTCAAATACGTGTCCATAATATAAGAGCAACCACTTTTTTTTGCTAACATTTCAACCACACATCACAGCATGGCCCTCAACTTACGATCAGGACCCCAAACTATTTAAAGTTACGGGCCCTGCTGGACCCGAACTTTTTCCTGCGAGTTTCAAACACTGGAACTTTTGACTAGCATGTATTTATCCTGCACTCACCGGTGGGTAGTTGGTCCCTTTCTCGTCGATGTCCACAAACTGGATCAGCTTCTCGTAGATGCTGCAAGAGACAAAAATAACGCTTCATGTTCAACTTGCTACATTTACAAATATACCGGGTAAGTAGTTACTGTACAGCTGTGCAAGGCCCGAATTCAGACTACCGTATTCATTCTAATAAGCGCACAGTACGTTTACAGAAACAAATTTCAGCAAAAAAAAATAATAATAAGCGCACCCCAACAATTTTTCGCGTTTCGTGCATTTCTCTCACTTTGACCTCACAGAACATAACACAACGCGCCAGGATGGTTATGTGGTAATCCGAATACGGTAAAAAGAGCAAGATTTGTATAATATTTAATCTGCATTAACAGGGGTGCGCTTATTTTGGGGTGTGTGCGGCAGTGCGCTAATAAGATCAAATACAGTATATCAAAATCAATACTTTAAAAATTCCACTATAAAACCACTCATGTAAATGCCCACCAGCTAAATTGACAGATTATCACCCAACAACCGCAGGCTATATTTTAACCTATTTAAGACTTTAAAACCAGCTCTACAGTTAGACCGTAAGACCATTACTCACAGTCTCAAACCTAAATAAAGACCAATGCGATTGTCTATAAAAAAGTCATCTCTTACAGGGTGTTGATTAGGCACTCGCCACTCGCCCCTGGCTAGTGTAAATTTCTGTTGGCTAGTGTAAATTCAATGTCACTCACCACAGTCGGCGAGTACGAATACTTGATTCCAACACTTTAATAACTAAGGATGGCTAGGTTTGGATTGAACATGGAGAGTGTAAATTGAGTGTCACTCGCCACAGAAGGCGAGTGTTCTACTGAACAAGTCACATTTCCTGCTCTTAAGTTATTTTATGTATGTCAAAAATAGAAAAGCCTAAAAGCCTATTTTCAAAGAGGCCTGGCCTAGAAAAAATGATCCTATGGTTCCGGTAACCCTAGCTAACCCATTTTAACCCCCCTAACCTAATCTTTTTATTGAGATTTTTTATAAAAACTTCGAACCTATGGATTCAGACATAAAATAATATGCTAATTTTATCAATCCAATAAAAAAATCATATGTAATTCATCATTTTTGTTTAATTTTACCATCATGTTGTGTGTGCAGTCACTTTCGTTTTCTATGTGGAGTCAAAAAAGTGGCCCCTACCTAACCTAATTTTTTGCGGTAAAAAAATATGAAAAAAAAAAAAAATTACCTACCTTACTAACCTATTTTTCAAAATCATGTTACCGGAACCAAAGAATCATTTTTTCTAGGCCTAACTGAGGCATGTTGCAATGTTACATGTTGCAATGTTTGTGCAGACTATAATGTAATGCATATCATAGTATACTATCAAGTATTCTTATTCCTGTAAATATGAAGCAGTTTTAATAAAACAACCAAAACTATTATATAACAGAGACCACATCTCTATTGAGACCGGCTGGATTACGTTTATAGAGGGGTTCCACCCTCACCTGGGGTTCCTGAAGTCCTTGCGGTGCTCTATCGACCGACTCAGATCCTTCCCAGTCCGCAGCATCTTCTCATAGTATCGCGTTATCTTTTGCTAGAAACAACAATACAGAGATTTTTTAGACAGTTTTAATGTTAACGTAAAAATATTGTTGATTTTAGAAATAGGTTACTATCAAGTGAGATAGGCACGTTTTACTGGTGATTTTCATATTTATAGAAGTTTAATTGATAAGAAATGGTTGAGTTAAACTTTTCTGAAAAGAAATTTAATTTTGTAAATTTGTAAAAGTTTTATAAAATTGAGAAGGTCTCTGTTGAGACGAAAAGCTTTTTGAAATGACATTATTATATAAAAAAGACATTTATATTGTGGTTAATAAACAGAAAACAGTTGTAAGCAAAGACAATTATACATAAAAAGAAAAAAAAAAAAAAAGTTACTCGTCCTGCTGAAGAGTAACAATTGATGCATTAAATGGGAGACTGTTTTCTCACCTGTAGATCTTTCGGACATTTTCCGGCGGGTTCCGGAGGCAGCATGATGTCATCCTCGCCCGGGGTTGGCGTAGCTGTGCCACCCACCAACAAAACGCCCGTCGACGCAGACTGATCGCCCAGCACCGATGCTGGAAGATACGAAGTTTAAAAAAAAACATGATGACAGACTTCTCATCGATGTAACATTGTAACGCGAGATAGTTGAATATGAGGTATTGTCCTACAAGGATTTACTGGATCTACGTTCAGATATTACACTGTTGAGGCAGAGCAGTCGTTTATACAAACATGCATGTATGTGATATAACAGAGGAATCAATACTTAATAAATATGATTGCTCTTTGCTTTTGTGCATTTTTGTTGAACCTTTGAGAGTTTTCAGTAGTCGTAAGACTGAATAAGATCCCGGAAAGATTGAAAGCTCTCAAGGTATGGTTCAACAAAAATGCACAAAAGCAAAGAGCAATCGTGTACATCAAATAGTATCTAAACTTGTACAGAGGAGTATCCAATATAGAGGAATAAAGGTGAAAAGATAACAGTAAATAAGGTCGTAGTTCGTTCATTCCTTAGAAATACATGGTAGTAAGTAAAGCAAATACCAGTATTAGATGATGGAATTTCATGTGACTGTGTTTAGCACTCGTGCTTAGTAAACAAGGCATCATCGTATTTTTCTGTTAAAGTTATTTATAATATGCCCTAACCAAAAATCTTGTGAATTATATATATGCCCCCCACACACATTAAATAAACTTTAATCATTTGATTCATCCATCATAAGCTTCCAAATCAATCAATCAAATCCTTCTTTCTTATTCAGAGAATATGGCCGGGCTGCCCAGTCTACATTTTCTCCAAGCCTTTTGCTAATTAGGATCTATCAGACCCATGCTGAAATATTATGAGAGAAAAATGACATGATTTTGTGTAATAAAGGTAACTGGGTGAACTTACCCGTCAGGGTCTCCGGGTTGATGGAGATGTTGTAGTCTACCAGCTGAAACGAAAAAACAGAAAATGAAAACTTTTAAAAATAGCTATGGATAATTCCCATCGTTGCTTTTTCGGACACGACATTCTTTCCTTTGTTCAATATCCAATTACATTGTACGAAGCCAATTATATAATAAGCATGTAAATTAGATCCGAAAGTACGACTCAACATGTCCTCACGGAGTCTGTGGTCGGTGGTTTGCTTGTTTTTATTCACGGAGTGCCTGGTTCGTTTGTTTTTACTCACAGGGTCCGAGTCAGTCGATCATTTATTTTTACTTACGCAGTATGTGGTCAGTAATTCGTTTGTTTCTACTCACAGAGTACGTGGTTCATCCATTCCTACTCACGTAGTACGTGGTTTGTTATTTTTTACTCACCGAGTACACGGGAGTACTCATGCAGTGGTTCGTTCATTTTTACTCAGAGTACGAGGTTTGTTTGCGGTTACTCTGGTCTGTTTATTTCTACTCACGGCGTCCGTGATCAATCGTGGTTTGTTCATCGCTACTCACGGCGTACGTGGTTTATTTATTTCTACCACAGAGCGTCCGAGATCAATCGTGGTTTGTTCATCGCTACTCACGGAGCACGTGGTTTGGTTTATTTCTTACTCACGGCGTCCGAGATCAATTCGTGGTTTGTTCATCGCCACTCACGGCCTCGGCTGGGGGGGTTGTTGACGATCTTTTTTTGTTTGCCCAGGGGCCCCCTGGTACGCCCCTCATTCGCACTGCAAGCAGGGTCCAGCCTCGTTTGCTCCCCGCTGGTACCCTTCATTATGTTCAAGTCGTAAGAATGAATGAAGATCCCACCAAAGCAAGCAGGCCACAATTCATCAATAGTCGTTCAAGACTGAATAAGATCCCAAAAGATTGAAAGCTCTCAAGCAAAAACCATGAAACTCATCAAAATTTCCTTATGGAGGTAGGGCGGCAACTAAAACAGTTGCCGGCCCAAAAAATTTGTAATTACTGAATTGAAACTTCATTATGCTCATATTTAGAACTCCCAAAAATGCAAAACCTAACTGGGCCGTGTCAGAACTTTTAAAACCAGCCAGCACAGTACAAATTGCAAATTAGTGTACCCACAAACCGCGAATTGAAATGCGAAAATTTGCAGTTTCACACCACTAAACAGCAATTTCTTCTTTGCAATTGCAGTTAATTGCGGTCATTTGCAAATTCAATCTTTTCCAAGAACCAAGCGAATTCTTGCAGAGGATCATGAACCGGTGCAATGTTACTTTGCAAATCTTTGTGAATTATCAATTTGCGTAAGATATGCAATCACGCGAATGATATGCAATCACCCGCAAACATGCAAAGTAGATTGCAAATCAGATATGTAAATTGTGAATAAATCTCATAACTGCGAATGGGGTACACTAATTCGCAACTTGTACTGTATGGTGTCTTCCATGGCCGAAAGGATAGGGAGTTGGGACTCGTGACCAGAAGGTCGTGGGTTCGATTCCCAGTTGGGTCTGATGGTGGGTGTTGAGCAAACTCATACCTCTAACAGGTTGCACACTGCTCCGTGGTACCTACACGTTAAATAGGTACAGGTCATAAGTACGTATGCACTACGGTAGCGATGTGTTGTATGCTTCCCGGGGAGTTGAGAAAGATATAGTGTGGCATGGATGCCAATGACCTGGTGTAGATGTAAAGTCGCTAGAAAATGGCAAAAGCTGTTTGTTGCAACTATTAACAAGCACATTTACATTTATCAATTGATGATCAATAAGTGGGCCAATGACCTGGTGTAAATTGAAAGTCGTGTCATTCAGCAACATGAATTGTATATCTGGCAGGACACCAGCTTCATCACTGCCTCACAAAAAGCGTAAAATGCCTCACTTAAATTGTAAAATTTTGACATTTGATTATTGATGTGAACAATGCTATTTTATTTTTTATACTTCTAAAAAGAACAATACATCATATAGACAGGTTTTTACATTTTTTTATGACTATCGATACCATATAGCTGAAGACCCGCTATATCTATCAAGAAATATGCTTGCTAAAAAGATATGTGATTGAGAAAACTGTAAAAGATTAGTACTTTGATTTACACTTTGTTACTTTCTCCCAACGAGTGTATCATGAAATGTATGTAAATTCCTTATGCATTATCCAAAATATCTCTATACATTTAGAGGTTCAAACTGTAAATCAAAGTAAAATTGCGAGAGAAATATGAACAGATCTATGATACATAATATGTACAAACCTGGTTTTACGTTTACAAAAACGTAAAATGTCACTCCGCATTCAGCAACATTTATTGTACATTTTTACGCCTGGGATCATATATTGACATTTTCTATCACCCCTATTGAATACATCAGAAAATTATAAATCAGTGTGTACTTAGGGATGGTGTGCATTTTGTCTACTCCGCAAAAGGGGAACAGTGTTCCACTTAGGGAGAGTGGGGGATTCGGTCAAGTTTTGGAGATTCCACTTTTTTTGTGGGTCTAATATTTTATCTCTCGTGCTAAAACTTTTCATATCAGAATTCCACTATTTACTATTTAAATGTGGCATTAAAAAAAGATACAAAGCAGACTTCACACATTAATTAATATTATGATTTACATTCCTGATGTATAATAAATATTATTTTATGGCATATATAAGTAATATAGATATCGCGAAAAACTACTGTGTAGATATTCTTCGATTATGTCACACATCTGATGTTTCCACTTTTGGGGTGAAAAAAAAGAGAACACTGTTCCACTTTTGCGGAGCGTGACAAAATGTACATCATCCCTTATTTGAAATTCATTGTGTTTTTATGATCATTTTTTGAACTTGTTTTATCAGTGGCATAGAGCAGTACTAACTTGAGCCCTGAGAAATACAGCGAAAAAAGGCAAAAAATAACTTGCTTTTGAAATTTCAGCAAGATCAATTTACGCCTGTGATTATATTCAGACTTTCTTGCAGCTATTTCTGTCATCTTCATAAGTCTTACTAAAATAGGACTTTTTGTTGAAAAAAGAAATGAACACCTACTTTTCTTCGGCTGCGGTGATGGTCTAGGCGTCGGATCTTTCAGGATGGCTGTGATCGGGGGAGATTTTGGTGGCGGGGGCATGCCTGCGGAAAACCACAAAACACTATTGAAAAGCTAAATGAATTGATAGTTGACTTGAAATGTAGCAAAAAAGATATTGGATAAAATCAATTATATCAGGTTATTTTAGCATATATATAATGTAAGATTTACATATAATACTTGAGTTTAATACATACCACTAACGAAAGTTTTGTGAAAAATATTCATCAGTGTAAAAAACTTATATCATGATTTAACTCCTAATAAATGAATCCTATTAGCTGCCAACTACAAGATACTATCAGGGTCAGGATTAGTGACTAAGTCACTCGTCCGCTCGTATTGACTAGTAAAAACTAGTGGAGGACGAGTGCTAATTTCTAGAAACTCAACCTTTTGACGAGGAGCAAGTCTGAATAATTTGTCACACAGGTATAGATTTGGTGCAGGGAGAACGAGTACATTTTTTGCAGGATGAGTCGATATTTGAGGGTTACTAGTCCCAGGGAATATCTCTCACTAGCCACTAGCCAAAACCAAGTGCTTAATCCATTTGGCGAGTTGGCTTCAATTTGCACCTGCCACTTTGGCGATTGCCTTTTCTATCAAGTTTTTTTTTCATTAAATACATGTATGTGTTAATGTTAACAGTAATAACGTATAAAATCATTGAAAAACAAAACATGATATAAATACCTCCATTTCATCAAAATAAAAAAAAACTACTTCTCAGAAAAGGAATGCACCAGAGAGCTTTTAGGGACATCCTTTTGAAAAAATTTCTGGGGGAGCATGCCCACAGACCCCCAGCTATACTTCGCGCCTACGGCGCTCATAACTGCGCCTTTGGCGCACCCCTTTTCAGCAACTTTAGATTTTGGCCAGTGCCCTTTCAATATTACCTGCCAAATTTTGGCAGGTGCCAATAATATTTGGCTAGTGCTCCTGTTATAGCACTGGCCACATTGGCTAGAGGTGTTTGAAATGAGAGATATTCCCTGTTAGTCCGGCTGACGAGTAACACTTTTCCACCTAATCCTGACCCTGTACTATTCTATCTTTGACCAGAATACATCAAGTCATTGGATCATCACTCGATAGTGTGTTCGTACAAAAACAACAAACAACAGTAAGATGACCGTACTTTCGTCGTCTGATCCTGAGATCTGGTCGTCTGCAGCAGCAGCAGCAGCAGCCGCCGCGTCCATGACCTCATCCTCGTCGTACGCAGAGAACAACGACTGCATCGCTTGTGACGACGCGGTACGCGGTATCGGGTCCGTCATCACTTTAGCAAAATCGGTAAATCTCATCTTACTTTTAATAGCACACGTAACATTGATGGGATTACATTTAACACTTCTTTATTGACATATATTATACTGATGGTATGTAGAAAAGGTTGGGTTTCGTACGGCTAAAACTAGTTTTGTACCGTACAGGTGTACGTAACTGTACGTAACGTTCAAAAGTGTACGAAACCTAGATGACTGGGTACAACCTGGATAAAACTGGACAAAATCAAAACCAATGACATTATTGATGAAAAGTAATGGATACTTTATGTGTAATGATTTTGTTCACAATTGTATAATCTGTATATTAGTTGAATATACTACTGAATCACATGCAGTGCATACTGTGATACATGACACTTCTTGCCTGATTTTTGCAATAAAAAACATATGTCAAATTATTTGACCCTGCAAACAAGCTCTGCAAATAAATCCTTCTCCAACACAATTAAAAGCCAAGTAAATGTTAACCCATGTCACATAATTAACTGCATTACATAACATCATTGTCCTTACTAGCTGCCATAACTGGAAGTGCTAACTTCATTTCATGGTTTGAGTACATAACTGGCTTGAATATTGCTTTTATATACATGTACATGTATATCAATTCTAGAGGGGTTTGAATTATTACAGAGTTGTACAAGATTAAATACATGTGTGTGGAGGATGTAAGTCAGGGAATATATGAAATTAAAGTGTTTTTAATATGCAATCAAATGAATCTTTCCCAATATTTTGCCACATTACCTGTGCTTTATATTTTATATAGCATTAAATGTGCATGTATTAGCCAACTGAACAATTTGAATTATTTACAGTTTTGTTAATGTAAATCACTTTATATACTTTATATAACTTTAGTTAAACAGGCTACTTAATTTTGTCCAGTTTTAACTAACAAAAGCTATACAAGCATCATTATCTTTCATGTAGCTTATTATAAAAATGCATGCATCAGCTGGCATGTAGTAATCATTTTTTTAAATAGTTTATATATTTACGTACAGTTTTGTACAGTTTCATACATTAAGGTTTAAACCAATGGTTAAAGAACACTTGTACGAAACCCTATCAACCCTGTTTTTTAATTGCTTATATATCCATATTTATCAAGCATTCTTTAAAGAAGTATACATTACTTATTATATTATATGACTTATAAAACCCATTCAAGACAGATAAAGCTATAAAATAAGCAATTATTTAGTTTCGTACAGCTTCGTACAGTTTTACTGTACGAAACTAGCTTTGTACTGTACGGTTTAAACCACTGGTTAAAACACGTCTATACGAAACCCTGCCAAATCTGCATGTACATATGTATAGCATGTACATTGTAGTATAATAGACAAATAGTAAACAAAGTCAGCATACATGTCAATATAATCTTGCTAACTTTTACATTACTGGCACTTTTGCTATGTTTCTGTCAGTGTTGGATTGCGATACTGGCAATAATTTAGATATTTTAAAGCTTAGGCCAAACTGTGACACATAAATATTGCTAGTAATGTATGTTAACCATGAAGCCTAGGTGTACACATGTGATAAACATTTTACATGGGAAAACAAGATAGGTGCGTGACCACGAAATAATCGATCTTTGAATAATCAGAGATGTTTAAAAGAAACAAACTATGAACCCAATCAAGTAGTCAAGTAGTACCTGGGCATTACCATTTCTAATGATATGTCCTTGTACAAGCACATAGATAAGACTGTTTCCAAAGCCAACAGTAAACTTGGTTTCCTGAAGAGAAATCTCAAAGTAAAAAACCAGAAGGCTAAAGAAACTGCCTACAAGACCCTAGTCCGGCCAACCTTAGAGTATTGCTCCACAGTCTGGGATCCCCACAGTCAACAGCAAGCAAGAAACCTAGAACAAGTGCAGCGCAGAGCAGCAAGATGGGTGACTGGGAGGTTCCATAATACATCCTCGGGCAGTAACATGATCAGTGATCTTGGATGGAAAGACCTGGCCCAGCGAAGGGTTGTCAGTCGGCTGACAATGTTGTTCAAGATCACCAAGGGTCTTGTCAATATACCAATAGGATTATATGTGAACTTCCAAAGAAATGGTGTCCATCTCAACCCAATAATAGCTAGAACCAGCTATTACCAATTCTCATTTTTTCCTCGTACAGTCTCTGACTGGAACACCTTGCCCAGAGACATACTTCAGGCCCAAACAGTAGCAACCTTTAAGAATAAGGTTGCAGCCTTGAGCCATAGTGTACCATACTAATCCCTATAATATAATCCCCTGTCCACCAGAAAAAAGATCACGAGGAGGACAGTGGAAAAGATACAAGGATGTGCTTCATGCAACCCTAAAAAGCTACGATATCGCCCCTCAATCCTTTGAGACCATTGCCATGGAACGCACACTCTGGCGTAGTAGGTGCAGTGAGGGTTGCAGACTGTTCGAGGAAAAAAGAACTGCAAGATTAATTGAAAGATGAAGGCTCCGCCATGCTGCTGCTTCAAGTGTTTTCCAAGTTGGAGGCTCACCATTTGTCTGTGGAGACTGTCATCAGACCTGCGCTTCACGCAGTCATCGCAGACACAAACATTAACACATAGGTGCAGGAGACAAGACATTCATCGGACATCGATGAGTCAATCCATCATCACCATACTAATCCCTATATTCCCCTTCTGTTTTTATCCTGCACTCTTATCTTTTATCGGTTGTCTTTTTACCTAACTAACATTCCCTGTCCTTTATCTCTTTCACACTCTCGCACACAGCCTATAAGCATCTTAAATATGGCAGGCTTGTAAATGTGAAATCTGAAATCTGAAGTCAATGTACATCAGGCGATAATACAGGAAACGGCGGCCTTTAAGTACAAATTATTGCAAGTTTAACAATTATTTAGGCGTTATTGATTATTTAAATTTAATTCTTACTTAACATAATTAAATGATAGGTTAGTTAGTTTCATTAAAACTGAAAGGAACGTTAATGTACCTGTATTGTTTAGAATCGAACAAAATACGTTTTGAAAAAGTGGTTATGTATGATCGTTACGCTTCTGTTTATCCATCTAGCTAGTTATCGCACTGAGACCCCCTAAGTCAGTCCAACATTTATCATCCTAATTCTCCGTTTGCAGTCCATCACAGTGTAATAGGTGATTGAATTTAGTTATTCGAATGGAAGCACGCCAAATCTTCTTCACCAATGGTGGCATTATGAATTTATTCAATGACAAAGATTGCGTACTTAAATTTTCAGATCAGTAAAACTTCACAGTGGCCATCAGAGCAGGTCGAAATAAACTCTGTCAATCTGCTATTTCGTTTATAATCCGTCTTTTAGTGTATCTCTGTACAGAAAACACCAAACATTCACGTGCAGATTCACGCTGTGTGGAGTCATTTAGATAATCGCAAAACACGTTAATTAAAATTAAAGCTGAATTAGTACGAGATTCATGTTTAAACTATGTTTTTTACTAAATTAATCGTACAATTTATATTTAGGTACATGTCAGTACTTAAAAAATAATACTTCTCGGCTCCAATGGTTAATTTAACAAATTGATTCTGCTGCCATCTTTTGACAGGTGTCATCACCAAATATCCAATGTAAACTAATAAAATGTCTGAATATTGTTTATTGTAAGTATTTTCCAAATGTTAGGATTAATGCACATAGTCTGCAGTGAAAAAGTTATTCTGAAGAAACCTACTATTAAGGCTTGTATAGTGGTGTTATATGTGCTGGCTATTGTCCATGGACACGCGTACTCTCGAGCGATTTTTAGGTTGCATGGCAGGCGTGATTTACGAAGCCAAGTCGGAATGTTATTTGCATGAGTCAACACATGTTTTAAGCAGCTGGTTTAAACGTCGATGACAATAGCTGTTATTTACAAACACATTTTCATCTCAGTTATAGCGACTCTGTATGTGTCATCTCTAGCGACTCTGTATGTGCTGTTGTTAAACCTTGTCTTCTAATAGCCTGACCACTCCAAGGGCAGACATATTAATCTAAATTCTTAACTAACACCTCTGTATCTGTATCTATAGGTGAATAAATCCTTAAGAGGCACACTTTAACAAGGAGGGGTGCGAATTGCATTAACTGCTCTGGCTGATTATTTGCTTGAAATGATCGACTGCTTGGATTGATATATGATGTTCATTTAGTCGGTTCCAATCCTTATTAGGCGTCCGTATTTGGGGTCTTTACGAAGAAGTTATTGTACTGATCGGACATTGAGTGTGACACATGAAATGCTTTTGTGTTTTTCCTCACATGGGCACTAACAATGTTATCAGTTTTGTAACAAGAGAAGGTTTTTTTGCTCTGATCTGCTGTCTGCCAGCTCTTACCGTTGTGAAAAAATTATCAGGTGGCAACGCGGGGACCAGCCCATTAATGATTTTTTACATATTGCAGACCCAGAGGTCTTAACGTCTGTCTTGTAAATGTGGCAGATCCAGCATAGAAGACAGACAGCCTGGAGTTCTAGATCTGTAGTCATCTGTGATGAAACGGGCGGCTCTGCGTTGCACTCTTTCTAGGTTTTCAGTCTCTTGGGAATAATCCAAGTATCCTGTTTGCTCTGCTTATAACATCATCTATATGAGTAGACCATTTGAGGTCATCAGCTGGTTCAATGCCTAAATACGGATGTGACTCGACGTAGCCTAAGATAGTGTTGTTCAATTCGGTAGTGTAATTGTAGCCTTGGAATATTTGGATTGTCAACTAGAATATATGAAAGTCAAGAATTGATATTATTGCTTGCAAATATATATTGTTAAAGCTATTGCATTTTGTTTCTTTTTCAGCATAAATATGCAATCAAAGGTGTAGATTATTATACACAGGAGAAACACTTCGAAATGCAGGAAGTGAATGTGAAGGTAGCCGTGCGGGTGAGTCGACACTTGTTTAATTCTCTCAATTACAATGTTCCTTAAAATCAATTTCTCCAAAGCTCCTGAATTCAACTCTAGAACGTTAGTAAAAAGTGTCTCTCCTTTTGTAAGTACCGGTAGTTCAAAATCATGCAAATGTAATTGCGCCTTTATATTTGAAATGATTGAGAATACTTACCAGTTCCAGACAGCACAGATACTCTTCACAGACTATTACCAACATAGAGGATCGGTTTATATCTTTTTAGTAAGGCTAAAGCCTCAAATACACAAGTGCAAGGAAAAAAAGGGCCTGTATTTATTGCGTTCGTTCGAACAGGGGTCGTAACCACATTATCTGGGTCATATGGCAGTTATAGATAACCATGATAACCCAAGAAATTACACATCACATGTATAATCATGCATTTTTTGCTGGCAAATGTGATATCCATGTTATCCGGGTTATAAAACAGTTTAATATAGAGCATGATAACCCAAGAAATTACACGTCACTGTATGACAATCGTGCTTTGTTGCTGGCAGGTGCGGCCACTGCTGCCCAAAGAGCGTCTGGCCGGCGAGACCATTTGCCTCAAGGTGGT
>CM032663.1:5848298-5860798 GCA_019095985.1 Streblospio benedicti
TGATATTTATTATATAAAGCTTAGAAAAAATACATTTTTCAAATAAAAAAAGTAGTAAATATGTGACGATCCTCGATGGGTAAACAGCTTTAACGTTGTCACATCATTGATTGCTGTCAACAGTAAACACTTGTTGGTTCTGTGCTAATAGTGCTTATGTAACGTTTTATTCTGCATGTGCTAATAGTGTTTATGTAACGATTTGGTTCTGTACTTAATGAATGCTTAATGTGATTAAATGAATCAAACTTTTCCTAGTCAAATCGGGTACCAGAATGGAATCCTGGCTCATAACTAATTTGTGTCAGTGAACTGCATATCCAAATAAATTGAGTATTGTTGGGAAGATATTTTCATTCTTTATCACTATCAAAACACGACCTACACATGATATGTTAAAATATACAGACCATTTAACTTGAAAAATGACTGCAATTACCGCCATCTTTGACTTTTTGACCGGATGCGTTGTGATTACGCTCAGGCGTGAACGGCCAGCCAAATTGTCTTATGTTATAACTTGACACAAGTGTCGCTATAACTTTCAAACGGCTCGACCAAATGTCTTGAAATTTTGTAGAATTACTCCACATATACAATGCTCTGGCATCCTTAAATCTAGTAATTTAATAATCACTGGATCTTTTATAATTAACATCTTAATTAAGTATGCAAATACACCATGACGTCACAGCTCCGCCCTTTGTTTACATGTCTGCACGGTGCCTATGGTGGGACTTCTGCACTACAGTTACGTCGGCCGTATGACTGATCGCACCCTGTTCTGTGCGCTCTCTTTGATGTTCATTGATTTTTGGAGCTTTTTCTTAGTAGTTTAATAAAATCAATAGCTTTTTCCTAGAAGTAACAGGTGTGCTATATTCATGAACATATTTGAAGTGGGTCAAAACTAGTCCATATACGGAATCCGTAGCAGTATAGACAGTCCTTATACAACATATTTTTTACAAGGCAGTTCTGGAGGTCGATGTCGACTGAAAATACATGCAAAAGATTGGTAAATCTTGTTACTACGAGCCAAAGTGACTACATGCGAGACCGTTTGTAAAGAAACGTAGACAGAAAGATGGACAAACAAAAAGTCATGTGGGAGATGATAAAATAAATGCTATTATTCGGTCGAACTGCCGCATCCAATATACGTATCGGAAGAAGATTTCAACAAGGATTCCATTGGTGTATACCATCTGTTTTCTAGCTTTTGAATTAGTCGTGTTATTTAACAAAAACTGATCATCTTCAAAGTGTTTTTGCCGGTAGCAGCCATGCGCATGCGCGCATGTTAATTGTGCATTTTTAATGAGCAATAGGTCATGAGTTCAAATGTGACGTCATGGTGTCTATTTGCATATCTAAACGGCTTTACTAATACTTATATAATTACTGACCTTGCTTCGAAAGCGGCGCCCCCGTAGTGAATCTCGAATTTCGGACAGTGCCTTAATGTCATGTTCATCACTAACTTGATAGTCACATACACCTTTGTAACATTTGCACAGAGGTGTACACGGAAGACCATTTTAAAACAGCTACATCTTACACCATTGCAATCTGTTTTGCATGCACATTTTGTAAGTTCAATCACAGCTTGGGGTGCTGGAGTGTTCAGACATCTGGCAGGCATGTACCGGCCATCTTTTTTGCTGCCAACCATTTTTGATCGATAGGTGGCAGCTCTGGACACACTTCATTGGATAAGACTTGTCTCTCATTGCCATGAAATTTGCTCTCATGATGTGAGGAAAAGGGCCCTCGTGTAGGTGGTAACATTTCTCCTTCAAGATTTTTTTGATCTGAACAGCTCCCACCGCAAAGCTGGGATAGATGTTAGGCCACATGAAGAATATACGACACACAAAAATTCTTCCAGCCCCCATCCTCTGCTGGGAGATCTTCACCATCCATTTCTGACAAATGTCGATGGTTTCCAAGTTCTTGAAAGCATTTTATGGCTTGATCATCAATAGGAAGTTTCATGTAAGCATCTACCCACCTTTTCTTTGTTATTCTAACAAATTTCCCCTCCCCCCCAATCAGCTCCAGAAAACTGATGCAGGCCAATTAACCCCTTACATCTCTCCTTACCAATCACATTTACTCGTCACACAATGTCGATTTCTCGATAGTTGGTACCTTTTCCAGTTAAAAATATAAGCTAACATGTGATGATAATCTGTCCTGTGCTACCAGGTCTACCAGCAGTATTAACACATCTGTGTCTGGAGACCACACACATATCTGTTTCACTTCATTGCTCAGAGCGTCTAGGACCTGGTTAGGTATCATTTTGTCAGCTTCTTCATGTGAGTGCTCATATTGAACTTCATGGCTTTTGATTATTGTGCCATAGACAACTAAAATATTGATTGAATCAAAATGTTGCATTAAGCTTTCTGCCAAAATTTCAGTTAGTTTTGCCTTTGTAGATGAGGAAGATAACAAATCCGTTATCCCCATTTTTGGTCGCATTTCAAGATGTATGGCATATTCTATTGATGTTGTTGCTCTCTTCGTTCGGGTGTAGTTTTTCAGTGATTTGTCAAAATATCGATCAAATATCACTTGACAGCTCTCATATCCTTGAATTAGTCTTTCGATGCGCTGGATGAAAGCATCTACAAGGTGGGCAAGCTTTTTCCATACTTGCAGTTTTCTTAATATTTTGCACAACTGCCATGGCGTCTATTACAATCAATTTTGATAATGGTTCACTGGCATTAGATGGGACAAAACCCTCAGCAGCTGTGGCTTCAATAGTGTGCAGTAAACTTGCTTTGTCTGTGGGGATGTAGAGTCCCATCAACAGCGCAAAGTGCACGAGGAACAACAGCCATTTCCAATTTTCCAATTGTGTCTTCTAATTTTGGAACTAGCTCTGGCTTGCTGCTCTGAATGATTAGGAAGTGACCCAATAGCTCCCGTTCTTCCTTTAGTTTTACCACTTTATTATCCTTGCCTGTCGTGATTTTGGTCTTTTGATTCCATGTTTTCAATTTGAGTTTTTTCATTGGTTGCCAAATGCAAACTGGAGACGGTTGTGTGAGTCTTGTGTCTATGAAATCTTGAAAAGCTTTTTGTCTATTTGATGAGAATTCCAAAAAATATCATTTTTCATACTGTCCCCTATTAAAGCGGATGATGCCAAGTTTTTCAGAGGTGTCTCAGTCTTGTATGGATTACCCTCACAATGAACGCATGGCCTGCGCTGTTTCTTGCATTTTCATGTAATCGCACGCTCATATCTCCCACAAGATGATAGTGGCGTTCTTTGTCAGAAATGATGGCGTGGCTTGGGAAAGCATTGATATACTGCTGAACCATACGAGCAAGATGTGGTGTGATGGTAACTAGTCTATCTAATGCCTTCTCATCTTGGCTGAGCCCCACAATGCCACCATGCCTCTTCAACACCTTTATTTCCTGCTCCAATGCCTGGTCAGTAAAAAGAGATGTAAATGGCTCTGCAGATTTTGAAACTACAAAAGCACCTTGTTTTAGGGATTCCCATGTCAACGGATCATCATGTTCCAAGCTTGTCATCTGTCTTAGATAAACTGGCATTAGTCTAGCATAGTTCAGTAAGTCTCTTGCAAAAAAGAACTCAATGTTATTTTCCAAAGCTGACAGAAACCCCTCCCAGTCTGCTGATCGACATGCATGAATCAAGTCAAGTAAACGGTTTATCTGCTCTACATACATATCTAGAAATTTTGCCATTTCTGATGCAAAAGCGTTTGACCAGCTTTTGTGACATTTTGTGACTGCCATTTAGATATCTCGTCATATAATTCCATCGCATTTACTGAATCATCATGCAACGCATCACGCAGTCTACAACACTTTTCAGCGATATCATCATTTGTAAGATCAATAGTATCAATTTTGAGCATTGTCATGGCCAAAAGCATTGTGATGTGAAATTCTAGACCTCTTTTGTACACTTTTCCTCCAAAGATTCTTCTCAAGCTCGCAGATGTGTACAAACCTGCCTCAATTGTGCATATATCCAATCCACTACCATCAACTGTTTTACCAAGGGCATGCAGTAAGGCAAACACGATATGTAGTGCACCTGCACAAAGAATCCAGTTTCTGTTTTTCACAGATTGTTGGATAAGATTCTCAGGCCTCTCTGATATAAATCAAAATCTAAGGTGATCAATGTCCTCCTGTTTGGTCCAACTACATATGCAGAAATGTTTTGGGTTAATGAAAGTGCAGTATATAGTGTACTATAATCAGTTGGTGATGTTCTTAGCAATGGAGCAATGACCTCTGTGTTTACACATCTGGGTTCTTTATTCGTAGCTCTTGATTTTTGGGAAAGAATAATGGATCTTGTGGCAGCCCATGTTGGCATCACATTTTTCTTTTTTAGTTTGTTAACTTTTTTTAGCAATCTTATTCTCTTTGGTGGTAATTAAAGAATCATCAGCATCAAATTCCTCCGCTGTCTTTTCTTGGATGTTAGTTACATCAGTGACGTCTACATAGCTGATTCCAAGAGCATTAGCAACAGCCCATGTATTGGTGTGATCAGTTTGTATTTTGCGGGTCCCCAAAGGATATGATTCAAAATGAATTGGTGAGGTCTTTATGATAGGCTCCTGTAAGTAATTCACATGTAATGATAAGTTTTCTTGTGGTGGAAGCTTCAATGGGATTTTTAGTGATGGGTTTATGGGAGGTGGGGGGGGGGGGCAACCCCCTGTGCCCCCTGAATCTGCCTATGTGTGGTACCAAAATGAAATATATTTATACAATTATATGGCTGAGACTTACCATTATGGGTTTTAATGAAAATTTCGTAACTGTGGTCAATCTAAAATGGTAATTATGTAGTAAAATCACTGGAGGTCAGCCATTTTGAAAATGACCCCCCAGAATGGGGTCAGGGGTCATGAAAATTTGAACCCCTACATTTTGGACTTATTTGACCCCTTGACTATCCAAAAAAAATAATAAAATCAATTTTGGCAAGCAATTTTATTTTTGGTCGGATTTGTGACATAAGGGACCAAGTGAATTTTTATGACTGTATTCTAACTTAAACACTTGAAATGTAATGTTTTGTCCTTTAGTTTTCTCTGAAATTCATGATTTAAATTAATCAAACTACTTAACAAAAAATATTCTTGTAGATTTTAAATAAAGTGATAATTAAGATACGCCAAGTGGCCATAATCTACACAAATATGAATTGCAGAGAAACGATTACTTAAATAGATAAAGGTGAATTTGTATGATGTAGGCTAACTTAAACACTTGAGATTCTGACGACCATATTTGGATATAATACACCACATTTCACCGCAGCAGAGGGCAGTGGTGTATACACCACAGCTTTCCAGAAGAGGAGAACAAGCCTATAAGACGAGGGACAAGCCCAGGAACAGGGGAAAAAGCAAGTAAGAAGAATCTAGACGAGAGGACGAGGGACAAGCCAGAAGCAGGGGAAAGCCGAAGAGAGAAGAGGCCAGCCAAGAAGAGGATCCACTGGAAAGTGGAGTTCGGATGCAGAACAGGAGAAGTCCAAGTCCAGAAGAGTAGCAGTGTCCAGCCAAGAAGAGGAGCCACAGGAAAGTGGAACCCGGCTGCAGAGAAGAAGACTAGGTGGCCATAACGCCCAGAAGAGAAGAACAAGAGTACAAGAGTACAGTCAAGAAGAGGAGCCACAGGAAAGTGGAGCCCAGCTGCAGAAGTGGACAAGTTCCAGGTGTGAGGTGCAGCTAGAACTGACGCAGAATCCCAGTTCTGAGGAGCAGCAAGAACTGACGCAGGATCCCAGTTCTGAGGAGCAGCAAGAACTGGCGCAGGACCCAGTTCTTAGGAGCAGCTGAAAACCGGAGGAAGAAGCAAGAAGTTCAGCCCAAGTCCCAGGTCTCAGGGGGAGACCCAGAGAAGAAGCAAGAAGTCCAGCACAAGTTTCCAGGTCTAACGGAAACCCAACGAAGAAGCAAGAAGTCCAGCACAACTGCCAGGTCTAGGGGAGACCCAACGAAGAAGCAAGAAGTCCAGCACAAGTGCCAGGTCTAGGGGAGACCCAGCGAAGAAGCAAGAAGTCCAGCACAAGTGCCAGGTCTAGGGGAGACCCAGCGAAGAAGAAGCAAGAAGTTCAGCACAAGTGCCAGGTCTAGGGGAGACCCAGCGAAGAAGCAAGAAGTTCAGCACAAGTGCCAGGTCTAGGGGAGACCCAGCGAAGAAGCAAGAAGTCCAGCACAAGTGCCAGGTCTAGGGGAGACCCAGCGAAGAAGCAAGAAGTCCAGCACAAGTGCCAGGTCTAGGGGGAGACCCAGCTTTAAGAAGCAAGAAGTCCAGCACAAGTGCCAGGTCTAGGGGAGACCCAGCAAAGAAGCAATAAGTCCAGCACAAGTGCCAGGTCTAAGTAAGACCCAATGACAAAGATTCCTAGCAGTGTGAAGATTACAAGCAAGTTGGCATCCCCGCGAAAAGCACCAGGTTGAGAGCGGAGATGTTGTCCATGAGAAGTACTGCCACTGCGGGTGTAGACCTGGGATGATCACGGCCAAAAATTACATTATTACAAACAGGACTTTATATTGATTTTATGATTTTGCTTAATAAGTGTGTTTGCGATTAATAAAATAAATATAAGCAGTTATTGATCTCTTTATTTATTTCCCTAGGTACACACACAAGAAAAAAGGGATTTCTGCCACAAATAAATGTAAATATTGCCTAAGCTAAATTATCAACAATGAGTAAATATTAAAATAATTTCTTCCAATATCTAAATTTCCAAATTAGTTTCCACAGACAGAAGAAAAAGATTAAACCCCCCCCCCCCCCCAATCCCACCCAATATTAGAATTTCAACTCATCTGCCAAGGGAAATCCTTGACACCGAACACAAGCGTGAAGTCAAGCATTTCATGATAGCCATCATAAGTCTCCAATGCGAGTGACGCAAGTCTATTTTCCCTGTAGCTTATAAGCAAAAATGATGTACAATAACCCATAATTCAAATTTCGAACATGTCATCTTTTAAGGCTGAAGAGTCAAGACACATGTAAGTTTAAAAAATTAGAATAATTACAGTACAATACAGACCATGCTCAATAAAGCAAGTCTTGTACAAATTGGTGTTAAACAATCGTGAAGGGGGACATCGAGGACAGCTAAAACAGCATATCCATGATGGGGACTTTAGAAATGAAAACTTCATAGCATAGATCTCTATTATGCAGGAGTTTGGTGTGCATGTGCATGAGAGCTTCCCTCCCCTTTCCACCCGAAAAATGGCAGGCATTAGTGTCTGCAGCCGGCTGCAAAACAAAATTACCCAATTATTTCACAAAATATTGTTCTGGCCCCTTTTAAAAGTTTGGTTTGAATACTACAAATTTACATTTTTTTTCAACTAAAATCTGTGATATAACAACACACTCGTACACACTAACAGGTGCACACCACGCACAATAAAGGTCTATCACTAGTTGTTGGGTTGATTGGGTATAAGCCTAAATTCTGTGACTCCGTACATGTTCACATATATAATGGAAATAAGAGTGCATGAGCGGCTCAAATGGGTGTTGAGTCCAATACAGTGCCACGACCCACCAAGTATGGTGGCGTGGCCCTCAGGTTTCCCACAGCCTCTGTGTGCACTCTAAGTGTTCTACACCAGATACATTATAAATAAATGACAAACAAATGTGTTCAGGTTTGAAGGTTGGCCAATTTAGCAATCGGAAATGTAAGGGTGGAGAAGGAAGACGTAGGCTTCAAAGCACTATGATTGGATAGTACATACACGTTTGAGCAAAGATTTAGTATGTATATATAGTCTATACTCTAAGAAACCAATATATTCCAATTGCAGTTAAACTGTTGAGGTTGTAAACAAGATTTACTGGTTCAAAATCAAGTTTATCTATGCTCAATACACTGAAATTCATGCCAATGTTGTAGTTACTTTCAAACACACCTGTGGCCATATCTAGTGATCAAAATTGCTAAATTTATGCTCCTGCTGAACAGCATCTAGATGGTAATGATGATAATGCCAGTAAATCTAGTGCGTCCGTATTGGTGATGTTTATCAACTAAAGCATGAGTCGATGGAGATGATCAATATTAACCTGCATAAGGTATGATGCAGCATCATGCATAGTGTTATATTATTAGCAAAAATTATAAATGATTGAGGAAATTAAAATGCATGTACTGCATATTATAAAAATTATGTGGTGATGATGATCAATACTCTATTTGAAACTGTCTTCATATATATTGTCTTGTTAATTCTTTAAGAAATAAAACAATCTTATGATTCAAGAATATTGTACTAATACAATGGTTTGGATTTTTAGTATTTTATGTTACAATTAACAAAAAGTGATAAATATTACCAGGTTAAACC
This sequence comes from Streblospio benedicti, assembly GCA_019095985.1. NCBI lineage: Eukaryota > Metazoa > Annelida > Polychaeta > Spionida > Spionidae > Streblospio > Streblospio benedicti. The sequence goes on from CM032663.1 coordinate 5,856,704, forward strand.
ATCCATTAACAGTATGTCATGAAGAATATGACTTTAAAAACATACCCTCTATTCAAGTATAGAGTTATAATTATAATAATGGTGACATTCTTACTCCCAGATTGACAAGTTGACGAAATAGCATCTTCGCTGCCCTCTTCATAGCATACAATTATTTGAGCACCAATTATTTTAAATAGAATTTGTGTTTCTTGTACAAGTGGATTCACTGACCATGCAAACCTTGTCAAACACCAAAAGCAATGTTCTATGTCGAATAGTTATTTTGTTATCACCAAAACTATTATTGACCTTTATTGCAGCTGTCAAGAAATGAACATATTTTCCACCATACGTCTGATTTGAATTCAGCATGTTTATATTATGTAAAATCCACTGTATGATAAATTCTCATATAAAATGCCTAGCAAAGTTGTATTTCCTGAAAACTATGCCTGACTACTGGTGAAGCTGCTCAAAGGCATGAACCACAAGAAAGCATAAGTCCCAGATGAGATACCAGCATGCATTATTAATAACCTGGTCATCGAAGTAGCTCCAACCCTAACCATATATGGCCGATCATATCTGGAGATATACCAACCCAATGGAAAAAGGTCCAGAAAATCCAGTTTTTATAACGGGGGTCGAGCAGATGCAGCCAAATATCCCCTTGTATCATTGAACTCGACTGCCTGTAAGCTCGTAGAACACATTGTCTGTTCACATGGGGTGGCACAAACAGACATGCATAGTATCCTCGGAGAAGAGAACCATGGGTTCCGAGCAAAATGAGGTGCAACTCGTCATGACTAGCATGAGATGCTTAAGCAACGTGATAAAGGCAAGCAGCTTGATGTCATTATACTTGAGTACTCCAAGGCACTTGACACAGTTCCACAGAAGCGGTTTTAACTAACAAAATTAAGACAGTTTGTTATACAGCCATAGATTCCATTGAGGATCAGATACAGCTGCAAGCAGATCTCGGCAACCTGAAGAAATGGGCCTCTGATTGGGGCATGGTCTTTAAGCCAAAGAAGGGCTACATGATGACCATATACAAGGGTCAGAACAATCAACCATACATTGATGAACTATGTGGTGCAGTGCTCAAGCCCGTTGAGCATGGAAAATCATCATAAACAAGGACCTGAGCTGGAATGTGCACGTCTCACAAGTCTGTGCAAAAGCCAACCGAAAGCCAGGCTTCGTGAAGAACCTAATAAACTCATAACTAGGACAATCGTTCAGTGGAACAGTTTATCTGAAGCACTACGTCAGAGGCTTGCCTACCACATTTAGAAGCCAGCTTATCTCAGTCATATCCTGGAGATTACTTTAAAAAGGAGGAGATGGAGATTGACAACCCTTATACACCCAATGAGGAGGTGGTCCAAATGGAGATGGGTCTCAATTGAGAGGAGATCTTAGTTGAAAGTTCTATTGTATCACACTATCATAATAGTGTTGAGGTTAACATTGAGCGCAGGATCCCTGTTCTGTAGCATTGTCACAGACTTTACACGGTATGGCCTGGTAAAGCGTCCATTGAATGCTATTACCTTACACACAGATTTTGTGGAGGTCTATGTAGGTCCAATGAGGTCTTTGTGCAGATAAAACAATATTACAGACTACTAAAGCTATGAGATCCTTGGACGCTTACTGTTGAAAAGCCCACTACACAGGCCCCAATGCAGGACCTAATACACATGGTAAAGTAATGATATACATGATGTGAAACTGTCATAATTCTCACTCTAGCTCCTCAGCTGTACATTTGATGATATGAGCATTGGCTTTGAAAGCTGTTGGCTTGAACAGTAAGAATAAACTATTAAACATCGCATTGTTTGAAAGACTAAACCTAGGAACGCATTTCTCTTTTTCTCAATGCTCTAACATATGTATGATATCATTTAATGATTATCTTTTTATAGAGCTAGCTTAGCTTAGAAAACTGGAGGTTGCAGATTTGAGTTTTTTAAAAAGACACACAAACGATTGCAAGCTGCTGATTTTGCTGTGTTTTGCACGCCTTACCTTCACACATGCCGCCGGAGAGGCTGGTGTATCCTTCCTTGCATTCGGAGCACGAGTACCCGGGGTCAGAGTTCACGCAGCCGCTAGCACAGGCAGGCAGCGGCAGCCGTTCTCCTGGCGTTGTGTCTGTAAACTGGTACGTCAACGACGGCGCGAGGTCCGCGTCACACTCGTTGATGTCTGCAATAACAACGCCAAGTAAGCTATCCATTATAAAGTAATCTAGTAACTTGGTATACAGCATATGGATTCATGTTAGTTTGTCGTTTTCATTCATTTGCTGTTAATTATTCTAAAATGATCAAACTTTTTCTTTACATATCTTTCTTACATATTTCAAGTCAACAGACTCCTTCTCAAATACGAACATTTGTATTTGAGAAGGAGTCTGTTGACTTGAAACATGTAATATAGATAAAGATATGCAAAGAAAAAGTTTTGACCATTTTAGAATAATTAACAGCAAAAGAATGAAAAAGACAAGCTAACATGAAGCTATCGATTCTTTTACATGTTTCCGGGGGAAAAAGTAGTAGGGATTAAGACAGAAAGGATCACGTTGAGGCAAACCAAATGGAGACGCTTGGCAGACGGTAGCTGGGTCTGCCCCACAATAGTTCAAAACACACTTTTACCCCCCCCACACACACAACTTTAAAAGAGAACTGATAAAACAGGTAATATAAAAGGTAACGAACACGTTAAAGAAAGCAATTAATCTTAAGCGTGTAATTCGCAAAGAGATCCGACAGTGGGATCTCAAAATTACAAGCTGTTGATTGGTTGCGACTTTGAATTTACATGTACTTGCAGGAAAGGTTTCCTAGGGTTTGTCTAACTGAAAGGGAGGTGTCTACTGGAAGGTCAGACTTGAATAATTGACAGATCAGAGGGTCTCAATTATAGGTGTGCTAAGGTGAGTAATTTGTTGGACTGGGATATGGGTGTTACAAAAATGTATGTAACATTGAAAAGAACGTAAAAATATCAATTCGATAGATAGAAAAAAATTAGGCAAGCTTTTTCTAGATAACCATATTAATCCTATTGGCGTTTAATATTTTCAATGATAGCAATGTTTCGTTCTGAATAATATGGTACACAGGTGAAATCTTGAAATTTGTTGTCCATTTGTAATAGAATAACGTTACATGAATTCATATTTTTAGGCGCCGTTTGTAAACATTCGTGCGATAGTTATAGAGAAATTTGCAATTTAGAGAATACATAAAATAAGCTTTTCCATCCCTTAACAATTTGCATACAGTATCGGAGAGGTCGCCAATATGGGCAATATGGGTTACCCAAGGTTCCATGAAATGTTAATCAGACACAAAAGAACCATTGGTGAACATAAATACCTAGACAACTACCAGTCAGACTTCTGAACTGGCCGGCTGGACACGGAGTATCTGAAAGCATACAGAAGTAGCGCTTTTACATATACATGTACATGTATATGTTGCAGAGTATTATGTTTCTCTTTTGTGTGTACTTGATTTACTTATTTTGTATTGAATCGTTTAGACATGTTTTATATTAAATACTGACTTGTAGAAGCCTGTACAAGGCGAAATATTGTAAAATCAATAAATTAAAAAATAAAAAATAAATCAAATTTGAACCAAGCATCTACCACCTCTATCTTCTCTATTGCATAGTTGACAACACCCTGCCACAGGGTCGGATTGTTGTGTGTGGGTGTCTGGGTGTAAGCGTGTGTGCGTGAGTACGCACCTTCCACACACTGCTTGGTGTCGGCGTCCACCACCAGGGGGGTGTAGCAATTGCTGCACTCGGTGCGCCCCAGCTCGGCGTTCCATGTGCACCCTGTGTGGCACCACTTGGGGCAAGCTGCCGACACACGCTCATATTAAACAGAGGCAGTCATTTTTTTAATGGATTTGTTGCAAAATTAGACATGTCATTTGTATGCATGCTAATATGGCCTGTTTAAGTTCTTGATAGTCACTGCCCTGATTGACACTGATAGAGGGCCTTCCAGGGCCGTCAGAAGAGGGAGTGCGTTGGGTGCGAACGCACATCCCTATTTCCCAAATCAACAAGCCA
>CM032663.1:5865798-5891956 GCA_019095985.1 Streblospio benedicti
AAATTTTGAACATGTTCAAAACCTTACGACGGTGTGTTAAGACGGGTATCAAGTTAAGCGTAGGATGCTCGAAAATCGTATGACGATCATAGGACTTGCGTACGCATTTTGAATATTTTTATGTAATTCTGTCTTAAAGCCGTCCTAACTGAGGGCTACGCGCTTTATGAAAGGGGTTTCAGACAAACGACACTCACCCGTATTGCAGTCGGTGCCGCCGTATCCATCTCTACACCACCTACAATTGGATAGCTTCGCGGCGTTGCAAATCTTACAGGTCTCCAAGGGGCAAGCTGCACAGAACATAAGACACTCTTATGACAATAGTCTACGTAATAGTGATAGTGTTAAAGATCAAACTACACATATGTTATATACAATATTTATACCACAATTTATACACACATTGCACAGTTTGATCTGGAGAAAACTCAGCATTTGCTAGAGCTGTCAAAACCTGATGCTCGCCTATTCCATTTGTATGGCAGGTTTGAGCAGGATAGACCAAACTAGTAGATGTAAGTAGATGCACGATACATATAAGTTACATTGGTTGGCAAATGGGAAGAATATCATGCATGTGGACGTACCTACACAGCGTCCGTAGTAGAGTGCGTACCCATCGTTACAGGACTCACAGCGGCCCGTGTAGGGGGTCTCACACAGCGCACAGTGCTCCACGGGACAGTCTGAAAGCAACATGGTCAGGCAGGTGGACGGGCGGCGGCGGCGGCGGCGGGAATATACGTGCGCGGAAGGAGGCACGGACGGAAATGGTCGGGGTGGGGGGGGGGGGGGGGGGGGGGGCTTAGGAGAGATTCAAGTGGGCGATGATAGTACTTGACATCACGTATATTTTTTGGACTAGGGAATATACCATTGTATGCGATTATTAGACTTATGACTTGTCGTGCTTAAGCTTGTGGACCGGCCTTGACCCCTTGCTCTCATTGCAAGTCCACCAGTCTGCATGTATAGCTTGGAATCTGCCTGTCTGTGACCATTCGTCCATGTGCTCACTAACAAACAGATCCAGGTTTACAGATACGGGGGTTTTGGGAGGGAGGGGGGGGGGACTCCGTCAACTACTGATTGTAATGGGTTTCGTATGCTTGAACGTTTGTGGGCATGCCAAAAACTCCTGCTGTGGCCCTGGACCCGCCTTAGTTCATCTGACTGTGTCCCAGCTCACCGAGGCATGTGCCGTCCTCGGTGCGTCCGAGCCCGTGGCGACAGCGCTTGCAGGTGTAGGTGTCGGTTGTAGAGGAGTAAACGCAGCCCGCCTCGCACGGGGACGGGTCAGCGTCGCACGGGTTGGTGCCAGAAGCTACAGCAACAACAGAGGTCTTGTAACTAATGGGGGCGCCGTGGCCGACAATGGAAACACGCACTTATCAGAATCTACAATGTTCAGTCATCACAACACAAACCGTGGAAAAGCATTCAATGATTAGTCCTAGCAGAAACGTACTATGTAGAATGGTCCACGTAACCCACCTGTGGGTATGAGGCCCAGCAGCATCAGCGCTCCGAGTCGCCAACACCACATCGTCTCTCTGGTCTCAGTAGAGTGCGGACAAAATCTGTCAAACACATACAGGAAAGTCTATGAGAGAGACAACACAATGTCGCTGCCCAATGAGCATTGTGTGTAGCTGATGAGCAATGATGAGCATTGAGTAGAGATCGCAATACACGGCTGATGCTCGTGTGCGGTAAATGCACGGATAGATTGTCTCAGTGTGTCTCCCGGCCTCACTGTGCCTCTCCCGTAAGCCAATGCTATGGTCTCATAGACACAGTTTGACACAGTTGCAAATAATCGAGTGTGCTGTAGCGTGAACCCCGTGTATGACTAACAACTTTCTTCAATCCATCACTTATTAGCACCTCAACACTTGAAGCAAGTTATCTTTTAGCATAATGAGCAGGATATTTGCTGTATCCCGAGTTTTAATGCAAACACGTTTTTACTCTACAAGTATGCAAATTAGCTTGTTGTGATTGGCTGCAGACATTATGTATTTTTACTTTGGAGTTGATAGATAAACGATCCCGCAATAGATCCCTCCCCCTCGGCCGCCACACAGGTTTCGGTTTATCGAATTTCGTAAAACACCAACTACCAACAGATGTAGAGCTGACATAAAACAAAGAAAGTATAGCTTTTGCAGAGAAGCCATATGCCGGCCCTGTGTACCGTCTGTGTGGGTGTCCCAACCGCTCGTCTTCTGCTCGCAGATACTCAAGGGAAGCTCATCTCGTGAACGTTTGTCCAACCAGTTATTCTGTATCTGTATCTTTATAAATAATCACAGAGTCTTCAAAAGGCACATGGCGATGAAAGGGGAGTCCGACTTGCTTACGCTGACCAATCAGAGTTTTAAACTGATCGATCAATTGAGCCTGTACTAGGCATTCCATTCACTAGGGGTCCGCACAACGAAGGACTTGGCGTATTGCTCACTCTTTGACTGAGGCACCATGGGTTTTGGGGTTATTCTTAATGTGGGCACTCACTAAGTTTACAGTGAGATGACGTGAAAAGGCCCTCGCTCTAACTCTTCTACCGGGTCTTATTGGGGTAAAGAAGTTATCTGGTGGCATAGCTAGAATGAGACCACTAATGACTTTAATATAAACATAAAGCTGAGGCGGAGGTATTTTCTTAGTTCTTGCAGGCTTATCCGGTCTAGTGTCTTAAGCATATTCAACACACAGCCTGGGGATCTGGTCTTTTAGTCATCAGTAATGAAACGAGCGGCTCTGTGCTGTATTTTCTCTCAACTTATTACATTTGGTGTTTGAATAAGTATCCCACACAACGGCTCCGTAGTCAAGGAGTGATCTGACCAGTGAGCCGTATGCAGTGTTTTTAGATCCGTGGGCCAACGACGCAAATTCCTGCGGAGAAGCCCTAATGATCTATTTGCTTTGCTACAGACGTTGTTGGTGTGTGCAGACCATTTGAGATCCTCGGATAGTTCTAAACCCATACTATTTTTGTAGATTTGTTTTGCCAAACTTAATAACACATGCGAAATAAATTCCCTTTCACAGTTAAACCATACGCCTGCCGCGTGTGTGACGCCCTGCTTTCATACACAGGTAAAATGCATCCCTTCTGTGTTCCAAAAACACCCAGTTGGTCTCAGAGCGTCTCCTTGTGCAAGGGTCAGGGACTGGTGCACGGTTTTCGAGGGTGCCTGCCTACAGACGGAATGATCCATGAGTCCAGAGACTCTCTGCACCGTGTGTATGAGTGCTCAGCCTCTGGAATCCTGGTTCAGCCAGCAACTGGGTAAACCTATTATTGGGGTTCTCGATGGTGGGTGGGGTCAATCCTGGTCCCACATAATTAACGCTTAAATTTTAGCTTATTTATTGCTTCACCCCTAATTGTTAGCTCATTTCCCACATCACATTTAATGTTTTCGTTTCCCACTAAAATTGGTACTTCTGATGGATATCTTGCTTGAGATTTAAAAAATCACACCAAAATTCTTTTTTATATTCATTGTTAATTCAATCTTTACCAATTAATACACCACACGGCCTATTACGATTAAGATAAGATTAAGATAACTTTATTTCAGATGTATAACATACATCCATATAAAACATAATTGTATATAAACATATGTACATAGACTGTATATTAGATACTGCTAAGAATACTGTTATTGGACAGATTGATTAAATATAAACAACTTTCTAGTTCAACTTTTACAACATTCAAAGGCAAAAGTAAAATACGAAGAATTTAAGAGGCATGCGTGATGAGAATTATTGCATTTTTCAAGTCTTGTTTTAAAACTGCATATATCTTTTCGTAAAATGATTTTGAAATTACCAACGTTATGACTCATTTTTTTTACTAATACTACATCGTCCTTCTATATTCAACAAGTATCTATAAATATTATTAAAAGCAACTCTACAATCATTAAGGTTTTTAGATTTAAAATTAGTCCATAGTGAAGCGCAATACAGATTTTTACAAAACGACCGAAACATATGTATCTTAACTTTAGTGTTTCCAATAGCATACATATAGTGATTTCTTTTGCCTGTCGATATCATCGTTATCATGAAAACAATTGTTTACACAAACACCAAGATATTCTATGTTTTTCTATCCATTTAAGTGGCATCTTATTAATTTCAACAACAGGTAACTTTGATGATTTACAAGATTTTTGCTGTAGGTACATACAGTAGGTTTTATTAGGATTAAAAATAATTTCATTTTTTTTCCGCAAAATATTAAAAAATAAATAAAATAATGATTAAAACCTACATTGTTCATGTGACATCCTACTTGCAGTTTGTTAAGATTAGAACCTACATCATCTAAGAATATATTAAAAAGTTGTACACAACATTATTGTACACAGCAGATTAAAATGAACATTAAGTATTACATTATTAATAATCTCGACCAGCATAAGCTACTATAGCATCTGGTTGATCAAAACGTCCTACAGTCATAGATTATTAATGAGTTCTCACCAGGGGATTTGGATTTTGTTCCAATTTAATTTTGGAATATTTTCCCACTTCACACTTAATTGCCTATTTAACACCCTAATTGTTACAAAATTTCCACTTTAGAATCTGGAAGGGAATCGTTCAGTCAGCTCAAAGTAAATGAAAGAACTACCGCCTGCAGAAGGATGTTATAACTAGAGTTGTAAAATAAAGATACTATAACTTAGATATAGTAAGAATTAGTCCTAAGACTTTATTGCCACACACTATTAAACAAAGAGGACCTACCTTATCACAAGCTGAATGGTCTGTGTATGCACGTACCACTCTAGATCTCGTCTGCGGCTGTGCCGCGCCGCCGCCGCCGTCTTGTACCCTACCGTATCGATCTGCATCTTGCCGACACATGGCGCCACCAACAGAATCACATGAACGGACCAAACGTCAAGTTTGTCATCGTTGGTCTATGGGAATCTCTTGTACATATGTGCATAACATAGTCTTACAATATCTCAGTGTTCAATAACTTGCAATTTGAATAATAAGCCCCTGCCCACGTCATCCCCATCAAGACATCACAGTCTCATTATTCTGTTTAGCTTTACTTTCCTTCACAAACTAAGTGCAGCAAGCTTTTCATCTTATTTCTTAGGTTCCGTATTCAAAAAATGATACCAAAATGACCGTTCAGTTTTGGCAGTGGACACTCATGTCCAACTCTCGTGGGGGAGCAGTCCAAACCGTGCCGGGTATCGTCTGATGGCCATCCTCCTGACCCCGGGTCTCTGGAACCCCTCGTCATGGAGCAAGGTGGGTCAACGCCAGTGCGTGGGCCAAGCGTTAGCATCAGTACTTGAGTAGATGAAGCATCTTGACACCAGTAAAGGGCTGGAGACGACCGTGCAAGCAGAACAGGAGCAAGTAATTACTTGCAGGAAAGGAAGCAACACAGGACGGGAGGCTTGATAGCCTGGGAAAGCAACAGCCAAGCACAGGAATAGAACCTAGGCTGGGCGGGAGGAGAATGAGATCTCGCCGACGTCAGGCTATCATCCGTCCTGTGAGGACGTCTCCATGCACCGCCACTCTTGATCCACAGATCGTCAAAGCTGAGGGACCACTTGGGCAAAACAGGGAGCTGCACACATTTTATTCAAATCAAAAGAGAGCCAATTCGGAGCGACGAGGGGGAAGTAGAATATCAATGCCAGGAGGTGGATGCCGAATTTGTGGAATTACACAAGATGCTGGGACTGTAGGGGGCCGCGTTCGTGTGCAGGGTCATGGTTGAATTTGCGGGAGTGGCACTAATGTCTTACATCGTCACGGGGGCGACCTTCAGTCTGCTGTCAGAAAGAGCATACAAGCAAGTAAGCGCAAAGCTTCCCAGCGTTTAGCTGGCTCAAGTTGCTCTGCAGGTGCAGGCGGTGCGTCTCTGGAAGTGAAGGGGGCGTTGACTCTAAAATTCCAGCTGGGAGCAGGCCAATACGACCAACTCACTCATGTGGAGAAGTTACAGGGTCTCAGTCTGCTGCTGGGAATGGATTGGCTCTCGTCAAAAAGGGTTACCATCAATTGTGCAACCAAGACTATGCACAACAGGACCAGGGACATGATGTTCGGCAGAGCAACGACAGTGACCAGCGGGAACCTGGTGCGGATGGGCAAGACCGTTAGGATCAGGCTGCGAGGTGTACAGCGAGTCTTGTGTCGCATCTGGGATCTCAATAGGGTGTGGCAAGAGGTATTGGTGGATGGAACCACTCAGCTGGGTGGCGATCTTTACGTGGTGCCGTTGTTAGAAGTCATCCGAGGCTTGTTACCCTCACCCTGGAAAATCAAAAAACCCTTTATAGGGAAGTCAAAACAGGTTTAATTATGGCCAAGATCACAGGCTTTCAGCTGGAAGGCAAGGAGATCGCGCGGGACAGGAAGTCAACAAGTCTTCGGATGGGGATGTGACTCACCCTGATCTACAAATATGGCACATACCCACCCAAGTAGCGAGTGTGAATGTCATTGGCTGATTTCAGAGGGAGAGGATGCTCAATCGACTGGACGTGCGCACCACTATAAGGTGTAATTCGTGGAAGAAAGAAGTCCGGCCGAGCCGTCGGCTGGTGCCACTCCAACCAAGACCCGGTACATAGTTCCAGAACATCTTTGTTGCATGTTCCCAGCTGAGGGAACATTGACACCAGGTGAGCAAGGCAAATTGGAAGCTTTAGTGATGGAGTATGAGGACATCTTTGTGGGGTCCAACGGAGCGCGTTTTTACGGATTTGATCACTCACAAGATCGATACAGGAGACGCGACCCCAATTTAGCAAAACTAGATCCGACGTTCCTTGAAGGAGCAAGAGTATGTAGATGCAGACTTGGAAAAGATGCTGGCGAGTGGGGTAATTCGCCCCTCCAAGTCATCGAGGGGAGCTCCAGTGCTCCTTGTGGGGAAGAAGTCAGGCGAGCTCAGGTTCTGTATTGACTTTTGGAAGCTGAGGCCACAAAGAAAGACGCTTATCCCCTCCCTCTGGATTGACGTGGGTCTGGATACCTTGGAGGGATCCAGGTATTTCAGCATGCCTGACCTGACCAGCGGGTATTGGCAAGTCATGATGGATCCAAAGGACACAGAAAAGACTGCGTTTGTGATGCACCGAGGTCTCTTTCAGTGGACAATAACACCATTCGTGCTGTGTAATGCCCCAGCAACCTTTTGCAGACTGATGGAAATGGTGTTAGCAGACATCATCTGGAGTCAGTGTCTGGTCTACCTAGATGATATCCACACCTTCGGGAAGGATCTTCAGTTGGCCAGCACAAATCTCCGAGAAAGAAAGACCGCATAGGCATTGTGAATGTGCTCTTCAAGGAGTAAAATTCGCGCCATGCAGTAATGCAGAAGTTGCATAATGATCAGGGGCTCGAGTTCGATAATCAGCTCTGTCTAGAGTTGTGCAAGATGTACAAAATTTACAAGACTTGCGGGACTCAGTGGAGCAACTGTACGGTTGTATGTAGCAACAAGACTATCAAAGCCATTTTGAGAGCCTTGGACGTCCATGAAAAATATAACTGGGATGAGTTTTTGCTGTTAGTCTTTATGGCGACCAACGTGACTCTTCACGCCAGGACAGGATTTACACCACAGAAGTTATTTTATAGCCAATGTGCGGATCCTCTTCTGCCTATTGATTTGATGTATGGATGTGACGATTCCATCATAGGAATCAGGCAATGCAGACATCAGAAACAGTTTGTGAGGTATTGGGTCAGGCAGTAGAGATACAGCAGGCAAAGCAGAGCAAAAAGGTATGTGGCCGTCGATATACGGTCGGAGACCAAGTCATGATGTACAGCCCATGCTGCAGATGTGATAAGCTTCATTCACAGCTGATCATGTTGTCAAGCTAAGGATATTTCATAGACCTGCGATGACAGAAAAGAAGAGAGGCCGCAAACCTGTCTTAGAACAATGGGTAATGATCAGTTGTCTTAAGCCTGTCTTCAAGACGGGGAGCGGTGCAGTGTTGACAGTACAGGACACTTCATGCTCAGTGGGCCTCCTCGCAAGTCATTGAGAGAGGTTCATGGAGTATTCGAATGGCATCTTTTAGACACAGTGTGGGGAAGGGCTCAGTTTTATGGTCACAACCCCCACAAGCTTGATGGAAGTTTCGACGGATACACGTCAGTAGTCCCACCCTCCCACTCTCACATTGCTGTCGGTTTCAAATCGAAACTTGTGGGGAGAGAGTGGGGTTGCCTGGATCACGGGAGAAACATTTAGAACCAACACTGAGAGTGGAATGCGCATACAGCAACATTAAAAGACAAAATCTTGCAATAGTAAGTCTTTCTCGTGGGGCACGAGGAGTGGCCAGGTTGCGACCAGGTCATAGTGGTCACTGGGAAGCGAGGCGACAAAGGGACAATAGCCAGTGGGTGCGTTGACTTAGCAGTTGCAGATGGCAACAGAGAAGCAAGTATTCTTATCAAAGCGGCACAGAGGTGGCCTAAGGTCAGTGTTTACACAGGCGCAGTCGTGGGTGGGGACAGGCCGCATTATGGCCAAAGGTCGTTGCTCTGTGGCTGCCTAAATAATCAAACCGGCCATGGGTCACGGGTGGAAAGCCAAGACATGGCCCGGGATGCGGCAGCTCGCATCACAGTATAGAAAGTAAACAAACAACACGACCATGGCCCCAAGATACTGTAGCGGGTGAACATCAAATTGCAGGGGGGCGCTCTGATTGGCGAATGCAGCCATGCGCAGCAATACTAAAATGGGTCTTGTGACCAAGCATTGGTTTTTTTATCACAACTTCTTAAGACTTTGCCGAAAACAGACATGCCTTGTATTCTGCGCAACCAAGTTGATTGAGCACCTTTGGATAGAATGTGCATCTTTTTCACATGCTTCACGTATTGGAACAGATGCTAGGTTCTAGTAGCCAAGCCTTTAGTAATCCAGGACAAGAGAGATGGCATCTGTATGGACCTGTGAGGCCGTCATAGCTGGTGCAGGTTCCACCAATGTCGAGTTGGATGATGGGTGTTCGCCCACGCCACCGGTTGATGGAGAAACAGGCGGGCAACAGTCTTTGCAGCTCTGGAGACCACAGCAGCAGTCAAAGAAGCTCTTCAAAACCTGCGGGCAGGCAAGCCTTTTGTCACGTCCTCAGAGGAGTCTTCCATATTTGAGGCTATGGAAGTTCAGCAGATGGACATGCTCAGCGAGGGGGTCAATGCGACCTCTGAAACTAATGTTCTGGTGCAGTATCGAGACCCGAAGAGGCGTGATTCTGTGTCAGAAACAGAGAGTGGGGACGAGGCAGACGATGACAACAAATTGTCAGTTCACAGCGAGTCGTCTCACTAGCAGCAGAAGTGGGGTCGTGATCGTCAACGAGGCAACAGCGGCTCAAGTCGGAGACAGCTGGCACCCAAACTGCGGTGCAAAGCCACCTGTGTGGCCCAACAGCGATTTTTAGCAGACACCTACACCCAAGACGTCCTGTATCCAGGCCAGTGTTTGGAAGGTGACCCTCCAGATTATGTCACCTTTCGTACAGATGACGTCACGGGTCGACCACAGCACTCATACAAGTTCCAGGCCGGACAGGACAATGGGAATGTGGATCGTGTCAAGTGGATGGGCCACAGGTCAAAAGATACTCGCAAGCCGGAAAAGAAGCCGGAGTATGGCTGAAGTGAAGTATCCGGCATGGTGTCAAATCTGGGGCATACCCGCTACCCGCAGTTACTGCCAGAAGTGACAGTATCCACGTACAGAGGCTGCCGAAGAGCTCCATGTTGCGTCGAGATGTACAAGCCTTATACATTGCGTGGCTGGAGAGCGGCATGATATGTCCAGTGAAGGGGTGTGAACCGTGGGCTGCACTTGATGCTCCCCAGGGCACACTTCCGCAACCACAAGCTATGGTCGGCAGGGCGTACACCCGACTGCAGCTTTTACCAGACGACTGTAGACACTTCGCGGTGGAACCACTGTGCAAGCCGGCATCATGGTGTTACTAGGAACATGGATGGAAGGGCTTTCAAAATGTCCTCGAACACACATCATTTTCACATGCACCAGAGGTGCTGTTTCCTGGCTTTCTGCTACAGCACCAAGCTAGTCAACAAGAATGACGTGATGTGTGAAGGCTTGGGTTTCCCGTGTGTGTTAACAGAAGTGGCTCACTTGCTTGACAATCACTATGAATAGGTCAAGACCCGCAAAGGAGTGTTGAGGCTTGCCTTTGACGCTAACCCACTAAGAAGACGGGACCTACCAAAGACTCGATGGGGTATCGCGTGCCGGATTACCGGGATGTGGATGTCAGGGACGACAAGTCTGTTGCACAGCAAATGGTTGTCGAGTTCATGGGAGGCCTATGACAATTGTGTCGGGGTACCAAGGGTAATCAGCCAGAAGCGTTGGTACAACAATACAAATCTTGCGAGGGTCGTGGTAGGGTATGACCTGCCACGGATCGACTACACCCAGAAAGGATGAGGTCGCAAGCACTTGGACTGGCTGGTGTTGTGCAAGACTGACTATGTTAAGTGGATAGCCAGCTTCACAGAGAACAGCTCAGCTCCACCAAAGCTTGCCGGTGGCTACAGTCGCGCTGTCCAGCGACCAGCGGCTACTGCCACCAACAACAGCAAGAACCATCCTGTGGGGAAGGCAGCCGGAAGGGGGCCATGGGACCCCCAAGCACAGTTCCTTCACCTAGCTCACCTATGATGAAGATGCTCCATGTGAAATTCAAGGTGAAAAAAAACAGCTGATCTTGTTTACTGTAACACCCCACCGACGGAGCCCACAGCAGAAGAACTCGCTACCATTGTGTCTTCTATCTCCACTGCATTGGAGAAGAGCACGAGGGTGAGAGAGCCAAAGCCTGGCGCAAATACAGTGACAAGTTCATCAGTGTACCCGGACAAAGAAGCCTCGGATTCCCAAGCCGTTGGGCGAGGTTCCACCAAGCCGTCTGCCACAGTTGAGACCAAGGCGTCGAAAGAACAGGGGATGATGACCAAGCGTCCAAGGGCTGATTCACCAGCCCAGAGATGACCAGGAAGTCACAGTGGACCGGGAGTGGCGCATTGCTGGACAACTTGCGGACCATCAAGTGGGAGTGGCAAACAACAGCTACGACTGCAAAAGACCAGCTGAATACCCTATGCGGCAGACACCAAAAGCAGGAATTCAAAGATGCTCACACAGCCTGGGGGAGCAAGCGAGTCAGACTCGTCACTGACAAAAAGGCAGGGCATGCCCCCACAGAAAAACACAAGGCCGACAACATCAAGCAAGTCCAACAGGGATGCGCTTGATAAAGCCAACAAGCAGCTCAACAACAGCAACACTCTCCTTCCTTCAGCAGCAGCGTGAGAGTTTGCAAATCGAGTTGGAGAAGGCATAGACAACTGAGTTGGGGGAGCGACTGACTATTGTTGACAACGACGTCACGCAACTCCGGCACGACCCAACCTATGTGATCCTGTTGGGCAAACTCAGGATAAACCACACTCTGAGGCATGTCAAGGTGATATGGTCCACCACAGGGTCCTTGGACAACCGTGAGAGAGCAAGCACCAAAGCAGTGAAGTTGTGGAAAGCCGTCTCTGACACTCTGAAGTGTCTGTACATAGATTTCATGGCCACATGGACCGCCGTTGAAGCTTGTGCCAAAGAAGATGCCATCTTCCACGCCTACCCAACAATGCATGCCTATGCAAAGCAGGCAGTGAATGCCATCGCCGCCGTGACCCTTCAAGAGACTGCTGTGCGCATTCCAAGGTCTGGTCCATTCGAGAATCTGGAGCAAGAACTCCGTGTGACCTGGGCAATCGATCTGCTTCCCATACGGAGGTGATCGAGACTGAGGCTACCCCAGACACTGAAGTTTCTCGGCTCCACCAGGAGGTGGAGGCCTTAAACAGAGAGCTGGCTTTGACCAGGGACTACGTCGAGCGTCGAAGAGACACAAATTCCACAGTTTTGGCTTTTCCACCGTACCCCTTGCGGGATCCCATCAGTTTGCGGACTTTGCGAATAGCGGTCTCGCCTGTCATTGACCTAGGATGCTATTCGTCACGTTGATGGATACTGGATTACTTGTGTTTTATTTGTGTTTGAGTTTCCATATGGATGTTCACCTCCCATTCACAGCGGAGTGGGACATACACATACTGGGGGAGTGTGAATGCAAAACTGGTAAAGTACGTTAGGCCTCCATTGCGCGACTTATTGTAGCATGGTCGCATATTATAAATTGCTCCTTACTATAAGTTCCACTGGAGTAGGTTAGTTTTCTTTGGCTGCACACACCTTGATAGGCTTAGTTGTTGTTTATTGTGGCCACTGCATGATTAGGGAACTAGTACTCGCCTGTACCGCTGTAGAGCGGAATGACAGCAGTTCTCTCTAAGATGCTGAATGGGCAGCGAGCATGGTTGTCAACCTATTCTTCGGAATAGACCCACGTTCACTTGTACCTTGTTGTCATAGAGAACTGCAAGACCATCCTGGAGCCGTAATAGGCCGCACCCCAGGGACGACGCTGTGAAGTGAAAGGTGCTGTTCGGAAAAGGCCAGGAAGTGGCGTACATTTTCACTTTCTCCACAATATTCCTATTGTGATCATAATCATTCGGAAGAAAAAAAATCTTATGATGGCCAATATTGGCAACGAGGCGGGTGGGAGCGGGCACTTGCATCTGATTTGGGTAAATATGCTCCATGGTGCGTTCGAAATGGTGAGTCTTACATTTTTGTAAAATGGGGAATCTTGAATTCTGCTTATGCCAGAAGAGGAGGTCTAACATATTGGTGTTTTAAACAATACATTGAATTTAAAAGAAATTTGAAGACAACGACAAAAAATCATCATATTTTATCTCAAGACTGTTTTTTTTTCTGCTGAGCATATATATTACCCAACCTGACTGTGAAAGAGCCCCCACCCACACCCCCTAGGGGTTTTGGCCCAGCATCCTCTGCCAAAAGGCAAAAATATGAATATAACACTTGTTATGCTATGTTATGCTAACACCTGTTAAGGTCTCTTTAAGCAGGTTTTAAGAAGTCAACACTTCGTGTTGGAGCTTGTTTCACTACTCACCAGATGTCACTCGCGTAATATAAAAACATACTTGAGCACTCTTAAAATTTGATGATAACGTTTTGAGATATCACATTTTGAGACATAAAATTGCCTCTTATCTAGATGACCGAGGCAATCCGTCATTCTAATCACCATTCATCATCTTTTCTCTCTGCAGTGCGGTCGATATCCACCGTTAATAATTTAAAATATAATGTTTAACTCTGTTGAATGTAAATTTAAAGTTTAATATACTATTCTATATTCGAATTAATATAATCCGTTATCCTATGGCATATATAAAAATAATCCTGTGTTGTAATGAAACCGAATTCTATGTACGGAATAAAAAATGATACAAACCAAAATAAAAACTCAAAACATAGTTTTTGTCATTATGGCTGGATTGTATTACAAACTTTGCAAAAATAAAAATAATTGAGCAGTAGGAGTGAATTCAGATTTACTTGATTATAGAGATGCATGAGCAAAATGTTATATCACCCAAGGCAGACTTGACTGTAATGCAGTCGCCAATGTCATTCACCGAACAGTAATATACACATTCTTATTTCAGGGTTAAGTCATCAGACTAGAGCATTGTCTAAAATTGTAAATAAATTAAGGCAACTACACCAAAGAGAAAATGAGCTAAAGCAAAAAATAAATAAAAATAAATAAATAAATAAATAAAAAATAAAATAAAAAAAACACAAAAAAATAAACAAATAAATAAGAGCTCGAAGAGTAATCATTACAAAACCCGCTTTATTTTTTTGTTAATGTATCTGTTTAAATTTAAATCTTCCCACATTTAAGGAATATGAGACGTTAACAACATGATTTAATGATATAATTGCACTCAACTGATGTTACTGCACTCAATTTAACATAACGAGCAATCAACACTGGTGGTATGACGCTGTTCAGACAGCAAATGTCCGCTTTAGATTTTTAAAACATTGACGCTGCGCTCACAGCAGGATGCTGTGAGCTTCTCACAGTTTGATAGTGCTACATATCTGCTTGTACAACTCTTAAAGCAGCAGTTTAATAGCTAAAAGCGCTATTTGACATAAAAAAAAACATCACGAGCAGAGAACGCAGTAACGGGATACGAATATCAGAAGTTTGTATGAGTAGTAAAATCATTTACACCCTGTATGTAATAAGCCACCGGCCCGGTGAATGTAACACATAGCTATGTCCATTTACTGAGTGGAATGTTCTGGTCTTGCCTAACTTAGAATAGAGACTCAGCTTGGGTTGTGCCTCTGGCTAATTTCAACCACCAGCCACATTGAAACTTAATTAATTGCATATATATGCCCATAGGCAGTTTAATGAATTCGTTAAATAGCCTATCCATACGGTGAAATGCAGCCAAACTCCACGGGAGGCTGATCTTTTCAAACATTTCTTTCTTATTGACATAGATGATGCTTTCTTCAAGCCTTTAGGGCTGTATCATATCGCCTCTGCCGGGAAACGAACCCTGGACCCCTACCACTGTGGTATCTGTTCACCAAGTACTTAAGACGTTTCTCGTATGTTAAAACCTCTCTTATGGAGTCTGTTATGCAATTTCTGCTTTTGCAAGAAAACAAGGAATACTCACAACAGAGAGTGGAATGTAGTGTATTACAACTTACATTTTAGAATGTTGCTGTCGTATGTATATTCAATTAATCAATAGGCGTTGCGACCACCGCAATGCTAATGCTGCTCACTTCACATTCTGTTATCAGTCGCTCAATCTCAGAACTCATCTACAGTTTTCCGTGCATATCTCAAGTTCTCATTATCAAGAGTGTATAGTTTTATTTTTCAGCTGTATTCTTGATAAATTAAATTTTGTTTTACAAACGTTTGGTGTTTTAATTTGAAAAATAAGTCTTTTGGAGCTTGACAGCATTGAAATTAATGAAGTCAAAATTTAAATTTTTTAAACCAAAATTTCATTTTAACAAGAATACAGCGGAACAACTAGAACAGTGGTCATTTAACCGACATAAGTGATATGATTCTAGTTTTGTTGGGTGACCTATGCATGCCAGACAAATGAGGCTGATAGATTAATTAGAACAGTTTTGTTATCCAGCTAAGGCTTCCCCATGACTTTATTTTTGGCTTGTTGTTCAGGGGCCAGCAAAGTTCCCAGTGATGATAACGTGATCTCCTAAGTCGGTGGTGCCAGTCCCAGACCTTGCTACTACACTTGCTCCTCGGGAAATGGGGTCCCTCTTCGGTGTCCGAATTCTTCATCCAGACCCACCTCTGTACTTTCTTCATAAATTAATGGGCACTGTGGGGAACCACCCCACACTGCCCCATGTTGCTAGAGACACCACCTTTGTTCTCAGAAGAACATGTTCACATGATGAATGATTGTTGTACTATTAAGGTCACAGTGAAGTGGACAGTATATTGTACGGGGCTTGAGGTTGATTAGAATGCTCAGTGTGATGAATTCGATAATATCAGAGATATGCAGAGCTCTAAATGAGAACCACTGAGATGGGTTATTTAACTGTGATCAGTGCTCTCCACGGCTACAATTACACCTGATATCTGGTCAAGTCTGGGGTCGAGGTTGTGTGCCAGACTAAAATGACTAACCAGCATTATATGGGCTGCCCCTTTCCCCCAATGTGATGATAAAGGCCATCCATTATGGCACGAATAATCGACACTCAGCAGTGGGTCATGCCTAAGAATAATAAAGCCCCAATAACAATATCATCACTAATTCTCACACTCCAAGTAATAATTATGAATGGGCTACAGTAGCGATATTTTGCATATCACACCGTCTAAATATGGGCACGAGTAGTAAAATGGCTGGTGTAAACAAAAGAGTTCTAGATCTGTAGTTGCTGGTCTTGACTGGACTCCCTGGACGATCTATGTGGAGGAACTTGCCAGGGCTCCGATGATGATCTGTGGGGGCGGCGATAGGAGTATCTCCCGGCCAAGGCCCTTGGAAGATCTACCCCATATCACCGCAGTGTGTACACGCCATGTACGCCCCACCCTACTGGTCTAGTACCAGGTTGAACGCACCGTACGTGATCAGAACCCTCGTACGCTTCTTGTTGTGTATCAGGTTTACCGTGAACAGCCGTCTAACGTCCAGAGGACGCAGTGTGACTGGTGACACCCCCGGTTTTATGAAGGGCCTCCAAATGGGGAGGACTTCGCACCGGTGCTGACACGCATTGTTTCAGGCATTCCTTACGCAGTGCAACACGGGACCAGGGCCACGTTGAGAGAGGTACCCATCCGGAAGCCTCTGTATAAGTAAGTAAAAAGGGTACGGGCTCCCTCATCCTAATGTGGCCATAATAAAGGGAAAAACAAAGCCTATCAAGGTGTGTGTAACAGGGACAACTAAACCTAGTCCAGTGCAACTTCTATTACCTAATTTTATACTACGCGAGAATGCTACAATTCTCGCGTACTGGAGACTACACGAAACTCGTTTTGTTACACACTCCCCCAAATAAGATTACATAGAACTGCCACACTTCGCTTTTTAGGGGGTGAGACATTTACATGAAATCTACATACAAAAACAAAACAAACAATAACAAGTAATCCAACCGCACGGGCCGTCCTCAAACACGACAACATCAGAAGCCGACTCGACTGCTGTACAGGCAATTCCGCGAGTTGACGAGGGGTTGCTGGAGGGAGGAGCTTGACTTGTCGCGCCCGAGGACTTGAACTGCAAAAGAATGAAACAACTCTCCCCCATCTGGTTCTTGAAACATAAAAATAAATATGGACACCGTTAGAATAAAGTGGTGAGGGAGGGCAGGGACCTGCTTACATGAGTCTTACATGGGAAAAAGGGGCAATTTACAACAAAAAGGGCGGGAGGCCACCGGTTACGAGGTTGGACGTACCATCATGTAGAGCACATTAACCGGGACTGGTCGGCTACATTACTAAAACCTGGGGTGGATTACACTTGGACTTACAAGCCCAACTCCTACAGGCACGTGTGGGCAACTAGACCGAAATCCTGCGAGAATAACCCTGACTCCATATGGTGTCCAAACTACCTTGCTTTCGCTGCGCCGCGTCCAGTGTTGTATGGGGGGTTCTTGGGAGACCAACACACCTCACGGGCCACATTAGCCCAGCATGCTGATCTATCTGTACTGCCTCACTGGATGCCGGCATCGGGAGACTCTCTGTTTCCTTCGCGGTCCCGTGACCGCCCGCGACGATCTCACTGTGAGGAAGCTCCATCCACGGGTGACGGGATCCGGCTCCGGGCGGTGACTTTGGGCCAGGCCCTGCATCCCACTGCGCGGGGCGCACGGGTCGGGGAGGCCAGGAGCTGCTTGACGTCTTCAATCTCCATGGAGGCAGCCCAGTCACGCATCGGCGAATCCGCAATGGATTGGCTCCCGCTGGGGGTCTTTTTTCTGGTGGATGGCTTCTTCGCGCCAACCCTTGTTCCAGCGGTAGAAGTCGTCGGGTCCTCACACTCCATCCTAATGGCGTGAGCAGCAGTGTCCACTACGTCGTGAAGAGTCTCCAGCATGACGTAGCCATGGAACTCAATTCCCAGGCGTCACAGATCTCTTGTGGGGTCGACCCACTACGCTGCAGGTCGCGCTTTTTCATTCTTTGGACGAGTAAGTCATGCCCGCTGCCAGATCGCGCAGGCTGTCTGTATTCATTGCACTCTGTCGTTAGTTACCGTCCATGTCACGGGTGCGACGATCAACGATCGACGATCGGCTATGCAGCCTCAGCTTCCTTACGAGTGGCCTCTAATGCCACACGAAGCTGGGCAGTGTCTTCGGCGCGTTGTACTTCCAGGTCAACGACGCCAATTCTTGCAGACGATCTTGGGGAATGCCAGCCATGTCCTCAATGGGTGTCTGCTCAGGGGCCAACACTCCAGGAACGTGGGGGCTGATCCACTTGAGCATGACGTCTTCCATGTCAGTGGCCACTTACCGCATGCATGCTTACATCGCCGGAAAGATGTCGAAATCTTGTGTTTCTGCGACATGATCATCGAGCATCGTACGAGCCTGCGCGATGTCATTACGCTGCTCTCGCATGGCATCTTGAATTCCGTTCCATGCAATGGTCACTTGTTTGCTGTCAACAGAGCCTCTGTTGGCCAAGGACCCTTCAGAGGCCCAGATGAGCTCCCCTTGGCTTGGCTCGTACTCTAGCTTGATCTGGCTTTGTGCCTATGGTCTTGTTGCTGCACGCGAGTGAGCTCTGTCTTGGCATCCTCAAGATCACTGGTTAACTTCTCCACTTGTGCCCTCAGCACGGCCCTCTTGTCTCTGGCGTGGTCCCGTTCTCTAGGGTAGCGGGAGGCATCTTCCTGGGACTCTTTGGACTTGCTGTCCCGCAAGTGACACTCGAGCGGTTTTCCATTCGCTCTCACGGTCCTTCTTGCAGGCCAGGCACTCGTTGGTTTCCTTGAGCAGGTGCAGCTCTTCTTGAAGGGCTTGGCAGTCGTCTATTGCTGCTTGCTTTTCTCGTCGAAGGTAGACCACCAGCTGATTGGGATTGACACATTGGGGTCGTGTACTACTGCTTCTGGACTTGAGGACTCACTACGAGTCCGCTTCAGTGTCTGAAGAAAACTCCTTGTTGTTAGAATAAATAGTTTAATAAAAACAATGAAGGATTTACACATGACGTGACTACTAAGTTACTGATGGTCATTCCAATAAACTACAAATACACTATTAACAGTACAAGCTTTACAATATGTATATGAATTACAAGCTTTACAATATTAATATGAAACAATATGAAACACTTATAGTCTGCACATATAATGCAATAATACTGCACCTCCCCCCAAGTCCTGAGACAGAGTAGAGGGACTCATTCACTCCATGTTCCAGACGCAGCATCATAACGCTTTGGCTTCCTACGATCTTGCTGTGGCCTCTCCGAACTTGCCTCAGGTAATACTTCTTGCGGTTGACATGCGGGCACAGTCAATGGCTGTGCTTTGGCGGCAGGTGTCACTGGGTTCCCAACATACGGGTCTGGATCATGAACATCAGTGTTACTGATGGTCATTCCAATAAACTACAAATACACTATTAACAGTACAAGCTTTACAATATGTATATGAAGTACAAGCTTTTCAATATTAATATGAAACAATATGAAACACTTATAGTCTGCACATATAATGCAATAATACTGCAGTGTCGACTGGGGTGAACGCAGTCTCTGCGGGCGATCACTCGCTCACGGAGGTGGACAACTTGGGGGTCCATGATCTTGGGTGAAGCACCGGTCACCGATGCGGCCCGATACTCGAAACTGCTGGTGATGGTGCTCGGGGGCTCTCGTCTGGTTGGCACACCTGCCCGTGTCTCAGTGACGGCGGGGGCTGCCTCTGAGGCCTTTAGGTTCTTCACCTTCTTCATGAGGGCTGTCATTATACTGGCACGAGGAGCCGGAACTACCAACACAGGTCCTGGGGCATCTCTCGCGGACTTGGAGTCGCATGACCATCGCGGGAGACTCGCGGATGTTGCTGCTGTTGCTGTCGTTGTGGCGGTCTCGCCAGGTGCAGTCCCCTCGCGATAACTCTCTGTGGTGGAAGGCGGCGTTTGGTCGTACACGGTCAGGTCAGCTGCCCAACTCGCAAAGTCTGTTCAGCACCGCTGCAGCCATCCCAGGTGAGCCTTGTCCCATCCTTGCTTCTGCCAGTCGAACTTGCGGAGGTGGAATCCGACGATCACGCGACCGGCGTTGCCATCCGAATACCACTCTGCTGCGTCCAATTACCCATGGCAAGTGGAATTTGGCCTTGTAGCGCCCCATGAATTCGAATACCATCAGCTGTGCAACCGATGGCAACGACTTCGGGTCTTCAAGGTGCTGGTGGCTGTCTCATTGCTTGGACTTGGTCTTCGGCGAGTTTTCTTGTGTTTTCTTGCAGTCATCAGCGCGAGCCTGCATATCGTCCTTGGATCAGCAGGTGGGTTACCGCCGAGTTGATCGACGGGAACAGCGCATTGTGACATCTCTGGGGCAACGACTCTATGGGTATGGCACTGCAAGAGGGAGCTGAAAAGCAGCACCCGTTATGCATGTGGAAATGAATCCAATGGTCGAGGATGCCTTCCAGTCACTCCCCAAAATGTTCTTGGGCGTGGTGCGAACGTGGGCCACATACCGTGATGCTGTCCAGCTGTGAGCAGTCATCTGGTCTTCTCTCTAAGTGAGGTCTTTCCCCAGGTGACCATAGCTTGTGGCTTTGGCAGGGCGTCTTTGTTTCCAGGGTCAAGCGCTGTCCATGGTTTGGAGCCTTGCATGGGGCATCTCATGCCACACTCAAGCCAGGCAGCCAACTGAGCTTGAACATCTTTGCGGTCGATTCTGTCGACCGCTAGTTGAGAAGCATGTATGGTGCAACTTGGGGTAGGACTTGTGTCAAGAAATTGTTGCCACTCTCCTCACGCCTCCCCAACGCAATTCTGATTCTTTTTCGCAGGCACGCTGATCATCCTGCTCTTGGGAGAGCCACTTCGGTTCTTCGGCGCTCCTGTACGAGACATGGGGCCTCTCCATAACATAGCTGTGCTGTGGTAGGCCCGTGACGTGGTCGGCGAGATACTTCACGCGGTCAGAAGGCTTGCCCGCCAGGTATTCACCCAGGTAGAGCATGTCCTGAGTGTATGGGTCTATGAAGAACCTCTGGATTTCGTTGTCTGTTGGAGTCCTCCGTAGGGCGGGTGCGAGAGCCCGGCCTTCCGTGAGAGATTCGCGGGATTGCCAATGCGACGACCACCCGTAACTTGTGCTGAACGTGGAGCTAGAGCTGGACGAGTCCGAATGGCTCCCACTGTCCCCCTCTCTGTAAGTAACGCTGGCATCATGGATGGCCGACTGCAGCCCCTCCATGATCTCGTCAATGGTGAGCTGTAATTGTGTTGCGGCTGCGTCCTCATTTACTTCTTGGACGTCCATCTTTTCGGCTTCGTCAATGTCTAGGCCGAGGTCGAGGTTGGGCAAGTGGTCTTCTGCAGTCTGAACCGCACCCTGGTCCTCTTC
Source organism: Streblospio benedicti (assembly GCA_019095985.1). Taxonomy (NCBI): domain Eukaryota; kingdom Metazoa; phylum Annelida; class Polychaeta; order Spionida; family Spionidae; genus Streblospio; species Streblospio benedicti. Next base: position 5,886,972 of record CM032663.1, read on the forward strand.
TTGTGTGTTGATGGGGGTACCCGGTAAAGACCTGACCCACATCATGTCGTCTGTGGGACCTGTGTCAGCCATGCTGGTAACTATAGGCCCGTCCCCTGCATACACTTGCCTTGTTCTTCGGCCACACACAAGGAACTTGTCACTGTGGGGCTCTTGTACGCCGGTGTTGACTCTGTTCTTCAAGGATGGTCTTTTCCCTCAGTGGAGGCTTGCAAAAACTCGAAAAATCCGTAAACACGTCTTTCTCCAACAAACTCTGGAAAAGTAATGACGAAATTCTTCTTTTCCAATCATGTACGCGCCTACTTTTCCCGCTCGGCTAGTTTCAACCAATCACCAAGCCCAGATATGGCGCGACGACCTTTGACTGTTTCAGTACTCTGCGCCCACGTGGCCGATGTGGCTGCGTGCTGCGCTGGATGACGTCATTCCTCTTTGTCTCGGTCACGAAGTGACTTAGCAGACCACTCGCACCGGTTACGAGACTCGTTAAGGTCATGACTTTTCACGGTAATGCCTCGCTGTCTGGGTGTTTTGCCTTAGCTTCGCTGTCTGTTAACGTCTCGTGACGGCGAGTTGTTTGCAACAGTCATGGGTGCGCGCGAGCATGATTGTTGCCGCCCTTGAAGTCGCACTTGTCCTTTTCGTCTCGCCTATACCTGTAGTCATGTTATCTACACCTGCGTACTGTCCTTTTTCCCTCGTTGTCCCAGGTTCGCACCCCAACGTTGTGAGGTCTCGCCTGGGTCAAATTCTTGTGCACTCCTTATGTCAAATCGAGGACGAGCTCTCCCTCGGTCGCTGTATGGCCGGCTCCACACCGTTCTCTCCCCCAAATTTCACAATGAAACGCGCAGCAAAGGGTCGGGAGAGGGTGGGTGCCATCTTGCTTCCCTTTTCATTCTTGTAACTTTTCCACCATGCTAGTGGAGTCGAGCGCATACAACTACGCTCTCCCCCGATCTCTGTCTTAATAGTTGGCCCTCCAGTATTTAAAGAAGCGTTGCTCGTGCTCGCTAGCAACCTTCACCAAACAGGAAGGGCTACTGTGTTCTGTTACTGCCATGGTGCTCGCCTTCTTTGTCGTTAGAAATGGCTGAAGGTGATGCGTATGGACCCATTTCTCTATCACTGGCCGGCGACCTCTCTTTACTTTGCATGGATTGTCTCTGTGCATCTTGATCTTTGTAATCAAGTCGCTCCCCACCTCCACTAGCTCGTGAATGCAGGACATCCTTGAACGAGTTCATCGTGTTGGAATACATATATATACATTATTTATTAGTTCATCTTTACACAACACACACATAATATTTACTGTTGACAGTTTCGGCAACTCCTGTCACCATTTTCAAAACGTCTCTGCGCATGTCACGGTCACTCAGCACGACTTCGATGCCGAAAATTTCGTACACGTGAGAGAGTCTTTTGAAAAGTGAAAGCACAGATTGAAAAGAAGAAGGAAGGAGGAAAGGACAAAGAGAGAGAAAAGAATAAGGACTCAGCAGGCTCCAAAGGTTTAGTCATCTTACCTTACGTGAAAGGGGGTAACAGAGGGTATTTCACGTATCCTTAATAAGCACCGAGTGTCTACAGCGGTGAAGCCCCTACAGACCATCAGGAACATTCTCGTTCACCCTAAGGACAAACAGGATAAGCTAGAGAAATGTGAAGTGGTGTATAAAATTCCCTGTAAGTCTTGCAAGAGTGTTTATGTTGGGGAAACTGGCAGAAAACTGGGCACCCGTGTAAAAGAACACATGAAGGATGTGGAGCAGAAAAGTGGGGGATCTTTCACCAGAGCTGCGAGGAAAGAATCTCTCACCCAGATCAACAAGAGTGCAAACACAGATCATGTGAAACAAAACAATCATGAGATAGACTGGGAGGAAGTGAGTGTACTGGATAGGGAGGGGGATTGGAGAACAAGAACCATCAGGGGAGGCGATAAAGATACGAGGACAGAAGCAGGTCATGAACAGACACATGCGTGGTGAGAAGTAATAACAGAACCAGTGAGCAGTTTGTATCCTGTTTATTGACTAACTTGTTACATTGAGTTCCAGTTTATATATCCGTCCTCGTCTAGCTCAGTAGACTAGCAAGAGCAGGTTGAGCTCTAGTAGACTCGTACGACACTGGTGTGTGAGTAGGCGGTAGGCGGAGCCGGAAGTGTGGGACTTCCGGCGATGCCTATGAGTCTAATCTGACTCAGCAATTCCTTATCATGACATTCCCCCCTTTTCGGAAAGGCTGAATCCGCCGTATACAAGGATATGGCCTTTTGCTAGTCACACACCAGATATAGGTCTCCTGAACATAACGCAAACAGGACCTTGTGTCATAGACACCTGATCAACTGAATCAGTTACAAATGGTAAGAACATGATTGCGTTATGTTAAGTACGAAGTTTAATACATAAGGAGTTTCACGGTTGACAATATTCAAACACATGTTATATATATCGACGGATCTACATAGATATGTGATTGTTCTCAAAATACAGCATAAAAAATGAGCACTAGCAAACATCTAAGGATCTAACAATTATATAGTACAAACACTTTAATCGTCCAATGTCATGGACCGGGTATAATTACAGTATTTATCAAACATATGACATGCACTATATACATAATGTTTATGGTAACATAATTGTGATTATAGCATGTATCTAACGTGATTTTTTTTTTTTTTTTTTTTTTTTTTTTATATATATATACAATTAAGTTAAAATTCATACACATCATATAATCGTTTGTTGACTAATACAATGAAATTGAACTGTACTTTATCCAAAATCGTGTTCTTACATTAAACATATAATAAACTTTCTTCTTACAATCACATTAAGCATGCATTGGTTGAGTTTCGTTAACAATTATGAGTAAAGCATATGTAAAGTAATTTGTCTTAACTAAAAAAATAAATAAACTTTAAGGCAAACATAGTTGTGTGTCGAAATTAATCAAAAAAATGGTACAATTACATCAAGCATGCAGTGGTATGGGTTGTTAACAATCATGAGTAAATTATCGAATATATTACAACCAGAATCAGGCACAGTGGAATAACGTTTTAACAATCAAAATGAGTTAATTATAAGGTGAACATAATTATGCAGGCTATTCCAAAATTCAATACGATCATATCAAACACTCGGTATGAAACACGCGTATACAGAATATAATGAAAGTAAAATACAATTCACATTAATCATGCAATGGGCTGGATTGGGGCTATGTACAATAACCATCTGACACATATAAGATGTAATTCTCGCATAACAGTTATGGTAACATAATCTGGATTACGGTATTATACAATTTTAAGCTGTAACATACACAATGTGTAAATCATTTCATAATACATATACATCAAACATGCAGTGGCGTTGGAAATCCGTTACAATAATATTGAAAAACATGCATTAAGCTAGGAATTTCCATCAAATAACAAAGAGTTGTCGGCATTCTTCTCGGCTCGTGTCCGTTGACAGAACTATTAATCCTTGGTTATTTGAGCAGACATGTGGCACGCCGCTGATTGATAAAGAGATGGACAGAGGACATATGATAGCATGCAGGGTGAACTAATTGATTGTTATTGTAAGACGGGGCAGGGGTCAATGCATGGAATGCCTATGTGACAGGAAATATAGATGGAGAACTACGTAAGTTTTTAAGCGAATGGTTGGACTGTATGGCAAATTGGAGGGTATACATGGGTGTTTTCTCATTGGGGAATTGCATTGTATACTGTTGTTTTGGGGAGTAAAATCGGGGTTATAATGCGTACATAAATGTTTTGTTGTTTTCTTTCATTCGTTAGTGTTATTAGACGTAGGTTGGGCAATGATCTTTTTGAATGTAAGATTTGGCAAACACTTGAGGGATTAATGATTTATAAACATCTTACCGTGAATTACATCTGCAGCGTGGCCTGCTATTAGGTGTGACGTCTAGACTAATCGTGGCGGTGCCGCTGGGCGCTGGTGGTAATTGGGCGTGGCGTATGTTGATAATTAGCGTGACTGTATTTGTGTATAGAAGGGAAGGCCTGGGCGTTTGGGCACCCTGGGGGGATGATATACACTATCAGGAATCTGTTCGATTGGGGTTGCATCCACATACGCATGGTTTCGACGTTAAGCTAAACATCAGAACCAAATGAACTTGATTCGTGATGGACCTGTTTCCACCGTGACATACGAGGTACAGAGCCGGCACAACCGTGATTATCTAGCTGAATAGTGTATTAGCATTTATTATCGTTGTGGTGGGAGGGGAATATCAGCTGATCTATTGACACACGGTATTTGTAAACATTATTGTCGGATAGGTCACGCAATTGACATGAGTTGTATCTAATATCTAAGGCGGTAAACTTGCGGGCGTGTACATTAGTATTATTAGTCCTATTTCGTATCAAAATTGTGGGCTTGCAGGTTTCATATTTCAATTTTATATTATTGAGGGCGGGAGCATAGGTAAAGGGGATGTTTGATTCTGAGTATAAGGCAACTTCGTCAATTATTATTGAAGGTTGAAACAGGGCGGGTAGTGACGGTGATGTGATTTGGGTTTGGTTGCAAAGAATATATACATTATGTACATTGGCCGGCGCTACTCTAATAATCATTATCATCATAACCGTCATCCTGATCATCAAAATCAGTAAAATCATCCTCATCATCGCTAACGTCAGTATCACTATTACCGTCATCATTATCCTCATCATCGCTAACGTCATTATCATTCTCATCGTCAGTGTCACTGTCATCATTAACATTGTTATCCTCATCAGTGCCAAAATCTTTATCATTGTCTCCTTCTTGGAGTTTTGTTTGGAGGGCCTTGAGACTGGCGGTCATATCACGCATCTGGTTAAGCATCTGTGCGGCCAGGTCGTCCACGGTAGCCATTTTGGCGGCGGAAGATGTATGGGGTGAAAGGTGACTGTGGAATCTAATGTGTCCTCGGTG